>JAOTOM010005147.1:742500-1205985 GCA_034440615.1 Ashinkailepas kermadecensis | reverse complement strand
CCACCAGACAATCTCCATCACAACCTATCAGGTGAGAACACCGGCAGACGGGGTCAAGTCAGAGCTCAGACCCCACCAGACAATCTCCAGCACAACCTAATTAGGTGAGAACTCCGGGTCAGGCGGGGTCAAGTCGGAGCTCAGACCCCACCAGACAATCTCCAGCACAACCTATCAGGTGAGAACACCGGGTCAGGCAGGGTCAAGTCAGAGCTCAGACCCCCACAAGACAATCTCCATCACAACCTATCAGGTGAGAACACCGGTCAGGCGGGGTCAAGTCGGAGCTCAGACCCCACCAGACAATCTCCAGCACAACCTAATTAGGTGAGAACTCCCGGGGTCAGGCGGGGTCAAGTCGGAGCTCAGACCCCACCAGACAATCTCCAGCACAACCTATCAGGTGAGAACACCGGGTCAGGCGGGGTCAAGTCGGAGCTCAGACCCCACCAGACAATCTCCAGCACAACCTATCAGGTGAGAACACCGGGTCAGGCGGGGTCAAGTCAGAGCTCAGACCCCACCAGACAATCTCCAGCACAACCTAATTAGGTGAGAACTCCGGGTCAGGCGGGGTCAAGTCGGAGCTCAGACCCCACCAGACAATCTCCAGCACAACCTATCAGGTGAGAACACCGGGTCAGGCGGGTCAAGTCGGAGCTCAGACCCCACCAGACAATCTCCATCACAACCTATCAGGTGAGAACACCGGGTCAGGCGGGGTCAAGTCAGAGCTCAGACCCCACCAGACAATCTCCATCACAACCTATCAGGTGAGAACACCGGGTCAGGCGGGGTCAAGTCAGAGCTCAGACCCCACCAGACAATCTCCAGCACAACCTATCAGGTGAGAACACCGGGTCAGGCGACGTCAAGACGTCACCATACGGATCAGACTGGCCGTCTCAATCACAACATACATGTGGTTACACCAGGTGGATCACATGAGGTCAGGTCAGGTCAGAGCCCTAACTGCACAAGATCGGACTGATTGGCCATCTCCATCACCACCTGGTTGGATGATGCCTATGGTAAGGTCATGTCAGGTCAGGTATCACTGCCTTCATAACATCCCACCCTGCCAACAGACCCGGGCCAGATTAAATATCACACAACCCGCCCTGTCAACAGATTCAAGCCAGGTCAGATCCCAGACAACCTCGGACAGGCCACAATGGTGTCTTTGTCAATGTCTCATCATAGAAGAACTCCAGTATAGATCAGGTCAAGTCAGGACAGATCAGGTCAGGTCAGGGGCGGGCTGAGTCAGCTTAATCTCCAGTAAGCCAGACAGAAAGTGGCTAAAGGTAAACATGGTCCCCGTCTGGGCCTACACAGCAAGCTCAGATTAGCACAAACAGCTGGTAACCAACGGAAGGCCAGAGTTATGGTGACAGCCAGGGGTCGATGGAAGCGAAATGTCGAAATGTCCTCAAGACAACGTGCAATTTGGGAAAAGGAATATACTTTAAAAAGCCTTTATCTAGTTTTACGACTAATCAAATTCAATCCACTCGTGAATTTATTACATGACGAACATTGTGTTACATGAGCTATCAATTGCAGAAATTCAACGTAACACAATCCACTTGCTTTCATCCGTGCACATTAATTAACGGACTGCAATTACGCACTCAAACATTACACAGCGAAACACCAGCCAATACTGACAAAATACCGGGCCTCACCAGCCAATACTGGCACAATATCGGGCCTCACCAGCCAATACTGGTACCACACCGGGTCTCACCAGGCAATACTGGCACCATACTGGTCCTCACGAGCCAATACTAGCACAATATCGGGCCTCACCAGTCAATACTGGCACCATACCGGACATCACCAGCCAATACTGGCACCACACCGGGCCTCACCAACACGGTCGTCTCAGACTGGCCGGCCACCTTGCAATGACATCATACCGGGCCTCACCAACACGGTCGTCTCAATTCAGCCGGCCACCTTGGGCAGTCTAAACAATTGATTAGCTAGCAGATGGCAGCTGCCGAGCAGCTTAACTGCGCCATCCGTGACAGCATTGTTATTATGGCTGGTGGTCAGAGCCAGTGCACACAATTACACAGGACACCCAGTTCGACAACGTACGTTTTGCTACCTGTGTTAGCACGGGTCATCACTCGTCGTCCCGCAGATAACATCGGATGTCGATCTGATGATATGCGAGTGGAGAAATCCCAAATAACAACTGCAGAGAACTGCACGAATGCGTTCAGTTGCACGCTACCAACAGGCGTCAGCCGGCGTGAGAGGTGGTACCGGCCAGATCCTCTTAGTCCGCAGGGAAAACTCCACTCGGTGCTTCCCTTAAGGCGTAGGCCATTAGCCAGCATACACGCTGAGCTGCTGCGAAGCTATCTCTCTCCCACAGAGCAATCCCTCGGGACGGGGGAGGTTGGAGCGAGGCGTTATTATCAAGGCGGCCTGTTTGTCTCGGGGACGATCTGCCCCTCATCCACCCCGAGCACCCCGACGCATAAACACGAATTAACAAATGCCTCGCCATAAGCGTACGCTTGCCCCACCCTTTGTTTGCCGAACTCGCACAGTAATACGGCAGTCGGCGCAAATCATCGTCATCGAGTATCATCGACCACACTGCCCGACAATATCCAGACTTGGTGAAAAATGACTCCCAACTGGAAATAATTTGCCAATCATAGCTCTTATTACTGATCATTTTCTACCTTCATATTTTGCTGTCAGCATGTCTGCATGCTTTTTAACAAGAAGACAAAATTAATTAAACATATTTGAATTTACATGATATCGTTGAGCATATACATAATTGAATCCGTGTTGCCACGGTTGATTTTAAGCTTACCAAATATTTCCTATAAAACCTTAATAAGTTGTGCAATTTTGCATATAACTGTATTTACCTCAATTCTCCGTACTTACACTGCCGATTTGGAACAATTATATACTCCGACATCCAAACTCTAAATTGACCTTGGGACACAGTAGGCACCCCTCAAAACCCACTACTCACACTTGGCCTACAATATTGATACATCAATAGCAGTCGCGAGGTAGTCATCCGAGTATTTACACGACGGACAGTAGTCGATAAACCCCACTTGGACCACCAAGTGTTCACCACTTGGACCACTGTTTGCTGGCGTCTACATGTGTCAACCCGAGAACAACGTGTTGCAGGACAATCTGTGGCCCCTCAGGTACTGCCGTTTTGTAGAAATCGTTGTCGGCATTGCAAGTGTTTCTCGCCTGGGACAGCTGGAGAATGCCATGGAGAAAAACTCACTCCTCAAATTCACCTATGAGCTAGGGAATAGGAACAAAATCCCAGTCCTGGATGTTCATGTTAATGCTGAAAACGGTTGCTTTTCGACTAAAGGTAACCAAATGTCGACTGACGCCGGGAAATGTTAAATGCCGAGTGTGAATGTTCCACCAGATGACGAGTGCCATTCGATCTGTCCTCAAGAGAGCATTCAAATACTCCCTCTGCCTGGACTGCACTGCACCGTGAACTGGACCGCGCAAAACAAATCCTCGTCAGTAATAGGCATACCAGCAGATGCGTGCACAAAGAAACACGGGCATTCATAGACCGACACCTTAGCAGCGATCGAATAAAAACACTCAAACAAAACAGCATTCCCTAGTTCTGCCGGAACCAGATGAGCACAATCTATAATGCAACAAAGTGTATAAGTCTCAGGCAAACAATTAAGCAAAGTGTAACATATACCACCCAAAACGACATCTTCAAGTTAGATATTTACTACAAAAACAAAGAAAAAGCAACAACCAGATCAGTAATTTCGTCATCAAAACAACTTCCGCCGTCAAATCGAGCCCATTGAAACGAACAAGCGTTGTCTACAGACATGCATGCTCGCCTGAAGAATACATGCCTCAGCAAAAATCGGACTACGCTGTAGTCATTACCACATACACGTTTTGAAGAATCACTATGCATCTGGCAGATGGCGCAAACAAGGTTCATATGCGACACCAGCACAGCCGGAATATAACCAGACAGAACTCGATTGAAAACACATTCATAGTGACGCCATCGCATGACAGAAGACTTCTCATCATCGAAGCCATCATCGAAGCCATCATCAAGAGCAAGTCTTCATCCCTAAACCGGCAAGCAAAGCTGTCGGTCAACCTCAATTTCTTTCGGATAAGGTGGCCATCATATTACCGACAATGCACAGATGCCCCGATTTTGTTTTGCAAATGATGTTCGACTCATTGTTTCCCACTCACTTCAGGATGGATAATCCTGGAAGTTGAGAAGAACAACACGATATCATATCATTATTCACTGATTGATAAACTGAGCTTTGTGGTCTACTCGCCGGGAATGGGTCAATCATAAAATAATTACCAATCACGATCACGAAACCCATGTTTACCTTAAACGCCATGAGCACACTAAAAGAAAATTCAAATAGACAGGCGCTTGAATACCATTGGGGATGAAGAGAAGCGTTCATCGTTGCTTCCTATTTGGGCTTTAGGACGATTCGACCAGTCGTCGGTCATTGGCGCCCAGACAAACAGTCATCATTGATGGCTGTAACACCTGACATGTTTCGCCGAAGGAAACACAAATCACTCTACCCTACACGCAACACTATACGACAACGGAAGTATTCGATTTTCAGGGCGTTAAAATGGTTTCAGTCAGTAATAATTCACTTCAGATGTCTGATTAGTGTGTATACCTCGCGACGCTTTAACAGCTACTCCTTTCAACGCTCATCACAATCAAATATTCACACCGAACATTTGAACGCGCCCACCATTCGTCATGGCCAGCGGTAAACAGCGGCCAGCCCCAGTCGGCTCCGGCTTGTCGGTGCTGAGCGGGGGTGCTGGGCGGGGGTGCTGAGCAGGGGTGCTGAGAGGGGGTGCTGAGCAGGGGTGCTGAGAGGGGGCGCTGAGCGGGGGTGCTGTGCAGGGGTGCTGAGCAGGGGTGCTGAGCGGGGGTGCTGAGAGGGGGCGCTTAGCGTGGGTGCTGAGAGGGGGCGCCGAGTGGGGGTGCTGTGCAGGGGTGCTGAGAGGGGGCGCTGAGCGGAAGTGCTTAGAGGGGGCGCTTAGCGGGGGTGCTGTGCAGGGGCGCTGAGCGGTGGTGCTGAGCGGGAGTGCTGAGAGGAGGCGCTTAGCGGGGGTGCTGAGCGGGGGTGCTGAGCGGGGGTGCTGAGAGGGGGCGCTGAGCGGGGGCGCTGAGCGGGGGGGGGGCACGCGCACCCAGCCCGGACCGGCTGAGTTGCGGCCGTTACCGTAGTCGCAACTGGCTGCCGGCGGCTTCCGGCAGCGTCGGCGACCATTTCACTCTGTCCGAGAACATTGATCGGTGTTCTGGGAACGTTGGAGTGCGGCTCAGCGAGCTGTCGACGCGGCCGCGACGCGAGACGGTCGTGCACGATCCACCCGCTGATGCCGTCCGCCCAGGTCACCAGTTGTCAGGGGAGGGCGTTACGCGGCCGCGACACGAGACCGTCGTGCACGATCCACCCGCTGATGCCGTCCGCCCAGGTCACCAGTTGTCAGGGGAGGGCGTTACGTGCACGATCCACCCGCTGATGCCGTCCGCCCAGGTCACCAGTTGTCAGGGGGGCGTTACGCGGCCAACCGTTACACGATCCACCCGCTGATGCCGTCCGCCCAGGTCCCCGGTTGTGAGGAGGGCGTTTCGTGCACGATCCACCCGCTGATGCCGTCCGCCCAGGTCACCAGTTGTCAGGGAGGGCGTTACGCGGCCGCGACACGAGACCGTCGTGCACGATCCACCCGCTGATGCCGTCCGCCCAGGTCACCAGTTGTCAGGGGGGGCGTTACGCGGCCGCGACACGAGACGGTCGTGCACGATCCACCCGCTGATGCCGTCCGCCCAGGTCACCAGTTGTCAGGGGAGGGCGTTACGCGGCCGCGACACGAGACGGTCGTGCACGATCCACCCGCTGATGCCGTCCGCCCAGGTCACCAGTTGTCAGGGGAGGGCGTTACGCGGCCGCGACACTAGACGGTCGTGCACGATCCACCCGCTGATGCCGTCCGCCCAGGTCACCAGTTGTCAGGAGGGCGTTACGCGGCCGCGACACGAGACCGTCGTGCACGATCCACCCGCTGATGCCGTCCGCCCAGGTCACCAGTTGTCAGGGGAGGGCGTTACGCGGCCGCGACACGCACGACGATGCGTCCCCCCCCTGGAGACGCCCGACACGAGACCGCGTGCACGATCCACCCGCTGATGCCGTCCGCCCAGGTCACCAGTTGTCAGGGGGGCGTTACGCGGCCGCGACACGAGACCGTCGTGCACGATCCACCCGCTGATGCCGTCCGCCCAGGTCACCAGTTGTCAGGGGAGGGCGTTACGCGGCCGCGACACGAGACCGTCGTGCACGATCCACCCGCTGATGCCGTCCGCCCAGGTCACCAGTTGTCAGGGGAGGGCGTTACGCGGCCGCGACACGAGACCGTCGTGCACGATCCACCCGCTGATGCCGTCCGCCCAGGTCACCAGTTGTCAGGGAGGGCGTTACGCGGCCGCGACACGGCCTCGGCCCTTCCCCCCCCAGGTCACCAATTGTTGGGGAGGGCGTTACGCGGCCGCGACACGAGATACCGTCGTGCACGATCCACCCGCTGATGCCGTCCGCCCAGGTCACCAGTTGTCGAGGAAGGGGGTAACGCGGCCGCGACACGAGACCGTCGTGCACGATCCACCCGCTGATGCCGTCCGCCCAGGTCACCAGTTGTCAGGGGAGGGCGTTACGCGGCCGCGACACGAGACCGTCGTGCACGATCCACCCGCTGATGCCGTCCGCCCAGGTCACCAGTTGTCAGGGGAGGGCGTTACGCGGCCGCGACACGAGACCGTCGTGCACGATCCACCCGCTGATGCCGTCCGCCCAGGTCACCAGTTGTCAGGGGAGGGCGTTACGTAGAGACCGTCGTGCACGATCCACCCGCTGATGCCGTCCGCCCAGGTCACCAGTTGTCAGGGGAGGGCGTTACGCGGCCGCGACACTAGACCGTCGTGCACGATCCACCCGCTGATGCCGTCCGCCCAGGTCACCAGTTGTCAGGGGAGGGCGTTACGCGGCCGCGACACGAGACCGTCGTGCACGATCCACCCGCTGATGCCGTCCGCCCAGGTCACCAGTTGTCAGGGGAGGGCGTTACGCGGCCGCGACACGAGACCGTCGTGCACGATCCACCCGCTGATGCCGTCCGCCCAGGTCACCAGTTGTCAGGGGAGGGCGTTACGCGGCCGCGACACGAGACCGTCGTGCACGATCCACCCGCTGATGCCGTCCGCCCAGGTCACCAGTTGTCAGGGGAGGGCGTTACGCGGCCGCGACACGAGACCGTCGTGCACGATCCACCCGCTGATGCCGTCCGCCCAGGTCACCAGTTGTCAGGGGAGGGCGTTACGCGGCCGCGACACGAGACCGTCGTGCACGATCCACCCGCTGATGCCGTCCGCCCAGGTCACCAGTTGTCAGGGGAGGGCGTTACGCGGCCGCGACACGAGACCGTCGTGCACGATCCACCCGCTGATGCCGTCCGCCCAGGTCACCAGTTGTCAGGGGAGGGCGTTACGCGGCCGCGACACGAGACCGTCGTGCACGATCCACCCGCTGATGCCGTCCGCCCAGGTCACCAGTTGTCAGGGAGGGCGTTACGCGGCCGCGACACGAGACCGTCGTGCACGATCCACCCGCTGATGCCGTCCGCCCAGGTCACCAGTTGTCAGGGGAGGGCGTTACGCGGCCGCGACACGAGACCGTCGTGCACGATCCACCCGCTGATGCCGTCCGCCCAGGTCACCAGTTGTCAGGGGAGGGCGTTACGCGGCCGCGACACGAGACCGTCGTGCACGATCCACCCGCTGATGCCGTCCGCCCAGGTCACCAGTTGTCAGGGGAGGGCGTTACGCGGCCGCGACACGAGACCGTCGTGCACGATCCACCCGCTGATGCCGTCCGCCCAGGTCACCAGTTGTCAGGGGAGGGCGTTACGCGGCCGCGACACGAGACCGTCGTGCACGATCCACCCGCTGATGCCGTCCGCCCAGGTCACCAGTTGTCAGGGGAGGGCGTTACGCGGCCGCGACACGAGACCGTCGTGCACGATCCACCCGCTGATGCCGTCCGCCCAGGTCACCAGTTGTCAGGGGAGGGCGTTACGATATTTGTCATCCTCTCTGTTCATGCTATAATTATCAACGACAAAACACTTCGGTTCCTCTCAGCGTGCTGTCTCAGGTCCGACGCAAGCAGTGATATTCCCACAAACGCATACCTCATCACATTCATATCCATGCCAAGCACAGACCACTTTTGCCCTGAGCCTGGAATGCGATCTGCTTAAATCGGATCACTGCGTCCCGAGTTTTCCTCCACCGATCCCTGCTCCAGTGGGTGCCGAAGAGGAAGCTATAAAGCCGCATTGCTCCAACCATTGGCATCAGGATCACCGATTGCAATATCTGGCCTCATGGATGACAACGCCTCCCCATTCTGCAGCAAATGCTACCTTGCCGGTATCAGCAGCTCCTTCCCGGACCGGCTTTGCTGGCGATGCACGGAAGCATCTCAATGTCCGCATGTCGGTGTGTTCACCGCCTCGGGCTACACCGACATGCCGTATCGTCGACGGCTGCCCGGTCACCAGCATCACTGACTTGGCCGGCAATACGCGGTGCGCGGGCATACTCTGTGGCGCAGTAGCCCGACGGCAGCCAGGTACGGCTGCGGCTGCACTCCAACCTTACCGGGCAGAGCGGCAGCATGTCGGACGCATCTGCACTTTGCCGAGTTGTGCCGCGGCGTGTCGTACGGGTCGGACGCACAATGATCTCGTCTGCTATGTGGTGGCACTTCTGAAGCACCTCGACCCCGCCGAGTTGTGCCGCGGCGTGTCGTACGGGTCGGACGCACACTGATCTCGTCTGCTATGTGGTGGCACTTCTGAAGCACCTCGACCCCGCCGAGTTGTGCCGCGGCGTGTCGTACGGGTCGGACGCACAATGATCTCGTCTGCTATGTGGTGGCACTTCTGAAGCACCTCGACCCCGCCGAGTTGTGCCGCGGCGTGTCGTACGGGTCGGACGCACACTGATCTCGTCTGCTATGTGGTGGCACTTCTGAAGCACCTCGACCCCGCCGAGTTGTGCCGCGGCGTGTCGTACGGGTCGGACGCACACTGATCTCGTCTGCTATGTGGTGGCACTTCTGAAGCACCTCGACCCCGCCGAGTTGTGCCACATGCGCCTCGATTGTGTCGAGCCGTATGGTGGCGTAACAATTTTGTCGAGCTGTATGATGGCGTACCAGTTTTGTCGAGCTGTATTTGGTTGGTTATTTGGGCTTACGGGCGCATCGACTGCGTTGGTCATACAGCGCTGTGGGGCTGTATGATGGCGTACCAGTTTTGTCGAGCTGCATGATGACGTACGAGCTTTGTCGAACTGTATGCTGGCGTACCTCCATGTTGTCGGGATGCATACTGACGTACGTCAATTTCCTTGCCCAGTTGTATGACGACATACCTCGATTTTGTCCAGCTGTATGATGGCGTGTCGGACGGCGGCGGCCGCGTCCCGATCCTGCTCCGTCACCAACAGCTGCCGCACCACTGCCTCCAGCTGGTGCAAACGCCGTTTGTCGGCCGGCAGACGCAGCGTGGCCTTGATCCGCGCCAGCAGCTGACACAGGCCGCGTCGGATGTTGGGCACCGGGTCGTCTGTCCGGGTCATGAGAGGTCAGCGAGGCCCACAACTGCCCAGCTGGCAGCTGGCACAGGCCGCGCCGGATGTTGGACACCAGGTCGTCTGTCCGGGTCATAAGAGATTAGCAAGACCCCCAACCGCCTGGGTCACTACAGGTCGGTCGGGTCCACAACTGCCCAGGCCACCACATCCGTAGGGCCAAGTACTAGAAACGTACCAAGATCACTGTGGTGTCAAAAAGGGTCAAAGGTGATTGCGGGTTAACATGAAGCAGATAGGATTTTGTACTGAAAAAGGCAACTGATATCATAAGGGGACGAAAGAAGGCCAACGCACGTCATTACGTTTGCAATTATGTCCAGAGCTTATCACAACTAAGGCTCTGTTATACACCCAATTGTTATAATATGTGTGCTGAGCAACTGAAGATGACTTTCCCCAGATGTTCAACTAAGGACAGTAGTTACTGTACCGGTCCACCAGGGCAAATACGTCAGAACGACTAGGTATGGTTACGCCGGTTCTTTGGTAGCGCCACGGCTTGCGGAGCGAGATGTTGCCAGTTCGAGTCGGCAATCAGATGTTCACGTCACGCAGTACAACTAAGCAAGATGAACTGATGGCGCCAACTGCGCGTCCCAACAGCAGCGCTACAATACAGCACGAGGTTCTCGCATCCAAATCACAGCGTCTCAATACTAAATACATCCAGTGATAAGCCGACATCATCACCACATTATTCCATGTTCGTTGATATCCGGGTACAGAGGTGCACAAACGGTAAATACCACGATCAGCAAAAATATGGCCCTCGGTGTTGTCGGTGAACAGCGCTTCGAAGACATGAAACCTGCTGGAACATTTACGAACTTCTAAGAACTTCAGATACATTAACTAAACGAAGCCCCAGGTAGCCAAGTGGTAGAACGCACAAGTCGTCAGCAGCCTGCGGCGGGACGTTTACAGCCGCTGCACCGGCAGTTCAGCAGTTCCCAGCATTCAATTTTTGCCTAACTTTCCCGCTGGGAGCTGAAACGAGGGGACGTCTCGTTGGCCGGTGTCGATGCAGCGATGCCATGCCAAACTCCGGGCTAGAATCATGCTGCTCAGCTGGGACGACACGATCGGCCGAACGGTCCACGGCTGGGGTAAAACGCCCACTGCCTGGCGTGAGCATCGATTCCGTGAAGCGATTGTAGAAAACCTTGGGAATAAATTTGATATTCTGCTTGTGATGAAAAGCAGACGATAAATGCAGCGTGCAATACAAAATTACGCTGATTAGCAACACGTTGTTTCTTCGTGCGGGTAGCTCTCGGGGTCACACATCCTAACGGCACAAAGTCACCAGTCACAACTTTATGTCGCTAAAAAAGCTCCGCGCAACAACTTACCACACCTGGCTTCACCTCCATACACATGTAGCCCACATACGAAACAAAGTGCCGTGCAGCGGGGATAATATACCTGACTAAGCCGATGTGGAGCGTCACAACCGAGCCATAATTGCGTCTGCACACGACGTAGGCGGCCCACCGGCGGAGACGCGTCGCCATCGCAGGTCACGTACAGTTGGGCCTCACAGGCGTTATGTGTGCCGGGTCAGTTTACGGCATCCCGGCTCGCTAAACTAGCGCAACCGGACACGAAACACTCCCGTAATGCTGCCAGGACAATATGCTGCTATGATATTACATAATGCCACGAAGGAGCCGGACCACAAATGGGTACACTTATCGTACAAC
This sequence comes from Ashinkailepas kermadecensis, assembly GCA_034440615.1. NCBI lineage: Eukaryota > Metazoa > Arthropoda > Thecostraca > Neolepadidae > Ashinkailepas > Ashinkailepas kermadecensis. Next base: position 1,194,504 of record JAOTOM010005147.1, on the reverse strand, counting down.
GCACGCCTTTCCATATATTAAAAGGATTCAGAAAGCTCGTCAGCATCGATTCACCTCGCTCAATCGCCGACTAGCTCCGTTCGCCCGCAACACTCACCGACACGGTGCCAAGTGCCGGGCACCAGGCATCGCGATACGCCACGAACACGTGCCACGTCAGCACGCCCGCACGGCGGCGGAACAAACCTGTCGAACATAGACCCCGGCCGGCCACCGCGACGCGATCCGAGACTCACCGACCAGCGCCAACGTGGCAGTGAAGAAGTACTGTTTGAAGAAGCCCTTGGAGAACATGTCGAGGACCATTCCGCAGATGTCCAGGTAGAGTCTGCGCATGTGACAGCTGTCGTTCTGGCCCAGCTCTGCATGTCACGACCGGGGGTCACGTGTCATGTCACATGTCAGGACCGGGGGTCACATGTCAGGACCGGGGGTCACGTGTCATGTGCCTTTCAGACGGCAGCTGCTTCCCGCGACAGCCATCTCCGGGTGCCACACTCGCCGAGTACGTCACAGCTACACACAGGGTGACCCATGACAGTGACAGCCGTCTCCGGGTGCCACACTCGCCGAGTACGTCACAGCTACACACAGGGTGACCCATGACAGTGACAGCCATCTCCGAGTGCCACGCTCGCCGAGTCCGTCACAGCTGGCAGCGTCTGACCCACGATTCGTCCAAGCTCACGACACTTTAGAAGGCCCAGCACGATTATCCCTGGGACGTTTACCTCAAGCGTCTGGACGATGGCATAAAACAGCTGTCGACTGGATTTACATTTATTTTCCAGGAATTTTGCAATATGCGGTTCTGTGCATAGGCCAAATACGGAAAGGGTATGCGTGTGCACAAAAGTGACCGCTGACCAGAATCTGATGGACAGAAATCAGAAACCACGATGAACAGAACAAATACAGGTCAAATGTGGTTCACGAACAGCGCTCCTGAAGAATGACTGCGGAAGCGCGTAGTTCACAATATTTTCCCATACGTTACAATTAGTATTCAACAAAATCAGGACGATATTAACTACAGGATATAATATTTGCATTTGACGCCTTAGCATCACCTCCAATTCAAATCACTTACAGTTACCTGGTGTACAGATCTAATTATGTCACACTTGTACAGCTTGAACATGAGTTAACATATGGATGGTACAGATTAGGCTTGAGAGGGGTCGGTGGGATTAATGAGCCCACTACTCATCACAGACTCATGGGCAGAACTTATTAACAACAGATAGAGAACACAAAAGAATGAATATATGGAAGAGAAAGCGGGGAAGATACGAAAACCGAGAGAAAGAAGACACGAACGGTATGGAATCATACAGGAAGTGAAAGGGCGGAAACATGACAAAGACAAGGAGCAAAAGAAAACGGAGACGTAAAGAGACAATCGGAAACAAAATACAAGCACAGAGCAGGGGAGGGGAATACAACAAAATAACTACATGGAACGACAAAAAGAAACAGGGAACTATGTAGATTGATTGACCTTTCCGTTCTCGTACGCCGATATGACATAACTGAACAAAGACAGCACCGAGCAGAGAAGAGTAGGCAACTGGAGCGGGAAAATGAGGGAGACGCCAGCGACGGCCGGGAGGGGGGAGCGGGCTGTGTTACCTTCGACCAGACGGCCACAGATCATGTTACGGTGCTCCATCTGCTGTACGTTCTGCAGGAACACGAGCAGGGTGCGGGCTGCCGCCTGCCGACACGGTATCGGCCTCTGTCGACAGAGACGTCAGATCACGGCATGGCACGGCACGGTACCAGCCTCTGCCGACAAACGTCAGATCACAACATGGCATGGCATGGCATGGCAAGGCAAGGCAAGGCACGGCACGGCACGGCACGGCACGGCACGGCACGGCACGGCACGGCACGGCACGGCACGGCGCGGCACGGCGCGGCACGGCACGCACGGCACGGCACGGCACGGCACGGCACGGCACGGCACGGCACGGCACGGCACGGCACGGCACGGCACGGCACGGCACGGCACGGCACGGCACGGCACGGCAAGACAAGGCAAGACAAGGCAAAGCAAGACAAGGCAAGGCAAGGCAAGGCAAGGCAAGGCAAGGCAAGGCAAGGCAAGGCACGGTACGGCACAGAACGACATGGCACGGCACGGCACGGTACTAGCCTCTGCCGACAAACGTCAGATCACAGCATGGCATTGCATGGCATGGCAAGGCAAGGCAAGGCACGGCACGGTATCGACCTCTGTCGACTACTGCGCTTCTCCAACAATGATGACGGTCTATGTGTGATGAAACCAAGAACAGATTGGAAAAAACGCCAAAAGTCAATAGTTTTCACGACAGAACCCTCAAACTATGCCGTCACATGCAGTTCTTCATAGATCATTCAGACAATGGAGAAAGCATGTCAGCGACAGCCATAAGCCGCGGTTAATATGTGCGCCGGAGGGCCTCTCACATAACGCGCTTCAGATGAGGGGGAGGCGGAATCGGCTCCATCGCAATAAGATCTCGGAAACTACTGAAGCGATAAGCACAACATTTGGAGGGTAGGTTACGGCTGTAGTGAACTCGCTTTAGCATAAATCTCATAACCAAAGGTCAATGTTTTCGGGGTCAAATGGCATGATCGTCCGCAAAACCGCATCACCGCACCGCCGCACCGCAGCTCCGACGAAACCTTTGTGACCTTCAACGCTCGACAGTCCGGAGGCCGGTCGGTCGGTCGACTTTGCACAACCGCAGGTCCTATATGTATCGACGGATTTCGATTTTTATATATGATGCGCTTGTAAATTGTTAACAGTCACAATATTCCATTACAATAGCCCCATCCGTTTGTGAGATATCGTCGAAAAACAGGAGGGGTGGGCGGATTCCGCCCACCCCTCCTGTCCGGTACGAGTGCTACGAGTACTAGCCCCAGCACTAACCGACTTCGATAAACCGGGATTTGCGCCTAGTATGGCACACACAGCCTCGCCTCCTGTGCCAGCTCGCGCCGGGGCGTGCACGGCAGCGAGTTGCGCCGGCGCGCACTGACCACGGTGTGCAGCTTCTGGAACACGGTGGGCACCCAGCAGTGGTAGAGGTGGTCGGCGGGCACGCAGTCGGCCAGACTGGTGAGGCACTGCAGCAGCGCCGCGTGCAGCCGCCACCGTGTCGTGTTGGCCAGCACACACTCGCACGTCATCAGCGCCGCCGTCAGCTCGGCCACCAGCTCCGGCTGACGTCACAGACACCACATCAGCGCCGCGTGCAGCCGCCACCGTGTCGTGTTGGCCAGCACACACTCGCACGTCATCAGCGCCGCCGTCAGCTCGGCCACCAGCTCCGGCTGACGTCACAGACACCACATCAGCTCATTTCTGCGCTCTTGCAAATCGCATCGTGGCTGTCCCGGAAGTTAAAGTAGGTCACGTGGCCGTAGGTCACGATGTCACAATAGCAAATAGCGCGTGAACGAAAATTCCGAAAGAGCCAAAACATGCAATGGATTATTGCAGTTCACTGATATATTTTTTTGCACAATTCGTATTGTTCTTCATTGAGTTGGACATCAAAAGACACAATGTCACCCTTGTTTGGTGACATCTGAAAATGTCCCAGGCTATAACTCCTTGACCGTTGACCTGATCTTTCTAAAAATTACACAGCTGGATTCGGTACACCAGATAACCCCACACAATTATTTTCATCAAAATATAAAATATTCGGTGGTATTTTGGTCCTTTCATTTGTCTATTTGTCGTGGAATGGACCACGTACAAGGCATCTGCACCTCAGCCACCGCTGAATCTTTTAAAATAATCCAGATCAGCACTGCGACGTCGTCCGCTAAGCTTCTTAGGCCACACCCAGCATATCACTGGATTCGAGTAGAAGACAAACAGTCGCAACTGATGAGGCATGACGGATACCACGAAAAGACCACACGACGATAATATAAACGGCTTCACCACATACCGCCCGCCGGGGTATGGGCGGTATGTGGAACACGCCTCCGCCACTGACGCCGCCGGCGAGGTCCCGCCGGTGGCGTCCGAGGCGAGCGGGCGGACGGGCGGGCGGACGGACGGGCGGGCGGGCGGGCGGACGGGCGGACGGCGGACGGACGGACGGACGGGCGGGCGGACGGACGGGCGGACGGACGGACGGACGGACGGACGGGTGGGCGGGCGGACGGACGGACGGACGGACGGACGGACGGGCGGACGGACGGGCGGACGGACGGACGGACGGACGGACGGACGGGCGGGCGGGCGGACGGACGGACGGACGGACGGACGGGCGGGCGGACGGGCGGGCGGGCGGGCGGACGGACGGACGGACGGGCGGACGGGCGGACGGACGGACGGACGGACGGACGGACGGACGGACGGACGGACGGACGGACGGACGGACGGACGGACGGACGACGGACGGGCGGGCGGGCGGGCGGGGCGGGCGGGCGGGCGGGCAGGGCGGGCGGACGGACGGGCGGGCGGGCGGACGGGCGGACGGACGGACGGACGGACGGACGGACGGACGGGCGGACGGACGGACGGACGGACGGACGGGCGGACGGACGGGCGGACGGACGGGCGGGCGGGCGGGCGGGCGGGCGGGCGGGCGGGCGGGCGGGCGGGCGGGCGGGGGCGGGCGGGCGGGCGGGCGGGCGGGCGGGCGGGCGGGCGGGCGGGCGGGCGGGCGGGCGGACGGGCGGGCGGACGGGCGGACGGACGGGCGGGCGGACGGGCGGGCGGACGGACGGACGGACGGACGGACGGACGGACGGACGGACGGACGGACGGGCGGACGGACGGACGGACGGACGGACGGACGGACGGACGGACGGACGGACGGACGGACGGACGGACGGACGGACGGACGGACGGACGGACGGACGGACGGACGGACGGACGGACGGACGGACGGACGGACGGACGGACGGACGGACGGACGGACGGACGGACGGACGGACGGACGGACGGACGGACGGACGGACGGACGGACGGACGGACGGACGGACAGGACGGACGGACGGACGGACGGACGGACGGACGGACGGACGACGGACGGACGGACGGACGGGCGGACGGGCGGGCGGGCGGGCGGGCGGACGGGCGGGCGGCGGACGGACGGGCGGACGGACGGACGGACGGACGGACGGACGGACGGACGGACGGACGGACGGACGGACGGACGGACGGACGGACGGACGGACGGACGGACGGACGGACGGACGGACGGACGGACGGACGGACGGACGGACGGACGGACGGACGGGCGGACGGACGGACGGACGGACGGACGGACGGACGGACGGACGGACGGACGGACGGACGGACGGACGGACGGACGGACGGACGGACGGACGGACGGACGGACGGGCGGGCGGACGGGCGGACGGGCGGACGGGCGGGCGGACGGGCGGACGGACGGACGGGCGGACGGACGGACGGACGGACGGGCGGACGGGCGGGCGGACGGGCGGACGGACGGGCGGACGGACGGGCGGGCGGACGGACGGACGGACGGACGGACGGACGGACGGACGGACGGACGGACGGACGGGCGGACGGGCGGGCGGACGGGCGGGCGGGCGGACGGACGGACGGGCGGGCGGGCGGACGGACGGGCGGACGGACGGGCGGACGGACGGACGGACGGACGGACGGGCGGGCGGGCGGACGGGCGGACGGACGGGCGGACGGACGGACGGACGGACGGACGGACGGACGGACGGACGGACGGACGGACGGACGGGCGGACGGGCGGGCGGGCGGGCGGGCGGGCGGGCGGGCGGGCGGACGGGCGGACGGGCGGACGGGCGGACGGACGGACGGACGGGCGGGCGGGCGGGCGGACGGACGGGAGGGCGGGAGGGCGGACGGGCGGACGGACGGGCGGGCGGGCGGACGGGCGGGAGGGCGGGAGGGCGGACGGGCGGACGGACGGGCGGGCGGGCGGGCGGGCGGACGGGCGGACGGACGGGCGGACGGGCGGGCGGACGGACGGACGGACGGACGGACGGGCGGACGGACGGACGGACGGGCGGACGGACGGACGGACGGACGGACGGACGGACGGACGGACGGACGGACGGACGGACGGACGGGCGGACGGACGGACGGACGGGCGGACGGACGGACGGGCGGGCGGGCGGGCGGGCGGGCGGGCGGGCGGGCGGGCGGGCGGGCGGGCGGACGGGCGGGCGGACGGACGGACGGACGGGCGGGCGGGCGGGCGGACGGACGGGCGGGCGGGCGGGCGGGCGGGCGGGCGGGCGGGCGGGCGGGCGGACGGACGGACGGACGGACGGACGGACGGACGGACGGACGGACGGACGGACGGACGGACGGACGGACGGACGGACGGACGGACGGACGGACGGACGGACGGACGGGCGGACGGACGGGCGGACGGGCGGACGGGCGGACGGGCGGACGGGCGGACGGGCGGACGGGCGGACGGGCGGACGGGCGGACGGGCGGGCGGGCGGGCGGCCCACCTTGGCGCTGGGGCCGAGCACACCGTGCCGCACGAAGGCGGCCAGCGTGAGCGGCAGCCGCTCCACCACGGCCGCCAGCACGTCCACACTGTCGTCCTTGAGCAGGTGCACCAGCTCAGAGTGCACCTGGTGCACGCTGGGGCCGAGCAGATGGCACACCTAACGGCCACGGGTCACGATCAGGTCACGGCGCCGGGTCACTGGTGGGTCACATAGTCACGCTGAGACCGAGCAGACGGCACACCTGACGGCCACGGGGGATGGCCAGGTCACGGGAGGTCACGGCACCGGGTCACTGGGGGGTCACACAGTCATGCGGTACACCCCACGGCCACGTCAAGGGCAGACCATGGGGTTGATTAGATACTATGGGGCACGAACTGGTCATATGATGGGGGTCATGGCTTATCACAAGCGGGCTGTAGCTTAAGTCGCATTCACGCATCAGCCATGTGTGCCACAAACTATATCATGGCAGACACGGCCACCTCAAAGTCAAAGTCAGGTATTACCGTCAGGTCACGACGTATCGTCAGTTAGTTAGTTATTAGGGCTTTGGGGCGCATCGACTACATCGGTCATGCAGCGCCCATACGGCGTATCGTCAGATCAGAACTTAACGGTCAGACGACAGTCATTACACGAGCGGTCAGACTGGCATCGGATCAGATCAGGCATATATCAAGTCAGGACAGCCCAAACAGATGTTGCATGTAACTTGCGATCGGGTTAAACCAGGGCCACTCACGATCAGGTCACTGTCAGGAACCAAACAGGTAACAATCGGGGCGAAATCGTAATCAGGTTGATATTCAGATCAGAGTCAAGGCAGTCAGGTAGTAGTCAGGTAGCAGCCAGGAAAAAAAATTGATAGTTCAATGTTCAACATTCGGTCACACAGGCACGGCAATATCCACGCACTGTGCCAAAACCCACAGAGGATGATCAGCAAGGATAATTCCGGAGATAATGAAACGTCATCAGTACAGCAAGCCAATTACCAGCAAAATCAAACAATGAAAATGTAAGCGAGCATAGAACCCACACCACGGATAGGAAGCAGACTATGAAGGGCTCCGCTATATCCGCCGAGAGAATGGGATCTTAAAAAGTGATGTCCAGCAGTTCGCCTCGGTAAAGTACTCATAACAGGCACGCATTCGAGGCGTCTGAAACAAGTGCGCGGCTGCATTAATCATAAATGCGCTAAGTCGAGACACGCAATGAATTTGGTTTCGTGGTGCATGCAAACGTCTGCATTAGTCCAAGCCATGAATTACCACCTTCAACACCAGTTGGAAAAAAAAAACAGACTGTTTCTTCATGGTTGGTTGGTTATTGGTTTTTACGACACGTCGACCGTTGAGTCATATAGCGTCGCCAATCTCTCACGCCGATTGGTCGCGGGCGAAGAGTAGCGACAGGTGAGATTCGAACCCACAATCTTTCGATTGTGAGACGAGCATCTAACCCCTAGACCACTCGTCCCCAGACTGTTTCTCCATGCTTGACACTCAGAGCATTATCCTGTCCAGAAGATTATCCTCTGATTTTCTCATTTGGAGGTTGAATGGCGCTGCTTGACAATGAACTGCTCTGTGACAAAGTGCTCAAGATGAATAGAAAATGCAAACTGAGCTTCTGATGTCACAGGTTTGAAGAAAAACATCCTCTTCGTATTCGATTACCCAACAATTTTCATCTCCAAATCCCGAACTGCAAAGTACAAATCAAACTCCGTTCAACACTCATACCTTCACACGTGGGTCGGTACTGCCCGTCGTCTGACCCGACACACTTGCCCATCCTCACCTACCCCATCGCATGCGCAAACATCACACGTTGAATACAACTCGGTCTCGACCCAACCTGGCCTACCCACCTCGTGGAAGCCGGCGGCAACCGTGCGTCGCACGGGCCAGTGCGGGTCGAACACGAGGTCAGTGAAGGTGGCGTGCAGGTTGGCCCGACTCAGGTCACCTCCAGCCAGCAGCAGCATGGCCGGGAAGTTGTAAGCGCACGCTTCGCAGCACTGCATGTACCGCTCGCTGGGGTCCTGCTGGGGCACCAGGTCCGGCATCTGGGAACAGGGATCCACGTCACGCTCAGCACGTGGGACTCGCTGGGGTCTAGCCAGGGTACCAGTTCCGTCATCTAGGGACGATATGCACGCTGCAATTCCCGTGATATACGCTGGGGTACCATGCTGGTCAGCTGTGGCGAAAATCCAGATCCACCATGCTTCTCGGCACGATCTGAAGGTTTGGTACCAGACCACAAACGTAATCCATCGGACTGGAGCCCTCTTACAGCACAAAAGGTGTAAGAAGTGGATAATGCCAAATAATTGTCCACAGATCGGATTTGACACGTAGCTTCTTCCGACGATGCTCGCGTGGAGAGGACTGCGAGATATGAGAAATGCTTCATTGCCAGTGCTTCTGTTCGCGAAAATATGCAAATAGTCTCCCTTCGGTGGAAAATAGCCTTAAGAACTGTAAGGTGTCATCGATTCAGAGCATAACAACCGCGGCCTAACTGTTTGTATGTCACCAACATTGTGCAGAGGCTAGAGGTCCACAAAGTCATTCTGGTGCACAGCAGTAGCAATAAATCAACGTACCCATATTGTGCACGCAGGAACGCTCCCAGATAATTGAATGGTGACGAGCCCGATCAAACATATCACGTTATTCGCAAATAGATGATCACCAATTAGTTAGTTAGTTATTTGGGCTTTAGAGCGCTTCGAACAGGGTTGACCATTCGCGCCCATAGATGATCACCAAAACATGGAAGCAGTTAATTAAACAGAGAGTAGCGTCACGGTGCGGCGTTCAGCTGCACATGCGGCGCCCGCGGGTACAGCAGCTCGTCGATCACGGGCTGCCGGTAGCACCTGGCCGGGCTCACACGGCACGCGGCGATAATCAGCCGGGCGGCGATAATCAACCGGGCGGCCACTGACGGACCGCACATTTCAGCGGCGCACGCCTCGACAGCCGGCACTTAGCGGGAACATCCCGGTGTGTGGTGGCGTGCGCGCCGGTCTGTCAGCATCCGGGGCCGACACAGCCCGGCGGCGGCCCACGGGAGGGGTAGCCGCGGCCAGGTACAGGGTCAGTCCGGTCAACGTCGTGTGCCACAGGCAGGTCACGGCTGACACAAACATACTGGGTCGGAGAGGCGTGTATTTCAGGGCAGGTCAGGGCGGTGTATTTCAGGACAGGTCAGGGAGGAGGTTGTCGGTTCAACAGCCTTCCCGCCAGCAGGGTCATTACACGCCCAGTCACGACACGGCCGGTGTCACTGCTGCTACTGTTCAGCGCGGAGAAGTCGCAGTGCTGACGAGTAGCATGGTGTCTGAAGGGTGCAGACAAGACAAATAAATGGGTGCATGATCCATCGTAGAAACTACGAGTGTGTGCACGGCTGCTGATAATGAATGGCACTAATGATTGCAGAGGATATATGTTTGTATATAAGGCAAGTAGGCTGCGAATATTTAATGCGTGCATTGTAATCGCACCAGTATACGCACTGAAAACATACTCCGATGGCTCCGATGAGGTGCTTGGTACCACATAGCGATACGAAGTGCTTTAGTTCAGTAGGTTTTGCTATAAATACACACTCTGATGGATCTGATGATGTATGATTACACGATTATGATATACGGTCCGACGTGCTGGTGGATATTACCATTGCATCAAGTGAAATACTTACGCTACATGACACACCACCACATAGGTAAAGTGAGATATGTACTGGATCCGGTTCCTCCGGGGTATGTTATGGCCGGATATACAGGGTTGTGGTCGTGTTCCACAGGGCGGGCCAGCGTCGACAGAGGTACAGTCTCAGCTATACAAGGCTGTTGTCGTGTTCCACAGGGCGGGCCAGCATCGGCAGAGGTACAGTCTCAGATATACAGGGCTGTGGTAGTGTTCCACGGGGCGGGCCAGCGTCGACAGAGGTACAGTCTCAGCTATACAGGGCTGTGGTCGTGTTCCACAGGGCGGACCAGCGTCGACAGAGGTACAGTCTCAGATATACAGGGTTATGGTCGTGTTCCACAGGGCGGGCCAGCGTCGGCAGAGGTACAGTCTCAGCTATACAGGGCTGTGGTCGTGTTCCACAGGGCGGGCCAGCGTCGGCAGAGGTACAGTCTCAGCTATACAGGGCTGTGGTCGTGTTCCACAGGGCGGGCCAGCGTCGGCAGAGGTACAGTCTCAGCTATACAGGGCTGTTGTCGTGTTCCACAGGGCGGGCCAGCATCGGCAGAGGTACAGTCTCAGCTATACAAGGCTGTTGTCGTGTTCCACAGGGCGGGCCAGCGTCGACAGAGGTACAGTCTCAGCTATACAGGGCTGTGGTCGTGTTCCACAGGGCGGGCCAGCGTCGGCAGAGGTCCAGCGTAACACACCGGATTGAGATCGTTGCGCGCAGCGGCCGCCTTGTGCAGGTTCTTCAGACGAGCAATGTTGCCGTAGAAGTCGAGGAATGCTTGTTTCTGGCTGGGGTTGAGGTAGTCTGCGGACGTGGTACGGGGCCGGTGTCATTGACGCCTAACCCAGCGACCATGTAACACGAATCTCACAGCTAGAACAGATCACCTGCTATAAATAATGTTGATCAACATGGATATTCCGCATGATTATAGAATAAACACAACACTGGCTGTCTGTTTGTGTTTAAAGACGCATTAACTGCACAGGTTTTACAGTGTCTAATGGCCAAGACATAATGCTGAAACCTGCTATGGTGACAATCTTACCTGCCAAATGTTGGCATCAGGTTGTAATGGCATCCATTAAACCACACCGTCTAAGAAGAACCTTGGGTTCTTTTACGACGCATTCAACCGCTGGGTTATATAGCGTCGCGAATCTTTCACGCAGATTGGTCGCGGGTGGACTCCGTAAATACCGTCGGTTGTGAAATTCGAGCCCACAATCTTGCGATCAAGAGTCCAACACCCTACCAACTGAGTTACCGCGGCACCCTAACCACACCGTCTAAAACGTCAGTAAGTCACGAGCCACGTTTTCTACAGCACAAAACAAACAAGTGATGATGCATATCCAAACTCAAAATGAGCTGTGTTTAGTTCTTCATTTGCCGGGCGATTGCTGTCTGTGTAAAAGGTAGCAGTTACGTATGTGATCGGCAATCGCCGCACGTGGTGGGTGACCGCTGTGTGGTCGGTAACGAGGGCTGCCTGTGCGGCGGGTGACCGCTGCCTGTGTGGCGGGTGACCGCTGCCTGTGTGGCGGGTGACCGCTGCCTGTGTGACGGGTGACCGCTGCCTGTGAGGCGGGTGACCGCTGCCTGTGTGGCGGGTGACCGCTGCCTGTGTGGCGGGTGACCGCTGCCTGTGTGGCGGGTGACCGCTGCCTGTGTGGCGGGTGACCGCTGCCTGTGTGGCGGGTGACCGCTGCCTGTGTGGCGGGTGACCGCTGCCTGTGAGGCGGGTGACCGCTGCCTGTGTGACGGGTGACCGCTGTGCGGCCGGAGACTGACGACGTCACGGCCGCATGTGTAGCCGTACGCACGCCATACCTAGCTGTTTTTGCGCGCCGAGGCCCAACTGCTGAACTCACCGTTCAGTCCGAAGCACAGTTTGCCGAGAAGCCGGGCTATGACTGGTAGAGACGAGTCACGCGCCTCGTAGCTCGACTCGCACACCTTGGTTGACAGTGGGATGATGGTCTGCGTGCAGGTCTCTGATGGGAGACCAAGGCGTTACAGGTTGGACGGGAGACCAGTCCGCCACTGACAGCAGAGAAAAGCCAGCCATGTGCAGTCACATTTTCAGAGCATGATGCACTATTACCGGACTCGAGTCCTCTATGATTGAACAATTACCTAACACACGTACGTGTACATCCATTTCATGGGATATCAGTTCATCACGATATCTTTTTGTATTATACGGGACGTCATCTTTTACATCCACTCACGCCCGCTGTGTTCCCCAGCTGTGTCGTGCTGTGCCTGCCTGCCAGCCGGGCTCACTGCCCGATTGTCTGGTGTGTCTGCGGACTGGGTGATGCCTACCTTAGGACCTCAGGGAGCTTAAACAGGCTGCAGGAGACTGGAAGCAGCATTACAATGCCCACTTAACCATTTCCAGTCGACTTTACGGCAATTGAAAGCTACTTCAAGCCAGGGGAAAGCCTGGGCGAGTCCACCCACATACATGTACTAAAAGGTTTATATGAGCACCTTTATCCGAGCTAACCGTCACACTTTTTCGATTTAAATATTTACGTCCTTTAGCAGCATCTACAGCGTTTCAAGTCCTAGGTGTCTCATTTGCAAATTGACTTGCTCTTCACATTGCATGTTACCAGCTTTCAGGAAAACATTTATTCTGACGTATTCGTGCCAATTGCTCATGCATCGTGTTTTGTGGCAGCACTTAACGTCCCACGTCAACCTGTCATGAAATGCATCCTGCAGCGGTTGGCATCAGCGGCCCATTTTGCGCAGGCGAAGGAAATCGTTATTGTCATTCGGGGACTTGTTTTCGCAACCAAGAGGACGGACGCGCTTCAGCAATGTTTTTTTTGTTGTTGTTAAGCTATGCACTTTGATGGATGTATCACATCTGAGATTACCTTAGCTCTCCACACATGCTTGGAGACGTACTTCTGCACAATGCTAAATGCAATTCTGCGACGATTGATATACACAGAGCAAGTGTCGAGTAAAATGGACCTCAACACTTTCTCTGGATCGTCCAGCGACCTTCACGTCACCTTATGCTACACAAATGTTGAGACCATGCCATTACGATATTAAGGAATACTAGGCAGACGAAACAGATTTGAAACTAGGTGGACTGTTGGATAATAAGCATTGAGAATAGCTAGAGGTGCCGGCCACTGTGTAACCCAAAATCCTGCAAACGACTTTGCAGAACTTTGTTTTGCAAGGCATCATCAAGTGCTAACGAACCAGTGACGGTGACCCTGAGGCGGTGTTTTACGCTCGACTGTTGTCATGCTGTTACCGATTCTGTTGTACGCTACACCGGACCGATCAGCTGCATACATGTGCGTTGACGCGGAATAGTTGGCATTCGTCACTGGCGTGAGTGGCGTCGTCAGAGCGTCACTGGCCATGCCGGTTTCTATGAATGGTGATGCAATAACAAGGCGAGCAATACAACTCTCCCGCAAAGTGCATAGAGGGGCGAAAACCTTGGTGAGCACATCGTTCTGCCAGCCTTACCAGGGTCGGAAATATTGAACGTTACCAGATACATTCTGCGCTCCGGGGGCTAAAGTATCCATTCTTGCACCCTACCGCCCGACCGGCCTGCTGACCCGTGCGACAAGGGAGCCGTGCGGAGATCGGTCGAGGTCATTTTGCTGACCAGGCCACAGTGTACAAGAAGGGATCAAGTGTCATGCACCCTCCTGAGCTCAATCAATCTAGAATGGTCCGGTAGTTCCAACGCTGATCCTGGATGCCCCACACAGCTGCCGTAGTATGTTACACGACACATGTGCCGGGTTGTGGCCCACTGAGAAGCCCCACACAGCCGCCGTAGTATGTCACACGACACGATATGTGCCGGGCTGTGGCCCACTGACAAGCCCCACACAGCTGCTGCAGTATGTCGCACGACACATGTGCCGGGTTGTAGCCTACTGGCGAGTAAGAGCATCGCTCACCAACGTCCAGGATGTCGAGCATGTCCACCAGGGTGCGGAACGCGGCCAGTCGAACCGCCACCTCCTCGTCGCTGGCCAGCTCCACCAGCTCCGGGATGATGGCGACGCGCGTCTCCTGAAGTTCGGGTTAGCGGAGCCGTCACAAGGTGGCACCACGCGACATTGCCGAGGTTCGAACGGCGCCCCGCGGCGTCGACGCGCGCAGAAGTCGGCGGGATCTCAAATGGCAGTCTCATGATTGCGTTCACAGCCAACATTGTTGGCATATCGCGTCGTGGGAAGTGTGTGCGTGGAGAGGGTATTCCGAACCACGGCTCCGAGGCCTTCTTGACGCGGGGCGACGCAACGGGTAGGCATATCGCTATCGATGGACTTCGTGAACAATAATGAATATTATCTGCACAACACAAGAGTTGCCAATTGAGATCTTTCCGTTTCACGAGACGGTATGCCGTGGGGGAAAGGTAGGGTAGCTGAGGTTCCCGGTCCGCTTGCATGTTTACACAACGCATTAGTATTTGCACTGTACAAAACATTGTCTGGAGACCGCAAGTTTTCAAGCTGACTGTTCAAAGATTATTTATATGGCTGTTAGTTACAATAGGCTATCATACAATTGGAATCCACACAGTGTACGCATAACACAGCAATCCGACTAGTAAAGTGAGTGTTGGGTGTGTCAATATTCTGAGACTGGTGTGCATACACCATAAAATAGAAATACACCCTAAAATTACTTTTTATGGCTGCAACTCGGGAAATACAGGCTTTTTCATTAATAGCGGACATCCAAATGAATGGCAAATTATTCAATAACAACTAAATGCAGAAACACGGCTGCTGACAACTGCCAGCAGGTGCATAAGGGTGACTCATATTTGAAAGGAAAACCTGAGGAAAACACGAAACGCAACAGATGTTCCTGTCAGTCAAAAGATGGAAGTTATATGACTTGCGAGAAGCTTGATGCCTTCTTCGGCTTGCAGAACATTTTTTAACCAGTAATACATTTTACAGCACTATATAACAACACGTTCACAACAAAAAGTATTCACATGGGTCATTTCGTGTTGAAAACTATGGAAATCTACCTCAGTTGTAGGAATTGCAAATTGTTTTCAGAGGACACCTCAGCCTGATTGTTTTCACCACCGTCTGTGTTTTGCAGAAAGGTCGCTTCACCTGTGGCCTACTTTGGCATAAGCGGTTCCCGGCTAGCTGTTAGCAACACATCCCACAAACGAGGCGAAAATGAGGACGTTTGATTAAGGATGGGAAGCAGGGGGTTGTTACTGGCTGGTTATGGGTGTGGTTACCTGGGGCCCCAGTCCTCGTGCCACCGCGCCCAGCTCAGTGCACATGGCGGCCCGCACCTCGCAGTCCACATCCTGACACAGCGACTGTACACTGGCCAGCAGCTCTGTCTGAATCCTGCAACATGGCTCCAATGTCAAACACCGCACGGTAGTCAGAGGCTGGAGAAATCATGCACACAGCTTCATTGTCGGACGCTGTACAGTGGCCAGTAGTTCTGTCTGAATCATGTAACATGGCTCCAATGTCAAACACCGCACGGTGGCCAGAGGCTGTGGAAATTATGCCACGTAGCTTCATTGTCGGACGCTGTACCCTGGCCAGCAGTTCTGTCTGAATCATGTAACATGGTTCCAATGTCAAACACCGCACGGTGGTCAGAGGCTGTGGAAACTATGCCACATAGCTTCATTGTCGGACGCTGTACCCTGGCCAGCAGTTCTGTCTGAATCATGTAACATGGTTCCAATGTCAAACACCGCACGGTGGTCAGAGGCTGTGGGAACTATGCCACATAGCTTCATTGTCGGACGCTGTACACTGGCCAGCAGTTGTCTGGATCCAACTGGTTGCAACTGGTGCAGAGATGTGGTTGGTTGGTTATTTGGGCTCTGGGGCGCATCGACTGCGTTGGTCATACAGCGCCCAAGGTGCAGAGACGTGCACCGGTTCTGCTTGGTTGTGCAAGTTAGTTACATTTGATTCTTAGATGTTCAAGAACGGCTGCCAAATATTCGCTGTCTGGCAGATCCGATAACAATCTGCACGGAAGCCAACATCCAGAGCTGTTACCATTGAAATGAAAACAAAAATCGTACATGGATCGCTTTGTAGCAGTTCTATACCCGCCCCGTCTCGAGGGTTGATAGGGCCCGCCCCCCGCTAAGGCTTTCCGCCGAGAGTGAAAGAACGGCGCGCGGCAGCGCGCCGAAATTTGACATACCTTTCCCCACATCAATTTGGCATGCTGTGTGAACATGTTGAGGTCGGGTCATCTAGGGTCAACGAGTTAGTCAAGGTCAAGTGAGGTCACCTCCGGAAAAGTTCAACCAGTCGTCACGCTTTAACGGATAAAGATATTTGAATGCAACTTTCAGCGTTTGCTTATCTTTAGGGATGGAACAAAACGCACCAGAGTGATTTATGATTTTTTTTCTAGTTTTTGATGACTTATTAGGTTTGCATATTCGCCCATAAGGAATACAATCGAAGATTCCGGCTAAGATAAACATTTTTTATGGCAGCAAGTTGACTTCAAACAACGTTTTGCTGTCGTCTCTACCCATTATAAAAAATAAAAATAAAAGAATTGAAAACTCAAAATTTGGAAATTTCAAGAAATTAACATTTTGATTTTGGGGTGGACAAAAATGTTAGGGCCTTGGTGGATTTCGCGTTCCTTTTCTGATTCCAAATAATTTTTGTTCGTCAAATTACCCCCCCCCCGCCCCCAAAAAAAAGGAACTCCCAGAGCCAAAAACATGTCAGTTGTGAAAACAGAGACCCCTAATGACGTCACTTTTTGTGGATAACATTTTGGGGTGGTTTCTGGCCCTACTCGTGGGGCGCTTTCCGATGACACCTCTTTCGTTTTCGTGCGACGCTTAGTTTGGAGACTAGATTGGGGGGGGGTCAACCCCCCCCCCCCCACAACACCACACACATGTGGCACAAGATACCATCCAACGTCCATCAACACCACACACATGTGGCACGAAATACCATCACACGTCCAACAACACCACACACATGTGGCACAAGACACAATCCAACGTCCACCAACACCACACACATGTGGCACGAAATACCATCACACGTCCAACAACACCACACACATGTGGTACAAGATACCACCCAACGTCAAACAACACCACACACATGTGGCACAAGATACTATCCAACGTCCATCAACACCACACACATGTCGCACGAGATACCACCCCACGTCCATCAACACCACACACATGTGGTGCAAGATACCATCCCACGTCCCACAACACCACACACATGTGGTAAAAGATACTAGCCCACGTCCATCAACACCACATCTCACCCAGACAAATGGACACGCCATCAGGAGGTGGCAGGGACATGACTGCATCTAGCCCCACCACAGGTCAGCCTCAGACACATGACCTCCAAACAAGCGGACACGTCGTCTGGAGGTGGCAGGGACATGACTGCATCTCGCCCCACTGCATGTCAGCCTCATACTCAGAACAGCAGCGGCAGGGGGTCTGGTCTGGGCACGTCCATCTAGCCCCACTGCATGTCAGCCTCATACTCAGAACAGCAGCGGCAGGGGGTCTGGTCTGGGCAAGTCCCCTCACGTGTATGGGTGTCAGCCTCATACTCAGAACAGCAGCGGCAGGGGGTCTGGTCTGGGCACGTCCCCTCACGTGTATGGGTGTCAGCCTCATACTCAGAACAGCAGCGGCAGGGGGTCTGGTCTGGGCACGTCCCCTCACGTGTACGGGTCGAACTTGGTGGCCATTTTCCCGATGAGCTTGCAGCCGGCTACGCGGGAGGCGGGCGTGCGGCTCAGGCGGCTTTTCTCGACAGCCATGCCCAGAATCTGAGGGCAGGTCACACCATTGTATCAATGATCCCAGAAAGGGAAGGGGGTAGCACTTACTGTATAGTCATATCCACAAACAGAGATAATAACACACTCGCTGTACGAATACGCGCAGAAAGAGTATAGGTTACGTCCACTTAACATCCCGTCCCCCCTCCCGCAGAAACCAAGAGAGAATTACGGAATTGGTACGCCCATTTCCAGAGGAAAAATCATTGTAATGTGACGTCTTGTGGTGGTGGATTGGGGTTTAGGGACGCGTCGACATCCAGGGTCATTTTGCGCCCATAACTGTCTTATAGTCAATATACGGTGCTGCTATGGATGTGACGCCTTGAAACCAACGAGACGGCACGTTCACGGCATAATTATGTCGTGTCATTTTCCCCTAAGGTAGATGTTTGTCGCATCGAGTGCACTGCGCTCGTTCTACGATGCACTGCCTATTTCGAACACAACCTAATATCCTGCTGCATACGTGGATACAACGATCCTGTAGACCGTGCACGGTACAAGCTGCAGTTGGTTATCCGGATTACGCGATCCCGTCGCGTCGGCTGCAACGCGTCGGCTGCGTCCCTGGTGTTGTGCGGGAAATCTGGAATTACCGTCGATAAACACTGAACAGCTGGCCGCATGTCGCCACCCCATCCACTCTTCTGATGTCGCGACACGCATGTAGCACCACACGCCTTGCACCACATACGCCACGGCTTCGTGTCTGTACATCGAGTTGGGAAACCAACCCACAACTGTTTGCTCCTAACTCGTGCTTCTGAGCTACTACTCGAGCTGTAGGATGGCGCTACCCTGATGGATTAATGATATCACTCGCGTTTTGTTGGTTGGTTATTGGTTTTACGACACGTCGACCGTTGAGTCATATAGCGTCGCCAATCTCTCACGCCGATTGGTCGCGGGCGAAGAGTAGCGACAGGTGAGACTCGAACCCACGATCTATCGATTGTGAGACGAGCATCTTACCCCTAGACCACTCGTCCCCACTCGCGTTTTGTTCCTCAACGATGCCAGACAGGAGGTCGATGGGTCAGCCTTACTTCCTGCTGGATGACGTCACTGGGCAGGAGGTCGATGACGTCCAGAAGGGTCTCGAGCCAGGCGCCGGCCACCACTGCAACACCAGAGAGGACACGTTACGGCCTGGGAAGGGACGCGGCTGGGGAAGGCACGGAGCCGAACCGGGTGATCAACTGCTAGACAACCAGCATGCATTTCTAGTATGTAAACATTTTTTTTTTAACCTCCAGAGTGGCCGGGGAAGAGAGAGAAATTTCCCAAATCACAGCTCTCCTTTATTTTAATGGCCCAGAGGAACTTATCGACCAGGTGTATCTACCACGGAACAGCTTGGTGACGTCACCAATGAGGAACACGTCACACCTGGGTTGGAAAACAAACAGCCATTTCCTAGATTGTTATCAATGACACATGCTCTACCGAAAGTTCCCCACTTCTTTCTCATGAGGATTGAGTACGTGTCACTGCGCAGCAAGATGAAGTATTTATGGACATTTATGCACAGCAGGATGAAGTTTGTAGTACTGCGCAGCAAGATTAAATATGTATTACTGCACAGCAAGATAAAGTGTATATTATTAGTAGACAACACCAATCATTAAAAAATAGTCTGAATGCTTACTGGGGTGGCTTTTATGGAACAGAGTCCTACACTAAGCAGCGATTGCTGCATGGACTCTGTTCCATAAAAGCCACCCCAGTAAGCATTCATACTTTTCTTCCTACACTAAGCAGAGATTGCTGCATGGACTCTGACTCCACCACGCAATCTGGGAATTCCGGTTCAACGGCAACATTTTAGCCGAAAGTATAACGTTCCCGTCAATGCACCGGCACGGCCGGCCAATTCCCGCGTCTCCGGCCTCACCGAGCCAGTTGCCAGCTGGCTCTCCCAGTCGGGGGCCGCATGGAAGCGCGCGTACCCGACCTGAAACGTGTCTTGCAAGTGAGGGGGATTTAGGTCGGTGCTCCGACCAACTGATCTACCGGGGTGGCAGCTCAGGCCGATTGTGTCAACTCAACATCGAAACTTGTGTTTATGTTGTGCAAGTCATATACAGCTGCCATTTCAATCGGCCAGTATGCTTCCCGCTACGCCTGCCGCGTCAACACGCTTCCCGTTGCTATGACAATCACTGCAAGTGATGTGTCCACACCTAAACTGATCTGCGATTGGGGAGCACATTGCATGTGCCTTTTCATTATTCTCACCTCCGCCTCCTGCCGTCTCTTCCATGGCTATACCTGTTATCTTTGCTTAATGCATTTAATGTAATACATTTGATGTATTTGTCCAACACTTCCACCCGTACAACTTGGCCCTTCCGGTGCTGGTCGCGACGAGATGGCACGTGCAGGTTATACACACGAAAATAAGTCACCTCAGGTTTAAGAATGGCAAAGCTATGACGTTGAAGTGATTAGGGAATGTGGCTATTCAGGTGAGTGAAGCTAAGAAAGGGAAGGGTATGTCATATCAAATTGGATCTGGTCTGGTCAGGTCAGGTCAAGTCATGCTAGGTCAGGCTAAGTCATGCTAGGTTAGGATAAGTCGTGTTAGGTCAGGTCAAGTCAGGCCAGGCCTGGTCAGGTTAGTGTGGATTAGCCATTTTCGGTTAACTCAGTTCAAACCCGATTGGGAGCGTGATGGCCTGGATCGACTTTGAACACAGGAACATTGTGGGGGTTGGTGTGCATCTAGCAACATTACATAGACTTAAAATTGGAGTTATACAAGTCTTTTATTCCTTCTGACATTTAAGCAAGCAACAATTCAGGGGCAGTGGGTTCCAGGGATAGTGCCCAGCTCCCATCCGCCCTTCGGAGTGACACCCACGGTATGAACCCATGAGCAGATGGACGATTTTCAAGTTAAACGGTAAGACCGCGGCTAAGGGCGCAGCCAAATGAGGAAGGGGAAGAGAGACCACTCTTGGAGGCTGGTGGTACCACGTAGGGGCGTCACGAAAAGAAAATTCGCCACCGGAAACCCGAGATTCCATGGTGCATAATGGTCAGCCTTGGGGGTGATATGGCCCATATGCGCAATGTTATAAGCTTCGGGAAATGGTTTTCCCAGACGAGGGTGCACAGTAGATTTCCACGGGGGCCTGAGTTCTCGGTTCGAGTTTGACTCCCCTGGTACTTCACCTAGTACTTCGATCGGTGTGGGGCAGGGTTGGATTCGTACTTCGTGATCCTGGATGCGAGGGATTTTTTGGAGGAAATTGAACATGGATGATAATTTACTTGAAACCTGCGAGACATCAAAATATCAGCTTGCACTTTCCAGTGAATCTTGGTTACTTTATCACAGAGCGGTTCATCGTCAAACAGCACCATTCCATCCCCAAATGAGAAAAATTAGATAATGTTCCACGAATGATAATGTTCTGGATTCCAAAATTCCAGCAACAGCCTAGTTTTTCCAGCCCTGGTGTGGGGCATTCGTGTGAAACGCTGCGACTGACTTGAGCCACCGCGGGCAGGAGCCTTCCTGCCGGTCATGAGTGGGGCACCACCTCCCCATGGAGTGGTGGGATGGGGGGGGGGGGACTGCTATGAGGCTAGTTCCTTGCAAAACGTCGCCTTGAACAGGGTAGTGGAAATGCTGGTGAAAAGCGAGGGAGCCAGTGCTAATGTGCTTAGTGTAGCTGCGGAAGAGCCGGTGCTAATGTGCTTACTGTCGCTACGGAGGAGCCAGTGTTAAGATGTTAAGGTGTCGAGGTGCTTCGTGTAGCTGCTATTACATTTTGATAATTAATTGCTCTATGATGGTTGCTTAGCCCCACTAACACTCTGGCCAGTTCCGGGACCAGGGCTGACGTCACCAGCTCACCAACGTGTTGGCTTCAGTTCCGGGACCAGGGCTGACGTCACCAGCTCACCAACGCGTTGGTTTCAGTTCCGGGACCAGGGCTGACGTCACCAGCTCACCAACGTGTTGGTTTAAGTATCGGAATGTACCGTTCATTGATTTGGAGGAGGGCTCTCCTTGCCAACAAAAACTTTTTAAAAAAGTGCGGGGAGTGATGTTACCTAGCTTAACGTGGATCTCACTTGTATAAACCAAAAGGAATATTAACGTAGTGAGGTCACATGACAAGGAAGGGCACTCCTGCCTGCCTATTAATGGGTAGGAAAAATGTACTGTCCTATAAGGCAAATAGGTACTAAAACGAAAGGTGTGGTGTGGATTGTGCGATTGGTGGATTGCGTTGCAAGTACCTACTTAGGTGTTCAGTAAAGTGTGTGAGCTTTGTTTACAAGACATTATTTAAAATGTTCTGGGACATAAAGCATAGAAGCCCGCGTGAAAAATTGTCCCTTCGCAGCCCGAACTTCCGCTATACTGCAAAAGACAAACAACGTGCGCGCCAACTACAGATGCATTCTGTATACCAATCACTGACTGCTTGGTTCAACCATGTCACTCATGGCGGAGGGTTGGTTTCGAGACGGTTTTTCACAATGTCCATTCCTCATGCATTTAACAATATTTTCCCTATATAATAATCACTTCCCCAGAGTATGTTTAGTCGAGACTGACAACGAAGTGGAAAGTTGCAAGTGCTATGAGCAAGATGCATCAATTCTAGCACGAGGACTACATAACTTCGTATGGAACGTACGAAACACCAGTACAGTAGAGCGACCATCCCATTGTAACTCCATTCATCCGAATCCCACCAGCACCTCTGTTCTAGCCTCCCGTCCAGGTCATTCTTCCTCTCCTCGCCCGAGCCCACCAGTCTCCCTTCCGCTTATTTATCTCGGCCAGGTTACCAGTCCTCCCATTGTTTGAACCCATCACTCTCACCTCAGTCTCCCCCTCCCCCATCACAGGCTACCTCCCCATCTCCGTCCGACCCCTCCCCCTGGATCCTCTCCCTGTCCGAACCAACGGTTCTCACCTGCGTCTCGCCCCCGTCTACGAGTAAGTACTCGTAAATGGCGGCGGCGGTGACGGTTTGACGTTTACACACGTGTCGACCGCAGTCATTTCGCGCCATTCCCACCTGGGTCCTTGCTGTCGACTGAGATGAGGATGCTCTGCAGGAAGGTCTGCGTGAAGGTGGACTGTGGCAGCAGGTCGCGCTGCAGCACGGCCAGGAAGCTGGCGCTGGCCGCCAGCTGGAAGTCGGGCGGCGACGACGGCAGCGGTTGCGTGGCACGTGGCATCACCTCGGCCAGGCAGCCGCCCGTGTCCGAGGCCAGCAGACGTGGCAGCGAGTCGACGGCCGACACACGCTGAACCACGTCTGTCGAGCTGTCGGTGCACGGGAGTACGTCAGTACCGGGACACGGGAGTACGTCAGTACCGGGACACCCGAGCTGTCGGGGCACGGAAGTACGAAAGTTCCTGTACTACCGCCGACCATTCTACAGGCACCGTCTACCGTGAGGAAGGGGTCGCCATATGCAGTCTATGCAGTCTCGAGCTGACCTCAGGATTGTGTCTATGGCTGTGTCTAACGTGGATGACGTCTACCCACAGTCTCGAGCAGACTCCAGGATGGGGTCGCGGATGGTGCACTCTCGGACACCCGCCGACGTTGGTCCGGATGTCAGTCGGCGTCGGAGCGACACGGCCCGGCGGCGCGACTCACCCGCCCGGCACATCGCAGAGCGCCTCGCCGCCCTCGGCCGCCGGCCGGCCGCCGTCCCGGCCCAGGCGGACCTGCACCGGCAGAGGCATCTGGCGGAGCGACACTAGCGACACCTGCAGCCGCCGACCGTCACGGCGCGGCTGGCTGCCGAGGCTGGCGGTCCAGGTGCGTCCACGAGCTGAAAAATACACGGCATGGTGAGTAGAGTATGACGCTGCGGTGGCCACAGAGGTGGCAGAGATAGTGTCTGACCAGAAGCCAAACATACGTGGCCGCCATGAGTCACGGGCGGGAAAGTAGTAATGCAGCAGATTCCCCTTCCTCAACTTGGATAGCATGAACATCATTTGAGGAACAAACTTTGTTCGCAATCCATCACGGTAGCCTTCTGGGGCTTCTGGGCTACGAGTATCGTGTGAAATACGGGCATTTAATATTGATCTGACTCTGGAATTGATGGCAGAGGTCAAACAGAGAAATGCGATAAAGCAACATATATCACTGTCAACATATCTTGTAAATAATGATATAGCTACGTTCACTAAACTTGGCCAGCAGCGACAACAGGAAAGGTGGCCGGCTGTCTACATCTAAGCCGTGTAATGCTAACGCGAACGTGACAGAATAAACTAGCCTCTGCCAAGTACCAAATATTGCTGACTGATACCCTTCACAGTATACATATAGAAATAAACCCTACTGAACCCCCAAAAGCTTAGTATTATTCCAGCCTAATCGCACCGCTTCAATATTACCAATTGACGTTCCAACGACAAATATCGAACAAAAGGATGCAAAGTACAGCCGGTGCTCGCTCAAACCCCCCAGAAATGAAATCAAACTCAGAGCTAGCATTCGAATAACATCCCACATTTTCAACATCATGAACCTATGTTGCCAGATCGTTCCAATAACTATATGTAGGTGAGTTTTGTGAACTGAAGTGCTCGCAACAAGCATCGCACGAGTTGATGGTGGTCGCACTTCGTGCAGTGCCTCCCCCCCACTCCTGTCCGGCTGTGGATTGTGGCGCTGGATGGTGTTGTGGCTGCTATGGAGCTGCGAGACTCTGAGGAAGAGGGGAGTGGAAGGGAGAGAGGAGGCGAACTCCCTTCCATCGACAACCAGGAGCTAGGCACATGTAGATTGGGGACAGCTAAGATTAACACACATACATACAGACATACAGACAGACAGACAGACAGACAGACAGACAGACAGACAGACAGACAGACAGACAGACAGACAGACAGACAGACAGACAGACAGACAGACAGACAGACAGACAGACAGACAGACAGACAGACAGACAGACAGACAGACAGACAGACAGACAGACAGACAGACAGACAGACAGACAGACAGACAGACAGACAGACAGACAGACAGACAGACAGACAGACAGACAGACAGACAGACAGACAGACAGACAGACAGACAGACAGACAGACAGACAGACAGACAGACAGACAGACAGACAGACAGACAGACAGACAGACAGACAGACAGACAGACAGACAGACAGACAGACAGACAGACAGACAGACAGACAGACAGACAGACAGACAGACAGACAGACAGACAGACAGACAGACAGACAGACAGACAGACAGACAGACAGACAGACAGACAGACAGACA
Source organism: Ashinkailepas kermadecensis (assembly GCA_034440615.1). Taxonomy (NCBI): domain Eukaryota; kingdom Metazoa; phylum Arthropoda; class Thecostraca; family Neolepadidae; genus Ashinkailepas; species Ashinkailepas kermadecensis. The sequence continues at coordinate 1,169,150 of JAOTOM010005147.1, read as the reverse complement.
GACAGACAGACAGACAGACACAGACAGACATCGCTGCAACGAGTCCGTTTGTGGCGGCAGTATCCGCGCCAGTCCGTATGTGACAGCAGTACCCGCGCCAGTCAGCGATCGACTGCAAACCACGTCGCGTGAAATAAGTTCCCATGACAACCGTGTGAGCGGCGACGGATCGCTTCCTGGACAAGAGGCTACCGGCCACTCACCTGCCAAAAACACCACCGGCGTGTAAAAACTAGTCTCCGTGGAGCGTCACAAGAAAAAGAAACCAGCTGCTGCACGGCAGATCACCAGGTTGCTACGAACAGCAATCGCTCAGTCCAACCAACGACGCGGCAGAGTAACGCCAGTGCGGCACCCATGGCAACGTTGCGGGCGGCTACATTAGCCGCTCTCCGTGTACCACCGTGGGCGCGGAGCGAGCTAGGGCGGGCGCTGAAGGCGCCGTGTGGCCAAACACGGCTCAGCGCATAACGGCGATGGCAGTATGCAGATGGCAGCCTTAGCAGTCTTGGTTGGTTATTGGTTTTACGACACGTCGACCGTTGAGTCATATAGCGTCGCCAATCTCTCACGCCGATTGGTCGCGGGCGAAGAGTAGCGACAGGCGAGATTCGAACCCACAATCTTTCGATTGTGAGACGAGCATCTTACCCCTAGACCACTCGTCCCTCATGGCAGCCTTAGCAAATATCCAGCCGAGCGCATTCTGAAATATGTGTGAAGACTTAAAGGAACCGCAAGTTCGACCCAGTATTTGAAGTGCATGATGAAAAGCATTGATAGACGCACCCCAAACCGCTAGTCGTGATTGAACACAGAGCGTCTGGGTTACGATGCCGGCACATTGCCCACTGGGCATCGGGGTCGGCCGGCGAGGGGTTACGATGTCAAATACATTCCAAGCCGCGTGGGCGCAGGAAATACTGTCGCTGGACGCTGTCTTGGAACACAGATTGTGAGTGCTGCAGAGGGCACGCTGTGACAAACATTGGTAGAATACAAAAGTTCAAGAACTGGGGCCAGAGCTTCATCACGACCAATTTATCATATTTAAGAAAAAAAATGTTTGCGTAAACCTATAAGTCTTATTTAAAAAAGTAAAATCTTCTTATTGAAGAAAACATGAACGGTTGGAATGTAGGACACGTTCAAATGTCTTGCGTTCCAGCGCAAGAAATGAAGCACAAATTCCTTTCTCAAATTCAATGTAGGATTGCAGTAGAGTGCAGTGCGGTGCTATTCGTTTCAAACTATTCGTACATTATTGCAAGTTACTTAAATGTGCTTAGTATGCTTGGTGAGCCAGCTTGGTGTGCCATTTTAGCTTGCATTGCGAAGTTTACATTTTAGCTTACGTGTTTATCTTTGGATACTATGGAAGACAAAAGATGGGAAAGCGTTCGCCGGAGAAGACAAATCTTCCGAGAGAAAATTAACATGAGCCTTCCCTTTTCGCCAGCCTATTTTAAGTAAGTAAATCATGCATCACCTGGCATGGGCGTAGGAACGGGGAGGAACACGGGGGCCATGACCCCTTCTGAGATGCTAACCATTCACCCCCATAACGTCGACTGTAAGAATTGCATAAGAATTGGCTTGACCCACAAATATTTCAGCTGCTCTTAAGCACGTGCCACGTGGTCACACTGTTGGCAGCATATGGCAGTGAGGGACTCGACTGGCTTGTTCGTATATTTTAATTGTACTTCTCATTTCAGGGTGGGTCGGGTGGTTCTAAACACTCCTCTGACTAACGGAAGGCGTGACATATGATACCTATATGTAAGCATGACCAGACATAAGCAAAGGCGAAAGTCTGCCGGGTTGTGCACCGCGCGTGCGATGCGCTTATCGCCACGAACCCGAGACGTCATCAAATGGCCCGCCATCGCAAGGAACTTCCACCGTCAAGCAGCAGTCTCCTTCCCCATGGACGGCATCCTAAAAGCCTTGTTGTGTTTTCCCGACAGAACCCAGAATTAGGTAAATCAAATTTCTTCCTTGTTGTCAAAATGAACAGCATTAACTTCAAAGTCCAAATCACCCGCAAAGTAGCGGCGAAATGAGCCCACGCTGACGGAGCACCGCACGCCATTCACAGACAACTGACGCCCAAGGCCACATATCAGCTGACGGAGCACCGCACGCCATTCACAGACATCTGACGCCCAAGGCCACGTATCAGCTGACGGAGCACCGCACGCCATTCACAGACAACTGACGCCCAAGGCCACATATCAGCTGACGGAGCACCGCACGCCATTCACAGACAACTGACGCCCAAGGCCACATATCAGCTGACGGAGCACCGCACGCCATTCACAGACAACTGACGCCCAAGGCCACATATCAGCTGACGGAGCACCGCACGCCATTCACAGACAACTGACGCCCAAGGCCAAATATCAGCTGACGCCTCCGTTTTCGGACTTGGGAACTAAATTGAGGTAAATTCCCGCCGGGTGAAAGATGAGGTGTTTTAGAAAATGAAACGCATGTTAGGCACTTGACGTTCGTCGAGTTATGCACGTGCAACATCTTTAGCAACATTAGTAAGGTATTTGACATTAAGGTAATATTTGAATCAGCACTTTATAACTACGCATAATCCAATATCACGGGCGTCGTCGCAGCGTGCGACAGGGAGACGCGTCCCCCTTCCAGAGACGGATACAGAGAGGTGGGCACTTGGGGTGCCCCTCATGGAAAGTAGCGCACATCTGGTCGGGAAAATTCGTCCCTACAGGAAGTCTCGGGTGCACTCCCTCCTCTGTTGAACAATTTGTTGTCAAGTCCAAGGCCCCTCAGATAAATCGAGAGTGCCTTTGATTTTCGAGGGCCCTTCCTCTGAGATATAAAAGGCTCAAGTGGGCCTTTTGCACTATGGTGTGTGCAGTATGCTAGGGTACGCCCCCCCGAGCATACTGCATCCCATCGGATCCTTAATCTAGTCATCCTCGTGGGACAAATAACAGCAAAAGGCTTACACTTTAAGAACAGGCGAACCGAGACATGATGGCTTTGGCAGCGGGCGAGCAGTGCCCACGAGCGCGTGACGTCACAGGCCAGCCAGTCCGTGGCCGGCGCAGAAGCCTGGCCAACATTGGCAGCACTTTTCCCTGAATACTACCGGGCCTTTTCCAGTCCAGTGAAGGTGCGACCCGGGTTTAAACTGACGGACTGACGGTCCCACGCCCCGACCGGACCCCGGCGGCTACCTAACCGTTGGAGCGCGGTACCCGGTTCACTCCGGCTTACACTGGTTCACACCGATTCACACCAGCTCACACCGGGTGTGACTGAGGTTTCAGCCAGAGGCGCGCTCCGGCGGGATGCGACCCCGACATCCCACGGGCGCCGAGAGCACACACTGCAGGCGTGCAGTGAGCGGGCCTCGTCACCAATCGATACCGACCAGCAGTGTTCAGTGCGACCCGGAGGCGGTCGCTTCCAGTCCCGACGAGGCCACACCGGCTCGCTCCCGATCCAGCGGCGCCCAACATTACTAGAGCATGCCGCGTTAGACACGGCCGACGGCGGCCCCTTCCACGCTCGACGCCGCCACACCGCGACATGGCCGGCCGCCTATAACAGTGCACACCGTGAAACAAGCACGATGCACCAGTGCACACGGTGTGAGCGGGCACGCGACGGAGCGGCCCGCTGCAGGCCACATACCTGCAGCGGCCTGTAGCGATTGGTGCATGTCCGCTGCAGGCCACATACCTGTGCGTGTCCGCTGCAGGCCACATACCTGTGCGTGTCCGCTGCAGGCCACATACCTGTGCATGTCCGCTGCAGGCCACATACCTGTGCGTGTCCGCTGCAGGCCACATACCTGTGCGTGTCCGCTGCAGGCCACATACCTGTGCATGTCCGCTGCAGGCCACATACCTGTACGTGTCCGCTGCAGGCCACATACCTGTGCATGTCCGCTGCAGGCCACATACCTGTGCGTGTCCGCTGCAGGCCACATACCTGTGCATGTCCGCTGCAGGCCACATACCTGTGCGTGTCCGCTGCAGGCCACATACCTGTGCGTGTCCGCTGCAGGCCACATACCTGTGCATGTCCGCTGCAGGCCACATACCTGTGCGTGTCCGCTGCAGGCCACATACCTGTGCATGTCAGCTGCAGGCCACATACCTGTGCGTGTCCGCTGCAGGCCACATACCTGTACGTGTCCGCTGCAGGCCACATACCTGTGCATGTTCGCTGCAGGCCACATACCTGTGAATGTCCGCTGCAGGCCACATACATGTGCATGTCCGCTGCAGGCCACATACCTGTGCGTGTCCGCTGCAGGCCACATACCTGTGCGTGTCCGCTGCAGGCCACATACCTGTGCATGTCCGCTGCAGGCCACATACCTATGCGTGTCCGCTGCAGGCCACATACTTGTGCGTGTCCGCTACAGGCCACATACCTGTGCGTGTCCGCTACAGGCCACATACCTGTGCGTGTCCGCTGCAGGCCACATACCTGTGCGTGTCCGCTGCAGGCCACATACCTGTGCATGTCCGCTGCAGGCCACATACCTGTGCGTGTCCGCTGCAGGCCACATACCTGTGCGTGTCCGCTGCCGAACGACCAATGGCACGGAGCGGCCCGCTGCACTTTGTGTGCTGACCGAGTACGTGATTCAAGCTGCGTTATTATCGTGTACGTGACAGAAGCCTGGTACACTGTCTGTAATGTGTGTACCGGTTCCGTACGTTACCTGCGATGTGCCTATCAGTTAAAGACGTTATATGCGCTGTGCATAGCGGTTCAGGACGCTACCTGCGCTGTGTCTACCAGTTCGGTATGCTATCTGCGCTGTGTGTATCAGGTCGTTATCTGCGCTGTGTTGTATCGGTTCATGACGTTATCTGCGCTGTGTATATCAGTTCAGTGCGCCATTTGCGTTGTGTGTCTGTTCAGGTTGTTATCTGCGCTGTGTTGCATCGGTTCGGGACGTTATCTGCGTTGTGTATCGATTCAGGGCGTTATCTGCGCTGTTAGTCGATTCAGTTCAGCACTTGGGTTATGAGTACTGTTCCAATACGTCATATGCACATTGCACAGTGCATCACGGAGATACATGATGCGTGCCATCAGTCGGCTAATATTATCACCCAAATGTCTCAAATGCGCCCATATACACGGCCGTGCCCTCGAGGCATCCTATGCTCTCGAAATGTGTCCACACACACGACGATGCCCCCGAAGTGTGCCATCCTCTCAAAATGATCGCTACGGCGCTCTCGGTAGCTTTCGCCGAGATCAGACCGCTTGGTGATTGTGTCATTGGCGTTTCGGGCAGCCGGCTACCCGACATTGGCGGTGCGGTCGGCGGAGAGGCAGTGGTTTCGGGCAGCCGGCTACCCGACATTGGCGGTGCGGTCGGCGGAGAGGCAGTGGTTTCGGGCAGCCGGCTACCCGACATTGGCGGTGCGGTCGGCGGAGAGGCAGTGGTTCCCCTGCCAGACTTTTCCTAGGCAGGTAATGGGTGGTGGACGATTTTACAATATTGAGCAGGGTTTAGTGCAATGGCCTTTGAAGGTATTGCTGTCTCTCAATTAAGAATCCCCTCCCCGTCGGTTCCTGCAGGTCTTACATTGGCGCCATAGTTGTAAATGAATGTTGCAGAGCTCTATACATAATGTATGATTTCCCAATGTACTTCATGGAGCTTCTCTGTAATGTCAAGGTTATTCGTTCTTGGGGTTTAGGGGTGCATCGACTGGTCATGCTGCATCCAGATGATGGTGATTATTGGTTTTACCACACGTCGACCGTTGAGTCATGTAGCGTCGCCAATCTCTCACACCGATTGGTATGCTGCATCCAGAGTACTCTATTCCCGTCGTGAATTTGTTTTTGGCAATGAAGCCCATTGAGAAAATCATGCCTACGGCCGACACACGGCACAGGGCGGTGGAAATCCATTGGATGCCAGCTGTCGCCACACAACACGCACCAACTCAGCACCCCACCGCCGCGTCGGGGCTGATGACGTCACACAGCACTGCCGGTCGACACCGTGACGTGTCGGCGATGACGTCAGACGGCTGCCGGCCGGAGCTCGCACAGTCGATAGTCGAGTCAGCTCAGTGCGTCACCGGCCGCCCCCGCAGCCAGCAGCTGGCAACGCGGCGCCGGCGCCGGCAGTCAGCACACAGCACACCCGAGTGGGCGGCTCGCCACCGTCAGCTCACAGCACACCCGAGTGGGCGGCTCGCCACCGTCAGCTCACAGCACACCCGAGTGGGCGGCTCGCCACCGTCAGCTCACAGCACACCCGAGTGGGCGGCTCGCCACCGTCAGCTCACAGCACACCCGAGTGGGCGGCTGGCCACCGTCAGCTCACAGCACACCCGAGTGGGCGGCTCGCCACCGTCAGCTCACAGCACACCCGAGTGGGCGGATGTCCACCGTCAGCTCACAGCACACCCGAGTGGGCGGCTCGCCACCGTCAGCTCACAGCACACCCGAGTGAGCGGCGCGCCACCGTCAGCTCACAGCACACCCGAGTGGGCGGCTGGCCACCGTCAGCTCACAGCACACCCGAGTGGGCGGCTCGCCACCGTCAGCTCACAGCACACCCGAGTGGGCGGCTCGCCACCGTCAGCTCACAGCACACCCGAGTGGGCGGCTCGCCACCGTCAGCTCACAGCACACCCGAGTGGGCGGCGCGCCACCGTCAGCTCACAGCACACCCGAGTGGGCGGCTGGCCACCGTCAGCTCACAGCACACCCGAGTGGGCGGCTCGCCACCGTCAGCTCACAGCACACCCGAGTGGGCGGCTCGCCACCGTCAGCTCACAGCACACCCGAGTGGGCGGCTGGCCACCGTCAGCTCACAGCACACCCGAGTGGGCGGCTGGCCACCGTCAGCTCACAGCACACCGAGTGGGCGGCTAGCCACCGTCAGCTCACAGCACACCCGAGTGGGCGGCTCGCCACCGTCAGCTCACAGCACACCCGAGTGGGCGGCTCGCCACCGTCAGCTCACAGCACACCCGAGTGGGCGGCTGGCCACCGTCAGCTCACAGCACACCCGAGTGGGCGGCTGGCCACCGTCAGCTCACAGCACACCCGAGTGGGCGGCTAGCCACCGTCAGCTCACAGCACACCCGAGTGGGCGGCCCGCCACCGTCAGCTCACAGCACACCCGAGTGGGCGGCTCGCCACCGTCAGCTCACAGCACACCCGGGGGGGCGCCACCGTCAGCTCACAGCACACCCGAGTGGGCGGCTGGCCACCGTCAGCTCACAGCACACCCGAGTGGGCGGCTCGCCACCGTCAGCTCACAGCACACCCGAGTGGGCGGCTCGCCACCGTCAGCTCACAGCACACCCGAGTGGGCGGCTCGCCACCGTCAGCTCACAGCACACCCGAGTGGGCGGCTCGCCACCGTCAGCTCACAGCACACCCGAGTGGGCGGCTCGCCACCGTCAGCTCACAGCACACCCGAGTGGGCGGCTCGCCACCGTCAGCTCACAGCACACCCGAGTGGGCGGCTCGCCACCGTCAGCTCACAGCACACCCGAGTGGGCGGCGCGCCACCGTCAGCTCACAGCACACCCGAGTGGGCGGCTGGCCACCGTCAGCTCACAGCACACCCGAGTGGGCGGCTCGCCACCGTCAGCTCACAGCACACCCGAGTGGGCGGCTCGCCACCGTCAGCTCACAGCCCACCCGAGTGGGCGGCTCGCCACCGTCAGCTCACGCAGCCGACCGGCTCACGCTTCCGCTCGCTACAGGCAATCGCCAGCGGCTCGCGACGGTGGCCGACAGTAGCTGACGGTGGCCGACGGCTGCCTCTGGCCGGCGTACTCCGTCCGCCACAGCGGCTCTCTCCGCACCAGACAGCGGCTCTCTCCGCACCACACAGCGGCTCTCTCCGCACCACACAGCAGCTCTCTCCGCAACAGACAGCGGCTCTCTCCGCACCAGACAGCGGCTCCCTCCGCACCACACAGCGGCTCTCTCCGCACCAGACAGCGGCTCTCTCCGCACCAGACAGTGGCTCTCTCCGCACCACACAGCGGCTCTCTCCGCACCAGACAGTGGCTCCCTCGGCACCAAACAGCGGCTCCCTCCGCACCAAACAGCGGCTCCCTCCGCACCACACAGCGGCTCCCTCCGCACCACACAGCGGCTCCCTCCCGCACCACACAGCGGCTCTCTCCGCACCAGACAGCGGCTCTCTCCGCACCACACAGCGGCTCCCTCCGCACCAGACAGCAGCTCCCTCCGCACCAGACAGCGGCTCCCTCCGCACCAGACAGCGGCTCGTAACAGTGACGTCACACGCTCGCCTCGCGTTGACCACGGGCGGATCCAACGGGGAAACAAAACAGAACAATGCCCCGAGCACGAAATGGCCGAGTTGCGTGAGAATCTCTGCCGTTCGTCTCATCGCATCGCAGTTCGGCTGGCTGCGCCTCTGCGGCTATCGGCGCATGACGTCAGAGGCCGGCGTCACAGGCTAAGGGAGGGGTGGCTCATCACGCCCCCACCGTGTCCAGTCTGGTCCGGTCTGCGTCAGCTGGCTATATTGCGCATGCATTGGACTTGACATCGTCAGCAGAGGTGAAGCCCGTCCAGTGCAGACGATGCACTGACCAAACGGCTGACACCGTTCAGATCTTCCCTCAGAATGTGCTGATGCGTTGCCACTCACATCGACCAGCGGCGCCCTGATTGGTCCGCCGGCCGATACACTTTGGCCTGCCGACCTGAAAACGAATGTGTACCTAGTTCGAATCTCATTCAACACCTGCCCTTCCACGGCCCATTGTCTGCAGCCAGTCGCGGCCCGCCAGGAAAGGCCAACAGTTACGGAAAATTTGGCACAGATAGCGGTACAACACGACAAACTTGACAACTGTCACCACATGGAAGGTGCTTCCAAAACCAACTTCGCCCGGCTTTAAAACCAAAGCAGAACAGCAAAACTGCTTCAAACAGAAGTGCAGCTCAGAACAGCGAACTCCAGTACAAGCACAGCAGGGCACATACAAACACTAAACAAAGCCCACCGTGGCACAGTAAAATTTGCCTAGTAAAATTTGAACGATCTGCTATACAAATAATATATCTCCAGACAGTCATTTTTAGCCAAGAGCATCACGTAGTTCTCCTATTGGCCACAAGGTGTGCTGCAGTTATTAAGGGTAGAATTTCATTCAGCCAGCACAGCCTCCAAGTTTCTTTTTCTCTTTAAAAAAATATTCGAATCCATCATATTTTTGAGTGCACCCTCCCCCCTCTCCCCAATGCAAATATCACCCGCTTGCCTGGAATCTGTCCAAAAGTGGTCCTGGTGACACACCCTAGCGATCACGTGTCGACACGGCAAACACGTGAGCAGCAGAAGGGCCGACAGTGGTTGCCGTCTGACGGGCGGCGATGAACACGTGTCGGCCCCGGTGAGCACGTGTAGGCCCCGGTGAGCACGTGTCGGCCCCGGTAAGCACGTGTCGGCCCCGGTCCGACAGCCGACAGAGATGACTGAGGCCGCCGTCGATGACGGTGTGCCGAGGTGACAGACACGGCCGGTCATCTGGCCGGGAGATGACGGTGTGTCGAGGCGACAGACACGACCGGTCATCTGGCCGACCGATGCTGACAGCCAGCCTCCTACCACAGCTGCCGAAAATACACCGCGCGCCACGTGCCATACCGACGGTGGTCGACGACGCTGGCCCGGAAGTTCACCCGCTTCAAATGTGATACGGAGCAGGGTGGAAACATTCTTGATCTCTGTTCGATTTGGGTTATCAGCGACGAGGGTGCGCAGGTTGTGCTGTTGTGACACAGGTTGTGCTGTTGTGACGATTGTATCTTTGTTACATTGAGCATACCTAGCGTACCCATGCGGAAGATGGCAGATTGATTATCCACATTTATATTAGTTTTCAGTAGTGCTCTGCCATTGTTTCTGGACATATAGCTTTCACTAAAATCACCAAAACGACTATTTTAACCTTCACTTAGAAAAAAAATAGGCAGCCCGCACATTACAACTCGTTATTTATACCCCAGCATCGGTTTAGGGAATGGATGTCATCCCCAAGCGGTTTTTCTGTGACCACCGGAAAACGGCATACGGCAGAGAGCCGCCGAGCCGTGCCGCATACGGCAGAGAGCCGCCGAGCCGTGCCGCATACGGCAGAGAGCCGCCGAGCCGTGCCGCATACGGCAGAGAGCCGCCGAGCCGTGCCGCATACGGCGGAGAGCCGCCGAGCCGTGCCGCATACGGCGGAGAGCCGCCGAGCCGTGCCGCATACGGCAGAGAGCCGCCGAGCCGTGCCGCATACGGCGGAGAGCCGCCGAGCCGATACGGCGGAGCGCCGACCGTGCCGCATACGGCAGAGAGCCGCCGAGCCGTCCCAAGAGCCCCCGAGCCGTGCCGCATACGGCAGAGCCCCCGAGCCGTGCCGCATACGGCAGAGAGCCGCCGAGCCGTGCCGCATACGGCAGAGAGCCGCCGAGCCGTGCCGCATACGGCGGAGAGCCGCCGAGCCGTGCCGCATACGGCAGAGAGCCGCCGAGCCGTGCCGCATACGGCAGAGAGCCGCCGAGCCGTGCCGCATACGGCAGAGAGCCGCCGAGCCGTGCCGCATACGGCGGAGAGCCGCCGAGCCGTGCCGCATACGGCGGAGAGCCGCCGAGCCGTGCGGTATGGCTGATGCTACATCCTTCGCGGATATTTTAGTGAACGCAACTGGTCGGCCCACGCCCAGTGGCCAGGCTGCCATATACTTTCTGGAGGCATGTTTGTTGCATCTTACTGAAGTCTGGGTTTTGTGTGCTTTACTTCGGATGGCTGACGTTTCACGTAAGCTGACCTTCTCAGACCATGGAGAACATTTCTGGACACTTTACATCTGGACATCTGGACATTTTACCAGCCACTGCCTGTTAAACCTTGCGTACCCCGCAAGAGCGTGGTCAGATTTGGCAGACATGTTAACCATGCATGTTATGAGGCCACGTCAGAGATATTTATATGAGCATAAGCCAGACTGGTGCTTATTACGTGCCTTCATGTCAAACAATGTTGTTGTTGTTATTGGGGTTTAGGGGCGCATCAACTGCCTAGGTTATACAGCGCCCATGTCAAACAATGTATTAAAAATACTTTTTAATAACCTGTGCGGATGAAATGCAGTAACTCTGAGATAATGAAGGTTAAAATTACATGTTAGATAGCTCAGGATGAAAATCCAGAACCAGATTGGGCATCATTACACTTGCAAGATACTCATACTGTTTAGGGTGAGGGAAAAATAATGCAAACCTACACCGCTTAGTTTTCGTCCATTCATCACAGAACAGGAATTCCAGTGGTGCAGGAATTGCACATAAAATAAGTGAGAGTCGGAATATCCAACTAGTTACTCTATTTATTTGGAACATTTGTGTGTATCAAGCTCAGCGTTTACATTCATTCTTCATCCTTCAGACTGGCCGAAAAAAGCAAAGGATGAACACATCAGCAATTCTTAGTGCCACGTAGAAGAGTGGTACTTTCAAATATAGAGAAAAGTATGAGAGGGAAGTGCAACTTGGAAGCACAACTTAACCAGAAAATGTACACTGCGTTGGAATGTAGAGCAATCGACCACCAGCGGACCGTCGATATCCGCACATGCAGAGACCAGATGTGACTGCAACAACATCGGCGGCAACTACGTGAGCCAAATCAGCTCAGCTGTTAATTACCACAAGGCCTTTACCACATGCTCCGCTGCCTTTACCACAACGCAGGCCGAGCGTGCATAAGGCCGGCCGGCTTTTGACATGCAAGCCTGCGTCCATGTGGTGGGGAAAGACCGGCCGGCAGACGTGGCACGTACACAGACCCATCGACTGGCTCGACACAGACTGGCTCCCTCGTTTGCAAAGCCCCCTCCGAGCGCCCCAACACCATCAAACGCGACCATCTTCATGGAGCAACGCGGCATGACGGATGATATTCGCTTTCACTCGGGCAGCACTCACGTGGGAAACAATGCTGGTCGGACTAGTTGGCTGATGCTGGCTTTCACGCATCCGGATTGACGCGATAATCTAGTGCAGCGACTTCTGCAGCCAACGGTCACCGACTTCTGCAGCAATGATCAGAAGCTCCTCGGTCGAGTCGACGGGTAAACCGGTGCAGAGTTAGCCCTGTCCAGCATGGAGAAGCCGTTGTGGGATGAACGTCGCTGTCATGGCGGGCGCAGTGCGTCCACGTCTCACGCCTGGCCAGCAGGCACACCTTGCACTCTCTCCCGACGCACTCGAGTGCTTGCCCAGGCAGTGTCACCGACAGCTCACGCCGATGGGTCACGAATTGGTAAACCCACCGGTTGAGGGATTCGAACCCACGACCTTGCGATCAAATTCAAGAGTCACACGGGATTTCCGTCCAACATAACCATCTCACTAAACCACGGTTACTCGAGCCTCTTGCCCTGTCCGATTACCTCACTACACCACGTCACATTCGCCTCCAGTAGTTCTCCAACGCCGACAGGGCCGCCACCCATTCCAGACGACCGTTCACGCGGCACGCAGCGACAGAGGTCCACCGAACAGCCGCAGCAGCGTCCTCGGCGAGCACTGTCGAGACCACCATCCACCAGCGCCACTACACCGCCACGCGCCGCAGCGACAGCGACCCACTCACTGGCGGCCGGCGTTGCGGCAGCACGTGCCGAATACGAGCCCCTCCCCCTCCCCCTGTCGTGACGCGGCAGGCGCGGCAGGCGGGGGTACGATAGCACAGAGGCACGCCGCTTCCTAGACGAAAGCGTGCCGAGGCAGGGAGGGAGGCGTGCCGAGACAGTGGGGAAGCGTGCCGTGGCAGAGGGGAGGCGTGCCGAGACAGAGGGGAGGCGTGCCGTGGCAGAGGGGAGGCGTGCCGAGACAGAGGGGCGGCGTGCCGTGACAGAGGGGAGGTGTGCTGTGACAGAGGGAGATGTGTTTTGGCATAGGGAGAAGTGCCTATTGAGGTTAAATATAATAAGTTATTATTGTGACTCCGTCTGAGCCACCCAATAAAGGAATGATTTAATGTTTTGCTCTTCCAAAGATTCCCTTCAGAACTTGATGCTATTTTTGTGAGAATTTTGCTCGAGAATTTTACATTCTGTTAATTTCCTGACTTGATTATGGATATGCGTCTCTTTTGGCGATTTATGGAGGTCTGTTACTAGGTCACGCTGAGCTCTCCATTTACTCCAGCTATATTGTGTTGGTGTAGTCTGTCACGCTCCTTTGTGATTCATTTCAAGTCGGAAATAGCTCATGGCTTGTCAGACCATGTAGATATGATTATTTTGGGGAAATAGCCTGCCTTGTCGAGTTAACCATCACTTTCGCAAATTCTTCAGTGGCGTCGTCCATATCTTCCATGATTACATGTTCCCGATTTATAATGTGAAGCAAATAAATCATTTTGTTGATATCTATTCTGGTAAAATCCATATATATATATATATATATATATGTATGTATATATATATATATATATATATATATATATATATATATATATATATATATATTATATACATATATATATTATATATATGTATATATATATATATATATATATATATATATATATATATATATATATATATATATATATATATATATATATATATATATATATGTATATATATATGTATATATATATATATATATATATATATATATATATATATATATATAATATATATATATATATATATATATATATATATATATATATATATATATATATATATATATATGTTTGCATTCTGCATGTTTTTTTTTGTGATGGTAAGGGCTGTAAAAATTGGATGATAGTCAATGTTGGAGAATGAGCGCAAAATGTTACATCTAATGTATATATCACTACCACTATCTAATAATAGTGCCTCGTCTCTGGGCATCTGTTAGTCTACTGAAGTAGCATGTATCGGGGAGAACATTAGACCAACACTGCGGAGGACGAGAGCTGCAATGAATTTATGGAAAGGAAGAGACTTGAGCTTGAAGGGCTGAATAGTACTCAGTACATCTTTGATGGTATCACAGTTCACGTATGTCGCGGCTGTTATGGGACTGCGAAATGACGTTACCGAATCAATAGATGGGAAGATTTCTAAGTTTATATGGAGAAATAAACCACCCAAAGTGAGGAAAGATGTCTTATGCCAGTCAACAAAGGAGGGTGGCCTTAAAACGGTGAACATGGTAGATACATGAGAACCATGCAAACTAGCACCGTGCGACGGGGGACCTCAGCGTCCAGAACTCTGTCAACCCCGGGGGGCGGGCCGAGGGGGAGCGAACTACCCCGATAAAACTGAGCCGGCGGGCAGGACAGGGGAAGTTTTCCTACCTGCTCATAGTAGGGATAGTTGTTGTTGCAGGGCCAGGTGAAGGACATGGATGTTGAGATGATATGGGCATTGGAATGGGAGCGTATGGATGGAAGGACGAGTGAGGCACTCTTAGTCTGTCCCCTCAACGGTACCATGGACTGGGATCCCGGATCATTGGAGCACTCCATCCCCCCTCACCACGGAAAGGTGGTGCCTCGTCGGGGGGGGATGTGGTCGAAGTGAATGATAGACGAAAGTGAAGTTCCAATTTGGAAACACATGCTTCAAGGTAGATTAGGACGTTTCAAATTCAGGATATAATGCGAACGAGTGCTGATAAGCATGCACTTCCAAACATAGGTGCACCAAATGTATATACATATGCCATTGATGCAGCATGTAAAATAAAATCGCAATTGAACACTGGACGATATCATATCAGTACCCAATTCCTATGGTACAATAATTACATTAAAAGAGATCAACGACCGGTATTCGTGCCATCACTCATGAGAATGGCATCAAATTTATAGGGGATCTGTTTGAACATGGCAACAGCCTAAAACATACCATCTTAGTAGCCCGGTTTCCAAATATAGAAGCGTCCCAATATACGTACCAGTGTTTCTTGTATGCTATTCCCCAAGAAGTGTCACAATTTCTGAAGTCCCATCACTTAGGAGACTCTTTTTTAGTCATAACCATAAAGTGATGATGAATATATGTGTACGTCAATTATCCAGACATGCTGTATGGCCCCGCATAGACTTCCCTCGTCGGGCAGGCCGAGAGAAATTCACCTTCGAAGAGCCGGGGGTTGAAAGCCTTCCCCGACCTCCCAGCTAACTTCCGATCTATGTATGCTAGGATGAAATGCAAAAAAAAACGTTAGAAAATTGTGATCATGTACAACTTGTACCTAACGTTTGCATTTTGATCGATTAGATCGTCAGAGGTCATATCAGATCAATATTCGGACCCCGACATAAATCCATGGAGTGATGGTGATGGTTCCGGGCTCCGGTACCAGTTTTCTGGGCCTGGAGCGATGTTTCCGAACCTCTTCTGGACTCTGCGGAGCCCGGATCGCTTTTCGTGGCTCGGCGTGATTTGTTTGGGGGACCGGGCTGGAATTGTCGGACACCCACCCGGCGCGACACCGGCGCGCCACTCACCTGAACATGTGCACGGCCAGAGGTGTACCGGTCAGTGTTCCGTCTGCCGCCCGCCTGGCGCCACGGTCCGTCTGCAATGGGGCTCGTCGTCAGCTGATGGCAATGATCCGATCGGAGCGACGGATGAGATGACGGCTCGGACGCCAGCCAGAACACTGAACACACACGGACTTATTTTGTACCGACCAGCAGGTATCGTCAGTTTCCTTGCCAAACATGAGCACTCGTCTCATGTCCACGCTCCATATTGTTAAAATCTGCCTTCAAAATGCCTTTTCACTCAAGTCACAGCCAGACATCTATGTACGCCGAGTATAATCAATCTGCCACTTTACTGGAATTGGAGGCATTGGCATAAAAGCTAGTAGTTTATTATGCATGATTCATACGTGAATGCTCAACCATAGTGTAACATTTTTTCACGAGGAATACACTTTTAATAGGGGTTTGTAAATTGTTACTACGTGGGACAAAAGCTTATTTACTCATGTGAAAGCATGGAATATCACTTGTAATTATAATAGTTTACCAACAAATCAGCTAAATGTCATACTATGAATGCCGATAAATGAGATTAAATCGTAAATGACGCAACAATTTCCGGTTAATGGAAACCTGTTTAGCCTTCCACCCTCTTCAAAACTTCTTAATGCAATGCATATCACACATGGGTACGTCCCTACACAAAAAGAAAAAAAGGTTGGCTTTACCATGCTGCAGCACATGAAGCATACTCATTAGTTCACAGTCCTTCAGCATTCGAACTTGCCAACCAGAGAACAAACCTGTTGTACTTGGTAAATGTCAGAGAGCCAGAGTTTGGTAGTGATTATGGGTTAGGGGACTCAGGGTCATCAGAGTTTGAGAGGGCAATTAATCGAACTGTTGGAAAACAAAGATGCTGAAAATTGGCTTCCAGACCTGTAAATTGTAATAATAGACATGAATCATCCAATATTCCCTATAACAACCTTCATGTGGTAGTGCCACAGCCACAGGCATAGAAACCAGGCCATACAGTGGCTACACTGCCAATCATGGCTGGAAACACTGCGCGCTACTAAGTGCCCTCTCCAGGGGGCGACAGCAGTCATATGAGCCCTTCTTGCATGCTACCACCATTACAGCTTGGTAGCCCATCCAACCAAGGCGCTGTGTGGGTTCTTTTACGACGCATTACTAGGTTATATAGCGTCGCCAACCTCTCACGCCGATTGGTCGCGGATGGACTCCGTAAATGCCGTCGGTTGTGAGATTCGAACCCACAATCTTGCGATCAAGAGTCCGACGCTCTACCAACTGAGCCACCGCGGTCCCATGCGCTGTGTGACAACCAGTCAAGGTTGTGTGGTTGATCTCACCATAGTGCTCACAAGAAGAAATTATTTTACAGTAATACCCTGCAGAACTCACATTCAGAATGAACTGGTATGTCCAAGCAGTTAGCACTGCAGCCATCCTCATCTTTTGGGATTCTAACAGTAAATACACATCTTTGTTGGCTAATGTAGCTGGGGATAGAATGCTCTGACAATCTGATTGAAAATAAAATAAAATGAAGAACACAACATGGAGGGATATTCACAAGCCTGCAAGGCATGGCAATACTACTAAATCAACCCAGTGAGAAATAGTAGTAACTGATATAATGGCATAATAATGTCCTAGTATGAACTGGCATATCCTATATAAGCGATGGGATCCCATACACACAGAGTATAAAGCTGGTCATGTATTGCATTGTATTGCATTCCATAATGGCGTCCAAATTTACTTTGGCTGTTATGACACAGTGCCATACAGGCATGTGCCTATACAATACACCATGAATACTGGACCGAAATATCCTAAAGCATCGGCAAATTATTTATTTTAAAAAAGAAAAAGGAAAACACGGGCGGGAGAGTGACTTTTACAGTCATGCCAGACCATAAAGGTAATTTGCTCTGCCTTAGGAAAAACACAACAAAGTACACTATGAAATACCCATTGGATAATTTAAAATGCATGCCACGCAAACCACGCTAATATACACGAATACTACTAAAATTTAGTCAGAAACTTACGACCTAGATATAAGTGCTGCCTTGATGTGCTTCCTAAAATTCATGTTAGTGTTCTGTAGGCATCAGTCACTGTAAAGAATGTTATATGCATGTATGGCGGGTGCTTCTTGTCACCTCCAGGTGGCGCAGTCGAGTTTCCAGCTGCCGGCCAGATGCACTCCTGTGTGTCGCAAGATATCTTAGTCTCCGTGGGCTTGTCGAGTCTTAGTCTAGTCGAGCCGGAGTGCGATGTGGGTGCCGTCCGACGCGTCAGGAGCGGCGGCGACGGCGGCACCCCGGATCGGCGGCAGGCGGTAGTGGCTCCAGCGGAGAGGCAGGTGGCCTTGTGGGAAGACGGGCCAATGGAGAGGCGTCCCAGGTCCGGTCGCCCGGATCAGGCAGCCTCGGTGGCTGCATGGGCACAGGTCGTGCGCGCCGGGACAGGACGCCTCCCCGACAGGGGGCGCAGCTGCGGGAGACCTGCTCCACTTCTCGGCTGATCCCAGGCCACCGGGCACGTTCCGCAGAGTCTGCCTCATCCGCACGATCCCGTCGTGTGCTGTGTCCCAGTTCGACGTGCCGACGGCGTGGCTGGATGGGAACGATGCCCTGTTGTGATGCCCGCAGGATGACGTCATCTTGCAGCACAGGCAGCTCGTGGCGCACACTGAAGTACGGTCGGACTTCTGGTGGGCGGAGTTTGGCACTGGACGGTCCACCAACGCTGATCTGTAAACACAGCTGCCGCATCTCGGGATCGGTTGCTCACGTGTATCGGACGTCCTGTTCAGTCATCACAGCGCCGACTTCATCGCCCAAAAGAGCGATCACTTCCTCCTTCTCCGCGCCCTCTGCTTGTAGATCGGCTGGATCAGCAGGGACCGGAATCCCGGATTGTAGAGCGGCATCCACCGCCGGTGACAGGTGTCATCGGGGCACGTACTGGACCGAGTGCGCATAAGGCAAGAGGCGTGCCTGCCAGCGTGCGATCCAGGCACCTGCCCTGCCAGAGAAATTGGAAAATCGGAGTTTGCCATTTTTCTTTCGGGAGATGACTGGTGGGCGTCTCCTTCGACTAACGTGGACGGGTACAATGACGCCCTCCTGCTGAAAGCGAACCAGCCCGCGGCTAATCTCATCGCGCACGGCGTACTGTAGCCGGCGAGGGTTGTGAAGCACTGGCACCGCGTTAGGGATGAGTACGATCTTATGTTGGTACCCGCGGACGGTTGAGTGCAGCTCACCAGGGTTCTGCTGGGATGGCGCCAGATCCTTATAATTTGTGGACACTGCCAGATGGTCGATGATGCCACACGCCCGGCATAGACGGAGATGAAGCTGATTCAACAAATCTAGACTCATCACGCCTTCATCACCATGTGAATCCACGATGTAGAACTCCATGCCGGCCTGTCGGCCACCGAAGGTCACTTGTGCTGGCAAGGTGCCAAGCACGTGTAGCAGATGACATTCGAATCCTAAAAGACGAGATGACGTTTTGTTGAGACGGCTTCCCTTGAAAAGGCGTCTGGCAAGGGTAGACACCGTTGCTTCCGTGTTGATCTGAAGTCACCGTCTGCGCGCTTCCAATGACTGCAACCTCCACGTCACATGACATTCTCTCTGAGGTCAGGGTGGCACAGGACAGGACTGTCAGCTCGCGACACGTCCCATCTCTCTGACCCCCAGACGGACAGTCGCCGGACGGTTGGATGTGATCAAAGCAAAGGATCAGTCAAGGTCTTGTGTTTGCAGTATGACACTGTTAACCATGTGTTCAAAGTTGCTAATGGTATTGACGTCATATAAAAACTGCCTTGCATTGATTGGTTGACGGACAGATTTCGGGACAGATTTCGGAACAGAAGACGCTAACGCAGCCAATTCTGATCGGTGGCCTCCGGGACTTCGGAGAATGTGTCTTAAAACCGTCAAACGTTCCCACTATATGGGTGGCAGGAACACAAGTTTCCCGAGACGCGGCTCCAAAGCGGGAGAACAGTGTACTCAGTGCGCATGCGCATCATCTTGCAAGTTGCTGTTGGCACGTTGTTGTCGGCAATTCCGGTGGTTGAGATTGATGGAATGTGTGAAGCTGTGGTCCGGCTGCTGACTGCTCCAAAAAGTGGTTAGTTTGACTGGTGACCGTAAGTGGAAGAACCGCGTTTTTTTAGTGTCGTTCTGTTTGTTTTTATTACGTATAAAGAAAATATACGACCTTCAATATACCAGGAGGTGCTGAATTGACATCAAAAGTAATAGTAAAGATTATACTTTATTACTCAACGTTTCGGCCAGGGGCCATCACTTTTGATTACGATACTTTTGATGTCACCTCAGCACCTCCTGGTATATTGAAGGTCGTATATTTTCTTTACATGAAATGTCTAAAACCCAGGAGCATCTAAGAGCCATTCTTTGTTGTATTAAACTTTGTTTTTATTGATATCTTTGCTCCCACATTTGTGTCAGAGTACATGTGAAGCCCGTCCTATCCAGTATGAACCCGGAGTGCAAAAATGTTTTCAGAGATAAAATCTCTTAAGAGGTGCCTTAATTCCCACCCTGCCTATGACATCATCAATTGTATTGACTGCCGTTGACTTAAAGGCAATCATTTGCAGAGAAAATGAGTGGTCGCAACATCTTTTAATCAAGCCAGAGTATGGTATTGATAAAAAAATCCTAAAAATGAAAAGTTACCTTGATCTCCAAATTTGCCAACTTTTCTGTGCCATTCTGCCATCCAGATCCCTGACATGGCTGCATTGGCACCTTTGGAAAATGCACATGGACATTCATTGAAATTGGCTCAGATGCTCATGGGTAGCTTGTAGAAAAACCAATTCATCCTCAGATCCTGTGCCAAATGGAATTCATTACTTGATCATATACCTACCTAGGTACCTACCTACCTAGGTAGTATCTTTAACCAGTGCCCTGGAATTCTTAAATTTAAGTGGAGACCCACACTTTCACACCTTCATGAAGCATACAAATTGGTTAGGTCTGGTTAAGTTAGCCTTAGTTAGGCTTTTGTTGTAAGCTAGAGAACATGTTATATTTGAAAATGTTTGTAAAAGATGACCATTTTATTTCCTTAATAAGCAGTTAGAGCAGTTAAGCAGTTAGTTAGTTAATAAGCAGTTAGTTCAGG
The DNA here is from genome assembly GCA_034440615.1 of Ashinkailepas kermadecensis. Taxonomy (NCBI): domain Eukaryota; kingdom Metazoa; phylum Arthropoda; class Thecostraca; family Neolepadidae; genus Ashinkailepas; species Ashinkailepas kermadecensis. The sequence goes on along the minus strand of JAOTOM010005147.1, from coordinate 1,148,416 downwards.
TTTTATTCTTCTTTTTTTTCAGAAAATAAACCTCCAGAAATTTTCCATTAGAAAGGGAATGTTTTACTTGCATGAAAGATTAGACGATATTATTCCAGATCCAGGTAAAAAGCGATTTTTGGGAATTTTGTTTTGAATACAGGGTATTTTAATGTAAAAATCATGATGTGACCACTCATTTTCTCCACAAATAATTATTTTTTCAGTTGGCAAACAAATACATGACCATAATCTTCACTCTGCAAACATAGCACATCGCTTATAATTGTCTGTACCTGGTGTGTCACAGACATGATAAAGAAGACATTCAACACTTCATGCACTCGATTTAATACTCTTTGACATCGAAAACCTTGTTTCTGCCTTACTTCGGCATTATCTCTGAGAATGAATACTCGCAACACGCCGTGCCAGCAACCGTCGATAAGGGCCGGAAATTCCTTGCGATGCTGTATTATTTTATTTTAAATATATTTGATGACATCATGGCCCATGGGTGAAAAAAATTGTTTCAGATGATTCTGGTTTTCCTGTTCGGTTAGATTAGATTATGATATATATTTTATATATTACGCTACGTTATCTTAGTCTAGGTTAGGTTAGGTTAGGTTAGGTTTTTTCCCCTGACTTAATGCATGACGTCATCAAATCATTAGTCGGTTTTACAGCGGCAATTTGCTCTCCCGTCTAGTCGCTTTTCATCCTTCCAAGTGAGTCCTTGCTTCAACTAAACATTCCAGACATGAACTAAAAAAGTACATCGAAGAGCATTTATTATTAATAAGAATTGGTTTCTTTCAATTTTCTCGCTTTTTTATTGACAAAACTTGTTTCTTGATGGTGAGAATAAAACGATTTCATACTGATTGTTTTAGTATAATTTTCCTTAAACCATTTTATATTCCGAAACCTATATCCCAATACGCGGCAGGCAACAAATCAGTCGGTGCACGAGCGTCCTACTTGTGGGTTGTGTTGTTAATATCCATTAGTTGTGCGGAGTGAGCATGTCGGCAGTATCAGGTATGGATTTATAAACTTGGTTGACATCGATTAAGTGTACTTTTCTTATCATTTTCTCTACCGTTGCTCAGGAAGTTGGCTTATAACCTCATCCTTCGCTAATTTAGCTACAGCGCCAATTTGTCATCTGGCAGTCATCTGTCGGCTGCCAGATACGGTAGAGCTGAGTGCAGTCTCAACGTAAATTAGAAAGCGTATTACAATTTGCTGATATTCGTAAGTTTAATTCTACTTATTTCAGCAGTGTCAATAGTAAAACCTATTTCGTTATTAAAACTGAGGTGAGAATTAGATTTGGTGGTCGCTTTTAATTTATGCAGATCACTATTTCAGGTCTTCTCCCTCTATCTTGTTCCTGAGACCACGTGACCTGGGAGCAAATTTCCGCTGTAAAACCGGCTATTGTCATCAACCGTCGCTGACTTAAAAGTAATCATTTGCGGAGAAAATGAGTGGTTGCATCATGCTTTTTACGTTAAAATACCCTGTATTCAAAAAAAAATATTCCCAAAAATCGTATTTTACCTGCTTCTAGATATTTATCGATTACACTATAGGTTAGGTTAAGTTCTTTATAAATATTTTGAAGACAACTTTTCAAGCTATATTACTCAAGACCAAGCCCCTTTTTTGTGATCATTTTTCCTCCCAACTGAAAAGCAAGCATCTGCAGAGGAAATATGTAGGTGATCACATGAGGTTAAGCACACATAAACATTGCATTGGAAAAAAGAAACTCAAGGGTACAGTACAATGTTCGATGAACGAAGAACGAATGAATGGCATCTTGAAATAACAGTCATATAGGTAATTACCTGGAAAGCTCAATAAACACCGATGAAACAACCGCACTTCAATACTATACAGGGAATCACACACCGCATCCTGCGCAATGCACGTTCGTACAAATTAGTATTCTTCAGGTATTGAGGGTTCATTCCTTCAACGCAGGGACCCTCCAACATAATTTGGCAATCGTGACGTCATGTTGGCGGGATAATTGGGCTGCTCGTTAGCAGTTCAGCTAAATTCCCGTGTTTTCCACACGGCATTTCGGTACTTCAATATTACAAAATGCACCAAAATTGGGTTCATCTGAAACATTGAAGAATCTTCTCCACAAAAATGACTCTTATTTCTTCAGTAAATCCAGCATATTTTAACTGAACGCACGTTGACATTTTCCTGTGGAGCGCGGCACGCATCGCGCGGTGCCACGGGTAGGATCAGTATGACGAGACAGGTCATGTAAGGAGCAAATGGTAGACAACTTCTGCAACATATTTCCTCTATGACTAGGTGGCGCCTACCCGACGTCAGCAGCGTACCCACGGGGATACAAACGGGGAAATTGCTTCCCCTCCAAGGGGTGGTGCTCCCCCACCCCCCCCAAAAAAAGACGTGCCGGGGCACCGAAAAATCATGCTGGGGACACCAATACATCGCACTGAGCTATACAAATGGTACCGACACCAGACAAAGATGAAGCGTGTCCCCACCCCCAAAAACAATCCCGGCTCGGGGCATCATTGTAGGACCCGAAAACGACAGACGCACCCCAGAAATGCACCGGGTCCGAAAAAAAAACGTTCTGCGTGACAAAAAAAAACATATTGGGCCATAGCAAAATCCATGCAAGGGCCTTAGGAATCGCATGGAGAAATGGTGCGAAAAGTTTTGACAGGGAGCCAAAAATCGCACACAGGACACAAACATCGAGCGATGGGGGTTTTGGAAAATCGAGCCGAGCCTTGCAAAAATTGCGCCTAGTCCTGGAAAATCGAACCGGACTACAGCAAAAGAAAATCAAAAGAGGCTCCAAAAACCACGTCGGGAACAGAAAGTTCGCAACGGTGCTCCGAAAAAACCGCGACGATGTACCGAAAAGTTATACCGAGACCTGAAAAGTCAACCTGGGCCCGGAGAAAGTCAAAAGAGATTCCGAAAGAAAGTTTCGGACCCCTGACAACTCCCGGTGAGACGCCAAAGTTCGCGCTTGAGCCCCAAAAACGTCGAGCCAATGTCCCTGAAAGTCGCGCTGGGGCCCTACAAATTACGTTAAAAATGGCCCGGGAACTTCGTCATCAGGAACCACACAAATTCACGTGGGTGACCCGAATAAATAGAGCGGGGCCCTAAAGATTCACCTGAATGTATACATATATACATATATATATATATATATATATATATATATATATATATATATATATATATATATATATATATATATATATATATATATATATATATATATATATATATATATATATGTATATATATATGTGTATATATGTATATATATATATATATATATATATATATATATATATATATATATATATATATATATATATATATATATATACCCTGTGTGGTCGAGTACCGAACAGCCTACATGGGAGATGGGGGAAAAGAGGCAATCTCCCTTCCCCGGAGAGATTGTGGACCCCAAAGAATCGCACCGGGGCTGGGAAACATTGCTCCGGAGCCCACAAAATCGCACTGGGACACGATTAAAAAATTTCCTCGGGCCCCCGAAAGATTAAGCCAGGACCACAAAAATAAAGTCAGACACTGATAATTCCTATAGAGCACCAACAATCACATATAAACTAAATAGTATAAATCGGAGTAGTCAAAACGAGCCGGTTATTTTGGAAACATTTTAACAGGAGACTTTTGATTGTGACTATACCTAATCTAGTGGCCTAGAAACGATGCTAGTAGCCTGGACCCTCGCACTGAAAATTAAGCTGTCCCAACTTAGTTGAATGCAACACCGAAATGTGTTCGTTTGAATAAATAGCGGCCATAATCCGGGACTTCTCTTTAATGAGGTTCGCTGTGCCTTGCACATTTGCTTCCCCTGATGGAGATCCTAGGTACGCCACTGTCCCTCGCCAGTCTATCTGGGATGTATGGGTTTGGAGTCATTAAACTCGAAGCCCAGTCATTCCAGTTCTTCTATAATATTTTCAACATGTAATACTGATGCAAGCTATAATACTGATACAAAATACATTTGTATATCAAGTTTGACAACCTGATTGGGTAGTCGTTTGCCCCTTGTTCTACACGATGTCTTACCTTCTAATTACCACTTGACATGGGACTCGGCAGCACATAGGCACAAATCCTGTCAGATATGCCTTATTTTGATTGTGATCTCATGGTTCCCATATACTGGGCAATTGGTGTGGAATTATGGGAGCATTGTTATTGCATGTATCTTTGTCCTATGTGGTGCACGGAACAGTCCAGATTCGACTATTCTCAGATCGAGATAGCTACGCCTAGGTAGGTTAAGTGATACCATATTGTTTTGCTTCTGACTGCTTCGTTTGTTCGTTGTGCAAGTTGCAGCATTAATAGTTCATCCTTTCTCCAGGAGTCTTGCCTGTTGAGAGCCAGGACACAGATGCATTCCTTCTGGAGTTGAACAGCCTGTATGACGCACCAGGCTCCAGCCAACGACCTGACAAGTGTGTCTTCAAGCGAACCATCTACGTCCGGGAACCGAAAACTGAAGACCGGCATATGGAGCGTCTCCTGGAAGCTGACATGTGGCTGGGAAAGTTCGTGGTGGTGAAGGAACTGCCATTATTGACTCCATCGCTGGTCTAAGGCAGACAGTCCGTGGTGTACAAGTCATCTGGATGAGGTGCCGAGAGGTGGGCATGCAGATTCTTTGTACCCGCAGGCTTAACCAGGATCCGCTGGAGAACTTCTTCGGGATCATCAGACAGCGAGGTGGCGACAAGCACAGCCGAAATCCCACCAAGCCCCGGCATGCGTATGAGCATGCAGCGCCGAAGAGTTTGCTGATGGCGCCATGCATTGCCAAGAGTCGGGCCGACACAGATGGCATCGCGGCAGCCGTGAGTAGGGTGGCGGCTCGGAGCAGACAGCGCTGACCACTCGCCACACCGACAAGGCGTGTGCCTGAGCCCGAGACGATCATGGACATACCAGTGGCACGAGTGACACAGAATTTGCTGGCGTGCATATCACCATCCGGGTGTCTGGTGTGAAATGCAGGCATTGATGGTGAAGTGTGCAGGAGCACTGGTTAGTACCAGTCGTATTGTGGTGAGCGATGCTGATGCGCTTACAGCACTCAAGTCCTACATAGGAGTGGATGATCGGGACGCGGAAAGTCTGAAACTACCCACGCCACCCTACCTGGACTTTGTTGTGGTATGCTACATTCCTTCCATGTGCACCACTGCTCCAAGCTGTTTGAGATTCCGTCAAAATTGTCCGCGTCCGTGAAAGGTTGGTCGAATACATGTCGACCAACGCCGAAGCCAAAGTCCTGATGGGGAAACTATGTTCTGAGAAGCTCCTTGTTGCCATCGCCAACACTTACACACGTATGGAGCCGCACGCGTTGCGCTCGCCCCACGTGAGCCGGGTTTGGGTGCACGGGCAAAAAAGGCCGTCGCGGAAGCTCACGAAGCTGGAGCACCGCTGAACGCGTTTACGTTTAGATGCGCTTGTGCGTCCGTCTTGCACTGCGCGTGTGTAGCCGTTTCTATTCGTAGTCAAGATGAAGATGGGCCATGCTGAATACCCTCAGGCAGGTTAGTGTACAGTGCGGATGCCCGCTTACTGTTTCCCGTTGTGTGCTGACTCTTTTGTCATCATGCATTTATTTGTATGCGCTCGAGTAGATATGCATGCGCTCGCATTCATCCGTGTAGACCGATGCATGCAGGAGTGGCTGCTGTCACTGTATGCTCTGAAGATACCGTTGACTGCTGGCATGCTGTGCCTTCGTGCTCAGCACGCTGTGCTTGCGCTACAACTGCCGGGTGTTATAGGGCTCATACAGGTGTCCAAAAGGCCGTCACCAGTGCAGCATAGGTGACTGCTTGCTGTTTCCCGTGCTGCACTGATCCTTGCCATATACATTGTTTGTGCCCTTGAATATATATGCATGCGTTCGGATTCGTCAGTGTACAGATACAGACACAGACACAGACTTGTATTCAGGTAATCCACGTTGAACTGGTGGCCATTACAACATCGCGTTACTATGATACAACAGCAGGGCAGAAAGTGTCAACATCACAGAGCAGTTTCACCGGTGGTCATACATGCTATAATAAAATCACGCGGCGGGGCGAGCAGGACGGTGCGTCAGTAGGTAAGGACCGAAGGTGACGACCTTCGGTCGAAGCCGCCGTGGGTGACGACCGAAGAACGACACGGGAGCAGCTCGGGCGGTAACGAGTTGCACAACAGTGGTGCTCTCCAGTCAAATCGCCTCTTCCCGATCTCGGTGCGGGACCGGGGGACATGCGATGCTGGTCCTGACGATCTCGGTGCGGGACCGGGGGACATGCGATGCTGGTCCTGACGATCTCGGTGCGGGACCGGGGGACATGCGATGCTGGTCCTGACGATCTCGGTGCGGGACCGGGGGACATGCGATGCTGGTCCTGACGATCTCGGTGCGGGACCGGGGGACATGCGATGCTGGTCCTGACGATCTCGGTGCGGGACCGGGGGACATGCGATGCTGGTCCTGACGGATGGTTCGGTCGCGAGTCTCCGCCACGGTGGTGAGACCATGAGCCAGTGATTCCGATTCGCCATGATGGTGCACCTTGTGTGTGAGGAACAGGGTGTGGTATGTACCTAGATAGGTTCTTCGCACTGAGGAAGCCCAATCTCCTCAGCCGATCAGAAACGTGGTCAAACTTTTTGCGGTAGGACATTTGTTTTGCTGAGTAGTATAATTTTTCGAATGCGATATCAGCTCTGTTTTGTTCCGTTACCGTACATGGAGATATAGTAGCGGATCTGCGAGTAACACCATGGCATTGACCAGCGCGGATATGACAGTAGGTAGGTCGATACATGAAGATGCTGGAGCAGTGGTTCCACCATATGCGTGCCACTAACACTAGATTCTGAAGGTGCAGCATTGCTGACTGCTCTGCCCCTGCTCTGCCCTACTTTATGACAGGCCTGGAGATCTCTCGCCGAACTAGATGGTCCGGTGCCGAAAATTATCAGATTGAATAAAGGAAATGACAAATTAGCATAAGAAGAGCCATGGACGTCGCTCCGGTAAGGGACAAACGAAACCACTGGGAGTTCTGGCGTCCTAGTCGAAGGATCGATCGAGACAGAGGAAGTCGTCCGAGGCAGATCCAGCTTGGCGGTTTTGAGTCGCCTCGAAGGGGAGATGGGGCTGAAAGACGCCACTTTCCAACAAATAAACAATACTTATAGCATTTTGACAACTTAAAAGGCATGACATTGACTCTCGAGGTAAAAACAATATTTTGAACATGAAATGTTCTCGTTCGCTTGGAAATCGTGAATGAAGGCAATTTTCTACCAGATCAGGGCATTTAGGGGTACATGGACCCATGCCCTCTGAATTCGCCGCTGGGACTCATCCTCAAAGCTTACGAAATGTAACATTAAGGATATGGCATGGCATGGAAAAAGTCGGCCTAAAACCATCCCTCCCCACTCGTACCAAAATCCGTGGCCACGCCCATATCCGTGATGAAAATGGTCGGTTCTACTTCCGCCCCACCCTCTCCAATCTCTAATGCGTAGCCAACATATTCTGGTGGAAGGTTTACACAACTGAATTATCCAGAGGAGCGGCTCTTGATCCAGAACATTTTGACGGGGTGCACTCCGATCTTCCAGAGGGGCATCTTTTTGTCGAAGGGTGCCTTTCGCTTCTAAAATTAATTTCGAGGGGTGCATTCGGGCCGGCCCAGAAGGTCGCCGCTCAGGCGGGGGAACGCGTTCCGCTAGAAAACTTAAGGGAATTGGATAGACTGGAACCTCATAGAAGGCGTCTTTCGGGTCCTAAGGGACGCCACCTTCGCTTCCTCACCCTTGGACCAGCTCTTGCAACACACCCTTCCTGGCGTCGCCACAACCTCGGACTGACCTGCTGCGCAATGCCACCACCTGCAAGTCATCCGATCCAGGGGCGCAACTAGGATAATGTGGCGGGGGTCTAATACATTTTTTAGAAACCCCAATCTCCACCAAAAATAAATATTCCCGAATTTGGGCAGTTATTTTTCACAGGTCACCATTTTTAAGATATTCTTTCTTTTTTAATGTGCTAATTTTTATCTCCTGTTTCTGCCCCTGATTCTAGGCTTCCATTTTCTCTGGCTGATTCTCGTGGGGAACGACAGCATGGTGTAGGAACCAGGAAATTATTTGTATGGGAGAAATAGCTGAAGGGGGCATTTTTCCATTTCAGGCTCGTTAGTCCCATGTCCAACGAGAAAATCATTGCTATGGATTATGTGACATGCTAACCATGGGGAAAATAAGTGCAAGCCTTCGTGCCTACTATATCGATTCTTACACTCATGGATGAGATGCATTTTCGCTCGATCTTTCCATGCACCAGCATAGGCGTGATAATACATTTGATTAAAGATGTGGGACAAGGTCCGGGACGTCTCCCACGTCCTGGACGGAGGAGTCGCCCATGCAGGTCCCCACTACCAAGGGTGCAACCGTAGCTTGATGCAAAGGGGACGTAAATTACGCTCACCGATACCAATGACCTACCCCCGAAAAAGAGACATATAGGACATTCACCATCAGCACAAAACAAATTCTGGGCTGTGTCAGAGCCTAGCCCTAAAGCCCAAATAACTAAGAGCCTAGCCTGATAGTGAACCACATGCGTGACTTTCTATCATAAATCCCATTGATATCCAAATATCTATATTTTTAGTTGGCGCAGACCATGGAACTAAAATACAAACAGAGCGATCAAAAGTAATCACGATTTTAGTCCACATTCTACACTATTGTCAACATGCATGTGTGCCTTCTACCTGTCATACATGTGTGCCTTCTACATGCCATGCATGTGGGCATGTGTACCATACATGGTGCTTTACATACCATATGTATGCTTCACAGCACTGGTATACTTTTGGGATTCTCAGCAACAAAACAATGCCTACCGTAAGAATGCATGGCTATGGTTGCAAACGGTACGCTCCATTCCAAGTGAGATATTACCTGTCATGTACTGCAACAGCAGCGACTTGTCTAGACCCAGATGTCGTATTAAAATGATTTACTTCTCGGCCAGGATAGACAGTGATAGAAAACAAGCATCTTCATTTAGTGATACTTTAAGAAAAGTTAAGATGTCATGAGCTGTTCTATCCTGAAGTCATTTCTATATGGTTACCGTGTGCTATGCCGTTCCGTGGTTATCTTGCTTACGTCGGATAGAGCAAAGTGTTTGGGTGTTGTACAGCTTAACACTCAAAGTGTTTGGGTGTTGTACAGCTTAACACTCAAAGTCAAAGAGGGCGGATATTCGCCAAAAAGTGCGGGTATGCAACCGCCCCTACCGTTTTTGGAGAATGACTTCCTGTTTGAAACTTGTGCCGGAGGGCAGCAGGGCAGGGCAGGCCGGAGGGCAGCTTGCGGATAGCTCGTGGGTACCCTTTCGGAGCCATTTGGCATTTTTTCCCGAGGCTAGGTCTAATTACAGAGCTCTCACGCAATGAATTAAGCAACCTCCGGCCACTTCTGTGGAAAACCTCTGCTTCTCGCGTTTTCTGTCACTTTATAGCACTGAGGGAATACAGTGCCAGACATAGCATCGGTCTATGGACTCGGTTGATCTCGGTTTAGTTTTTCGAGCCGCTTGAGATTTATCCTAACACGATGCCATTAACCTTTTTGTTGACCTTTTTCAGGTTACCCGAGGACATTGATGTAACCTTGGATGGCAATTTGTTGACCTTGGATTGCAATTTTCCAGCTTGGAACCAGTCTGTCGCAATTCTTAGTGCTGAATTCCAATTCGGTGTCCATCTTTACCCAAGAAAAGTAAAAACTAGGAATTGAGCAAAATATTCAAACTTTGAAAATGGGGTCACGATTTTGACCTGGCCTCGTACATACACTCCTTATGTTGCAAAATTACACACGAGCGATGCGTCATTGGAATGATTCGGCATTGGCAGGCAGTGGTAAGCATTGGTGGACATTTGGTGCGCAACTCAGCAGTAACATTGGCAAAATTTGCGAAATTAATTACTTTTATCCAAAATATTTCCTATTTGACCCCATTTATTATTCATTCCTTTCCATTCCATTAATTCCTCATTTCATTCCTATTATTCATGATTTCACCCCGCAGTCCAGACAATGATCCCATGGGATGAAAATTAGTGTCAATCGAGAGATCTCGTCACAAACTGGTCGGCGCTTGTCGAGCATAGCCGGCTTGGAATCGACAGGGGTGGGTGTTCTTGCAGCCCTCAAAACCTCTATTGCCGATGGAAACCGCAAAATGACGAATGCTGTCCAGGGTTAACTCTTGGTTAACCGACTTGGGGGTATTTCTTGTCCACTTAAGGTTTTCCCGCGACAGGGATAGAATAGCGGCGCATCACGGCGGGAAATGTTCACCACGTGTTTGCCGACCACTCGTCCAATACGGCTTCGATGCGAGTGATGAATGAACGCAGGCGAAGCTACAGGTGGAGGCTTCTTGCGAGTGATGAATGAACGCAGGCGAAGCTACAGGTGGAGGCTTCTTGTACTGAAGCCTCCACCTGTAGCAGGCGAAGCTACAGGTGGAGGCTTCTTGTACTGTCAGTTCGTGATGGTCGGGTTTCTCGCCAACCAAGGCTTCCATACTGGGCCGGCGTGAGTTGCCCGCATATTTTGGCATCAGCTGATAGTAGTCTCAAATAGTTTTTGGGGCCACTGCGTGGCCATCGGTCAGCCATGCAAGTCATTGTGCTGTTGGCGCTGTTACTTGGTTATGTTGTAAATTGCAATATATTCGCACTTGAAATATGTATGTTCAAATTCACGTGAAAATCGTACCACGAAATATTCGTACGCGATATCTTCGTACTCCGGGAGTTTTATGAACCTCGCAAGACGGACGCTACATATGCAGTTGGGTTGAAGGTAGCCGTTTTAGCACAATTTCCCAATTTGTGACTTGTATCCTCAAGGACAGGTGCAGCCAACTTCCTGCACACAGACATAACGAACAGATGCCATCAGCGAGTCTCATGCACACAGACGAACAGCTCATGCCACACCAACTATTTTCACAATTCTCCGCCAATATATGCAGACTGCATATGTACCCACAAACCAAACGTGTGCATCTATTCATATGTAGGCTTATGGTTAAGCATAGTCGATACGGTTCCGTACTTATCGACCGGGAAGCAGATATTTAAAAAAGGAATACATTTTAGTTGCAAAGGGCAAGCATTTGCAATGCCTTTCGCAGCCACTGGTGTAGATTGCTTTTGTACCGTTAATGTGCAACATACATACACACACATACACACACCCACGCACACACATTCACACATGCACACACACATACACACACACACATATATATATATATATATATGTTTGTGTGTGTGTGTGTGTTTGTGCGTGTGCATTCAGAAATCGACTATTGTGCATCAAGTATACATACACAGGCAAAATATAAATGCGCATATAACTATATATACGTACAAATATATGCACATCATTGGTGCATCTGGGCAGCAACTGGGAGCATGTCCCCCTCCCCCCCCCCAGACAGATGTGCCTCCACTCCAGAAAGCTCGAGTCTCGAGTGCACATCTGCCCTTCCACTCCCCCCCCCGTTGGTTGAACGGGTTTTTCAGTCGATGGTGCCCCACAGAGGAGAAAAGGGTCATCAATTGAGAAATGGCGCTCCTGAACAAAAGTGCCCTCCCCTGATCAGCATTCTTGTACCCGCCCCTGATATATATACTACATAGGCTATCTGAGGGGCCTCCATCCGAAGGGAGCCTGCAGCGTTGAGGATCCTCCTGTTCCGGCAATACGGAACCTCCTGTCAGTGGCGGATACAGGGAAGGAAACTGTGGGCATGTGCCCTCCCCATGGAAGTTAGCGCCCCTCCGACCAGGAAAAGGCGTCCCTCCGCGAAGGCTCGAGTATGCCCCACCCCCTCGACTATTTTTGTTCAACCCGAGGCGCTCCATGGCAGCGCCCCTCCATGTACTTTCGCGGTGGTGCCCATCCAGACATGTGTCCCCTCCCCTAGATGACAATTCCTGGATCCGTCTCTACTTTCTGTGGCAGCTATGGGTTTGTGGTCTAGGGGCCTTCCGTGGCGGTCAGATAATTTCAGGCGGTCGTTTGTGGTTCCCTTCCAGGAACTCTCCTGCCACTGAGGGGAAGAAGCTATGACGCCCTTAGCCTCCCCCTGACTATCCTTTCTTCCGCTCTTAAACGAGGGTGACAACTTGGGTACGTAAAGTTGGCGGTAGAGGGAGCCTACCAATATCGAGATAATTCACTTTATTTTGAAGGCGGTGAATGGTCAGCCCGACGGAAACAGCATGTGTTTAGGCAGGAAGATTGTTACTGGGTGATTTAGGATACACTTTGGTGAAGTTGAAGAATAGGTATTTCAATTTATGTACGTCAAAGTACTCTTTATTGCCATAAAATATGCAACATACTGCAGAGAAATCGGTAAAAATGTGCGTAGACGAATGGCGAAGGGAAACCTTTAAGCCCAATGCGACTACGCTACCAACCAACTTCATGAATGCCCCATCGGATTCGTACCCATTCGTCGTCCACTATTCAGATACACACCAAGTTTGCCTACAACGTTGTGCGTACAGAGGAATAGTAGGTACCTACCCCCACTTACGAGTCTCCCGTTTAATATACTTTAATATACTTGCTTTGCCTTGTGCATACTTTAGTGCGGTGGACTGTTGTAGGTGCTTGTGTTCTTGGCGTATGAAATGCGTGATTTCATTGTTTTATTTTGGTTTTCTGGTCATGGTATCAATTTTGTACGATTTGGTGGTTCATCATAAGCGCTTTGCAACATGCTTATTGCAAAATTATGCGTTTGCATTGCCTTTGCATTTGTAGGAGCGACTGCAAGTAACCTGGATTTGCTTTTCTTTGCAGGATACCGATCAAGCAGTGAACTCAAATTGTGTTTTATCAATATATTCCTCAAGATACCCTGAAGATTTCTGATAATTCTTTGTTTCAATAATTGCTGCAACAAACTATCCCCTCAAACATGGCGTGAGTATGCTGATGCCCTTTATTTTACCTTGCCCTTCAGTCATGGTTGAGGTCTAGGGGTCTAGGGGTAAGATGCTCATCTCACAATTGAAAGGTTGTGGGTTCGAGTCTCACCTGTACTCTTCGCCCGCTATCAATCGGAGTGAGAGATTGGCGACGCTACATGACTCAATGGTCGACGTGTCGTAAAACCAATAACCGACCAGTCATGGTTGAAATGAATGCAGGTTTATGCCCAATGCACAAAGTGCTTCTATGGGCGCAAAATGACCAACGCAGTCGACTCGCCCTAAAGCACAAATCCACTGCCACCACCACCACAAAGTGCTTCTACACAAGTATGTGGTGCATTGATTTGAAGCTGTTCATGTTTCAGTTCCATCCCATAACTGCAAACACAAGTAATTTCATACAAATGTCCTGTCACTAGTGATCTAGGTGAGAAGGTGGTAAATTTGTGCTTGATGGTGATTTTCATTTTTTAAATCCAAAGCTATATTTATTAACTTTGTTAACACAATCTGGCAATTTCAACCTCACTTTTTCAAGATCACAATTTCCTCTGCAAATGCTTACTTTAAAGTTGGCAGGCATAATAACACCAACAAAGGAACTGAGTTGAGTAATACAAAATAGAAAACATTGCTAAAAATGGATAAAAATATAGCAACCTAACTTAACAGGTAAATTTGCCTTAAAGGTGTTTTGGAATGTTTTTTTTAACATGATGTTTGTGAACGTGATTCAGAAGATGTGACCACTCATTTTTGGTGCTCGTGCTTACTTTTCAATTTGAAAGATGATGTAGTCATGTCATTATGGTGTGATATGGTCAGGTATGGCATGGAGGCTTCAATTAGCTTGTGCTACAAGTGCTTCACATACCTTAATGAGATGGCCCCGGCAGTCGGTCGTTGACCTCTTCATGGCAGTTTCCTGATGAGTGAACATGTCCCTTGGGGCTCAGAATGTGGCTTGTACAGCTTTGATGAGGAAGTTGTGTATCTCATGAAATGTCTTGGAGCACTCCCACTGATGTCTATCCTGCTGCAACTGGCAGGCCCTGGCTCTGGGCAGATCACTCAGACCGGAAGAAGTCTGGTGTCTAAAAGTCAACTAGTTTAGTTATTCCTATAAGAAAATTTAACTATATAGTATGGAACCGGGTCACAACTTGCACACACCAAAACCATTTTCACACTGATGAGCAGACCCAGAAGTGATACTGACAAGAGTCAGCTCCAGCTGCATCAAGCCTTTTCTGCAAGACCTCCAAGAAGTACTATGTGAATTAAGAATTAAATGGGAAAACCTAACCTAACCTAACATAACAATAAAATCTACTCTAATCTAAACTAATATAAACTGGGCGCTGTATGACCAATGCAGTCGATGCGCCCTTAAGCCCAAATAACCAACCAAACTAATATAAACTAATATATTATAATCTAAAAGCACAGGCATAATGTATATCATGACGTCATCCGTATGTCACATCCCGATTGGTGCCATTTGTTCAGTTTCCATCAGCATTCTTGTGGAATAATAGTCATGTGTGCTCTATCTAGCAAAGAGGTAGAAACTAAGCATTTTTGACATGAAGAAGTATTGAATCAACTGCATGGAGTGTTGAATGTCCCTTTAATCAAGTCTGAGAGGCAACATGTGAGGGATGGATAAATTATGGCACAAAGAACAGCAGTGCTGCATGGATGGTGCATTATAGAAATGATCACAATGATCAACCAAGAGGTAACTACGAGCAGAGAAAACAAGTGGTTACATCTTCTGAATTGCATAAACTAACATGGCATTCTGAAAGAAATTTTTAAAAATCCATCCCCCCCAAAAAAAAACACCTTTTAAGACAATAATATGACTTAACCTCACATGTTTTTTTTTCAATGGAAAATTTAAGCCAATTTTGTTCCCAGAATTTTGGAAATAAAAAAAAATCTGCCTAGCCTAACCTGGCTTTTAAGTTTTTTTTTTTTTTTTTTTTTTTTTAAAGAAGTAAGTAATTGAAAATTTTCCACATTAAACCAAAATGGAAACCTAACCTAACATAACTGAGCCTAATGCCTTTGTGTGCTTTATGGAGTTAAAATGTGTGTAAAACTTGTCTTGTGAATACATTAGAGTATGCTAATACTGAAGGCATGGTCTCAAAAGATGTCAGTTCTCTGAGCAGCTTATCTGCACCTATCCACCCTCCAGAACCAATCATGCCCTGCAAATTACTGTGTTCATAAACAGTTGACTTTTTGAACCAGAGTGAAGATTGAACTATAATGCTATTGAGCACACAGTGATGACTCAACACATATGTATATGGTAGTACATGTTAGGATTAAGACCTGTGCTATTTTAACAGTATCCTGATGATGCTGAAGCAAAGAGCAAGAAGTTGGCTAAAGAACAGCTAAATGAGGATTTATGGTGTTTATTCTTGGTATTTCTGAAAAGTCCGTGGACTCAATGTATGGAAATTTACCTAGCAACCTTTTCCTTGATAATTTCTTGGAAAAATAAATTATGCTAATAATAATATGAGTAATATTTAAATGATAAGTTGATGAGACTGCTGCTTCCACACTCACAACTGACAACTTCAATACCAGAAATGAATGACTGAATATACAAAATGTGGCTCTGGCATCACATTTTTCAGTTAATGATCTGGCATGTCACAATGGCATTTGTAAAGAAATTGTTGTCATTAAGCATGGCCATATTTCATCTTAAAATTAGTTCACCTCCAAATTCAGTACAGTCATTAAGCATTTTTGTCATGTAAGCCAATGTTTACTTTTCAACTCAGCACCCTGAAAGCATTGCTGATCCCTGTTGTAAATCATGGGTTTCATGCAGTCAGTTTCATCATGTCAGATGTTCTGAACAATGAGTGAAAAAGCAGATCATAATAACCACAAACTCGAATAAAAAGGAAAACTTCTCAGTCTAACCTAACATAGCCTAGCTGGTATCATTGTGCCTTCTGGTATACATGAGGAAAGGCTTACACACATTTTGGCAATATGAAGGAAACAAAGCATTTCGTGTAGGTTAGTTTAGGCCAGATATTTACTTGTAACATTGTGATATTTCTTTGAAAATTTGTTGAAAGGAAATGTTTGATTTTTGTCTTCAAAAGCAGGTTAGGCTAGGTTAAGTTGGGTTGGGTCAGGTTTTTAGCTTGTGAAACTAAGGAAAACAAGTGTTCAATTTTTTCCTCTAGAGAGTTTTCTACACTTCTACAGTACACTTGATTTGTGATGTGTGTTCATACTTTGGAAATTAGCAGGACTGCTTTCATTCAGTATGCACACATTCTTAGTTTTCATCAGATTTTGCTAAGACATCCCACTCTTTGCCTACCCTTTGAGGAATAGTTTTCCACTTTGATGTCTTGTGCAAAGTCAATCCTGGGACTTTGAACAGGTGGTGTTTGAGCATCACTAAGGTTTGCTTTAGCACTGCAGTGACTTGGGAACCATAGTATTATGTTTGTGGAGTCACATGAACAGATGACTGTCCTTGGTGACTGTTCTTCTTCTTCTTGAACAGGTGACTAACCCTCTAACCGTCTAAAAGATTGCAGGCCAGTGCAAAAGCATTCCCAGAGCTTTTGTGAACTCCCCTAATTTTATGTAGGACCTAAAGAAAAGGGTAACTGCCATGGTAATTGAAACATTATGTAATACCAGGACCAGGGCATTCACTTTAGGCTTAATTGGGTGGATGTGTGTATAATTGTCCAGCTACTGCATGCTTTCTTCGTAGGAGCTTGCATTTTCGCTTATTCTTAAATGCAACATGTATTAGGTAGGCAACATAGGAGATGCTCAAGGTGCTTTGTGTTTCATGATGTACATCGTATTTCATTCTTGTATTGCAAATGTGCCTGAAAAATGATTACATCATTGCTATTCAATAACATGTCATGTGGTAGGCACACATTTTGTTGTGGCGTTGTCGGTCAGTATTGTTAAGCTAATGATATTGATGTAATTGGCTACTGAGACAATAATTTACACCATGTGTCTGGCAGCGCGCCGAAGCCCAGGTCTGAGATGAACCCGGAGGAGTTGGCCAAGATGGAGGAAGAGGAGTTCAATACTGGTCCACTATCCGTTCTTACCCAATCGGTCAAGAACAACACTCAGGTTAGTGGCTGGCAGGCGACAATGGTGCATAATATCAGACCAGTTGGCAAGTTACGTGCTACGTGATTTTGTTTTATTCAAACCATTGTTGAACCAGGTGGATACATCCAGTTGTGTGACTTTACCTAGGTACAACTATCGAGCAGTGAATTGTTTAACTGAATGTAAAATTATTGAATGTAAGCCGCCTGCTTAACTCAGTAGATAGAGCGCTGGCCTGCAAAGGTCTTCCTGTCTTCAGCACAACGGACTCTAGTCACTTAGTGCGCTCGCTACTGACTCCTCTGGCTGGGATGGCCAGTTGGCAACTGGCCAGGCAAGATCGGGGGAGCAGGCCGGGCGGCCGGGCCCGCTATATGGACACGCTAAACTCATGGCCAAAATTGTGCTGCATAATTGGTATTTCCCGATCGGGAGGTGGGCTCAAGATCAGTGCAACAAGCTCGCGCTTACCATTGACTTCCGAGTATGTAAAGCCCCCCTCCCCAACAACAACAACTAAGTTAATTTTTTAATGGTGTGGTGAAGAAACATTACTCTCCATTTTAGTTTGAAATGAATGTGTGTATGTCACATTTATCGTCGAAGAAAAAGTCAGCTCAGGACACTTGTTCGGCATCAGGTAAAACGAGGATTTCATGAAGCATAAGTTCACTTGAAAGGGCAAAGATACCCACGCGTATTGTTTTTTAATCGCGTGAAACATGCTGGACAAAATCGCGGTACATGTATGCAGCGAGCGCCTAGTGCTACAAATATTCAATGGGAGGGGACAGAAGCATCATAATGTAATATTTTAAGTTTTAGATTATGATCAAGATTGCCTTTTAAGGAAGTCTTGATTGAAACATTGGCTTTGGCATAATTCTGTGATATCCTCCAGAAACTGGTTCCGCAAGGCACATGCTCAGTATTTAACTGAACGTTTTGCATGCCCGGGAACTTAGCGACGTACTCGTATTCGATTTCAAATGTGAACTCCAATTCCTACGAAAAACTATAATTAGGCAATTATCGCCGAGTTATTTACGAATACAGTGTCCACTTTACGATACCGGTTGACCTTCAAGATCAAACTCAAGATCAAGTGACAGGGAACGCCAGAACGACCAAAGTCACAAGCAGATTCGGCCAAAACCACTCTCAAAACTTAGGCTTTCTCTTCTTCCATGGGTACAGCAGTAGTGGTGGGACGTGTGGGGCGCAGCGCCCCTTGCGCTATCAAGGGGGCTTATCACCCCCTTGGCAAGCTCACTAAAACTGTTTACTCTGCCTAGGTACCATGCTTCTAAAAAGAAATGTGTTCAATGTTATGCGCTGCATCCTGACAATTAGGTTATGCAGGTACGGCTAGAACACATGTTTATAATTTGTGTGGTCATTTATTCAGTACTTCTAATGATTTAAAGGAAATTATTGTCCAGATGCACAGCACGCTTTACTATGCATCACTCCTAAGCTTCACTAAAAGTGATTTTGTTTGCGGTATTTGGAGCTGGAGTTATGTCCACTTGACGGGGGTAACTTGAGCTCAGCGGTGGATTCATCGGAGCCTATGTTGATGAACTAGGGACGAAAATGGCTTCAACTACCTGAAAAAAAGTCATATTTCTAGGGCTCAATTCGCAAATCCCGACCAAGTTCTTCATTTGCGGAATATTTTCTCATCGTCGTCTCCCCGTTTATGTTTTTATTTTATTTTATAAAACATGCCCTGGGATCCAGAGGGGGTAACTAAAAGCATGTTCTCCAGAGGAGCAATCGCCCAGGAATGGTCGACTGCAGCCTCTTATCTGCCTTTTTCGGCCAATGTCACCTCGCTGTAAAATCTGGGTCACTTGGTGAGGTCTGAGTTCATTCCATTTATTTGTCTCAATTGGTGGCATTCCCCCTGGGATATGTTGCCATGGCCACCGGACAAATGATCCGTTGCATTGAAATTCCTTGACTTGTCCTTTCTTCTGCCAAGGGATTCATCATATATTTTTTGCTAACATGCTTCAAGATCGTATAGGCTTGGTTGCCCCTTGTAGTCACAATTTGAACATATTTTTTTTCGTGAGTGATAAAGTACACAGGATTTTCTCTATCTGAACCCGAAAATTGCCTGACGGCAGTGACCTGACAAAGGTGGGTCGAGAATGACTGACGGTATGCTCTTTCTGCGTTATCCAGCCAATGATCATTTCGGCCATGCTGGGCCAGTTATTGCACCATTGTGCGAAGTGTGCCTACATTCTCATGAGGGGCGCTTGCCTGGTCCAGGAGCGCGCATACATTCTGAAGAGTTGGCGTCTAGAAGAGTGCCTTTACTACTACTGTCGAGAGAGGCGCCAGAGTTCCCCAAGAGGGTGCCTAAGTTTGCACTAGGGGTGCGAACTATCTGAAATGGCACCTTTAATTTAAAGAAGCATTACCTGGCTCAAGAAAGCTCCTGACTGCGAAGAGAGCACCGACTGGCCAGGAATGCGCCGGCATTCTCGAAGCATCCAACTGCCCAGAAAGACGCCTTGTCGGGAGAGGGACATGTAGCCAGTGGTGTTCCACATATTACGAAGGGCAGTGCCCGAATGGTCCGGGAGTGTGCTGACATTTTGAAGCCACACAGTTGTCCGGAAAAGCACCTGTATCGGAGAGATTGGTGCCTGACCGTCAAGGACGGGTATATTATCCTCCATCTTCCTTATTATTTTACAGATTTTAGCTGGGTGGATAAACTCGACTAATTGGGTGTCCAGCTGGCTCAACTGGAAAGACACTTGGCCACCCAGCAAACATACTACCAAAGGTCCTGCTCCCCCTTGGCGATGGTAAAGTTGATGTCCTCGGCCAGTAGTGCGCCCAGGGCCGAACGCGCCGTGTTGTCTGGGATCTGGACGTCGATGACGCTCCGAAGGCCAGTTTATTGCCCTTTGGTGAAATTAGCGCCCATCTAGTCAACATTGGATTACCTCTCGAGGTCGACGCTCCTGTGGTTCGCTCACTTGGCGCCCTTGTATGGAAGTCACATGATTATGAAAGTCACAAGATTTCATGAAAATATCCCGTCGGTTTATAAAATGGAAAATAGGAGGGGTGGGCGGACCCCCCCCCCATCCCTATCCCCCTCCGCCGCCTGTCAAAGATTAGGGCCACGAAGATTAATCATTTATTTAATACATCTACATGAATTATCTACTTAATTAGCTGTTACTACCATCCACCATCCATCAGGCTCTCAAGATGCACGATATATAGGTTCATAATGTTGCGGAGAGCTGTGTTGAGCATAGTCGAATTGAAGATGATTATAAATAGTAGCCAAATGCTCATATTAAGTAAAATAGGATCAAAAATCGGTCTAATATATTTCGGGCATGACCATTCTTCGGAGACAGAGCAAACATACAAACACATTTTACGCACAGGATTTTACGCACATGCTATATATATTAAGCCGTCTACCAATATTGACGAAATTATCATCTGAGTCTTAGTATTTAAATTCCAACATCACAAAGGGCATTGTAACAAGTACATGTGATGCGACACTAACAGAGCCAAAATGTTCGTCGCTTCCCTAGACACCCTCTGTATACACCTACCTTATATAGAGAGATGCATAGGGTAGGTGTATACAGAGGGTGTCTAGGGAAGCGACGAACATTTTGGCTCTGTTAGTGTCGCATCACATGTACTTGCTACAATGCCCTTTGTTATGTTGGAATTTAAATACTTGGACTCAAATGATGATTTCGTCAATATTGGTAGACTGCTTAATTTATATAGCATGTGCGTAAAATCCTTTGCGTAAAATGTCTCTGTATGTTTATTCTGTCTCCGAAGAATGGTCATGCCCGAAATATAATAGACCGATTTTTTATCCTATTTTACTTAATATGAGCATTTGGTTGCTTTTCATAATCATCTTCGATATCTAGGTTCGGAGGCACTATGTTCACTCCCCTCCCCACCCGCCTGGTTCGATTGCTTTTTCGTCCTAGACGTTAGGGTTGTGTTGGTTAGTTATCTGAACTTTAAGGTTCATAGACGTCATTGGTAGGTAGCGCCCAGCTCTGATTGTGTCACTGCCACACAGGTTCTCATCAACTGCCGCAACAATAAGAAGCTGCTGGCGCGTGTCAAGGCGTTCGATCGTCATTGTAACATGGTGCTTGAAAACGTCAAGGAAATGTGGACCGAGCTGCCCAAAACCGGAAAGGGCAAGAAAAAGGTAAGCCCTCTATGCGTCAATACCGAACTATGGTGTTGGAGATCGTGCTAATCACCGGAACGACACAGAACAGTGTGACGGGCAATGTGTGTTCATGTGCTTTTGTTGTTGTTTCGCGCTGCTCAATGTGTTCTTTGTTCGTGCTAACTGAGCAGGGTTTAGAAGCGAACTCGAAGACTTTTCCATCTACCATGTTCGCAAGTTTTTGTTTGTTTGTTATATTTCTAGCTGCCAGCTTTCTGCTCAACGTCGTCACCGCATGCCATTGCCAGCGTGTTCCCAGCATATAATATGTCGCACGTATGATGTGACAAGAATACGGAACCTTCATAGTTGATCCTCCAATCCTTGGGAGCCTTGGAAGCTCACTGGCCTCGCAGCCGTTTTCGGGTCTGTCCGCCTGCCATCATGCCAAATTATTACACCGGTATTTGACCTGTGTTACCGTTAGAGCTTGGGGCATGCTGACCGTCTGCCCTGGGCCGAACCGGATTGTAGGGCTGCCGATTGTGTTTAAGATTTACTGCATCCCGTCGGTTGGCTTTTGTGGGGGACGGGTCGGTGACGTGTGAGCGGTCGCTCGGGTGGCAGCTGTTGTACCACTGGCTTTTGTGGGGGACGGGTCGGTGACGTGTTGGCTTTTGTGGGGGACGGGTCGGTGACGTGTTGGCTTTTGTGGGGGACGGGTCGGTGACGTGTGAACGGTCGCTCGGGTGGCAGCTGTTGTACCACTGGCTTTTGTGGGGGACGGGTCGGTGACGTGTTGGCTTTTGTGGGGGACGTGTCGGTGACGTGTGAGCGGTCGCTCCGGTGGCAGCTGTTGTACCACTGGCTTTTGTGGGGGACGGGTCGGTGACGTGTTGGCTTTTGTGGGGGACGGGTCGGTGACGTGTGAGCGGTCGCTCGGGTGGCAGCTGTTGTACCACTGGCTTTTGTGGGGGACGGGTCGGTGACGTGTTGGCTTTTGTGGGGGACGGGTCGGTGACGTGTGAGCGGTCGCTCGGGTGGCAGCTGTTGTACCACTGCCGCCGGCTGGAGCATGTACACCGTGTGTGCACGTGTCGCACCCTGTCGGAGCTCCGGACCAGCCATCAGCTACCCCCAGCTGTTGTACCACTGCCGCCGGCTGGAGCATGTACACCGTGTGCACGTGTCGCACCCTGTCGGAGCTCTGGACCAGCCATCAGCTACCCCCAGCTGTTGTACCACTGCCGCCGGCTGGAGCATGTACACCGTGTGCACGTGTCGCACCCTGTCGGAGCTCCGGACCAGCCATCAGCTACCCCCAGCTGTTGTACCACTGCCGCCGGCTGGAGCATGTACACCGTGTGCACGTGTCGCACCCTGTCGGAGCTCCGGACCAGCCATCAGCTACCCCCAGCTGTTGTACCACTGCCGCCGGCTGGAGCATGTACACCGTGTGCACGTGTCGCACCCTGTCGGAGCTCCGGACCAGCCATCAGCTACCCCCAGCTGTTGTACCACTGCCGCCGGCTGGAGCATGTACACCGTGTGCACGTGTCGCACCCTGTCGGAGCTCTGGACCAGCCATCAGCTACCCCCAGCTGTTGTACCACTGCCGCCGGCTGGAGCATGTACACCGTGTGCACGTGTCGCACCCTGTCGGAGCTCCGGACCAGCCATCAGCTACCCCCAGCTGTTGTACCACTGCCGCCGGCTGGAGCATGTACACCGTGTGCACGTGTCGCACCCTGTCGGAGCTCCGGACCAGCCATCAGCTACCCCCAGCTGTTGTACCACTGCCGCCGGCTGGAGCATGTACACCGTGTGCACGTGTCGCACCCTGTCGGAGCTCCGGACCAGCCATCAGCTACCCCCAGCTGTTGTACCACTGCCGCCGGCTGGAGCATGTACACCGTGTGCACGTGTCGCACCCTGTCGGAGCTCTGGACCAGCCATCAACTACCCTCAGCAACCGTGTCGACAACGCATTCTAGTCACAAGACCAGTGTAGGCGCCCCGTGCTGGTGACGTAAGACGCAGTGTAGGTGTCCCATGCTGGTGACGTAAGACGCAGTGTAGGCGCCCCGTGCTGGTGACGTAAGACGCAGTGTAGGCGCCCCGTGCTGGTGACGTAAGAAGCAGTGTAGGTGTCCCATGCTGGTGACGTAAGACGCAGTGTAGGCGCCCCGTGCTGGTGACGTAAGAAGCAGTGTAGGTGTCCAATGCTGGTGACGTAAGACGCAGTGTAGGTGTCCCATGCTGGTGACGTAAGACGCAGTGTAGGCGCCCCGTGCTGGTGACGTAAGACGCAGTGTAGGCGCCCCGTGCTGGTGACGTAAGAAGCAGTGTAGGTGTCCCATGCTGGTGACGTAAGACGCAGTGTAGGCGCCCCGTGCTGGTGACGTAAGAAGCAGTGTAGGTGTCCAATGCTGGTGACGTAAGACGCAGTGTAGGTGTCCCATGCTGGTGACGTAAGAAGCAGTGTAGGTGTCCCATGCTGGTGACGTAAGAAGCAGTGTAGGTGTCCCATGCTGGTGACGTAAGACACAGTGTAGGTGTCCCATGCTGGTGACGTAAGACGCAGTGTAGGTGTCCCATGCTGGTGACGTAAGACGCAGTGTAGGTGCCCCATGCTGGCGACGTAAGGAGTCATTTAAAATTGTGGTGGTAGTGTTGTCAAGTTTATCCTGCCGTGCTAGGTTTGGACGGCATGATGGTGACACATTCCAGAACACACACACCGCAAGCAAGTCGCGCTACTGGAACATTTCGAATAAAGGATATTGCTGTTGCACAACTTGATCTCCTTTTGAACCGTATGCTGCATTGGTTGCGCAGCCTTGTTTGGCTCTCATTTGAGCCATTCTAGTGTCAGTATCTTTGAATCTGGGTTTTAACACCGCATTACATTCTAAACTTGAATTGTAGCTGGTTCAGAATTAGATGAAGGATATCCTGTGCCCACTTCAACATCATGCATCATATCATTGCTATGTCTACTACCCAATTCCTGTTGCATAAATTGTTTCCAAGAATAATTGCGCTGGAAATACACTAGCTATCTCTTCGTACCTAATGTTCTGTACCTGGTGCGAAACGGGCGGGGGCTGGACATTGCACACGAGTGTTCAGGGCGTGTTTTTGGACAGAATGCATTAAGTGGATGTGCAGCAGCGGTGTGTAAAAACTGTTTAAAAAAAACTTTTTCCTGTAAACCCGATTCTCTGAATTGACACTCGTGCTTGTGTTTCAGGCCAAGCCGGTGAATAAGGACCGTTACATCTCGAAAATGTTCCTGCGTGGCGACTCAGTCATACTGGTGCTGCGCAACCCACTGGCTACCGCCCAGGGGAAGTAGTGGCTGGACGACCATCCCATGCTCCTCCCTCTAAAACATTCTCTACACACATCACATCGCTGTATCGTGTCATTTGTACAAATAAACTTGGACTGAATCGAGGCCTATGAGATCGATGTGATCTGGTCCGGAAAGGGTTGCCGGTGGGGAGGAACAAGACCAAGCGAAAGCGCGTGTGAAAATCTGGCGAGGGCATGCGATTGCCTGGTCATTGATGAGCGGATGGTGCAGTCGGTTGGCGAATTGTGCTACAGTATGCCTTTACTATGGCTAGCTACCAGGAAGTTAGGCTGCGCCGCTTCACAACAATTATTGGCAGGGAATACTGCGCCGCTGCACAGTCAGGCTTTACGTGACAGTCTGATCAGTCTGACCACCGGCCAGTGTCCAAGGACAGGAATTCGCGTTTGCGGTCGTCACGTGACCATTTGCCCTGCAGCCGTGAAATGTGAGACGCGGGTCTATGCCGTTCCTGCCTCGCTTTCCTCAGACAACATTGACAGTTCAGTGAGCAGGCCACCACCGAACTCTGTCGACCAGAAACAATTGATCGCTATGGATTTCGGACTTTGGCAACACGTAGTGAGCTGGAAAGCCTGTACGGAGCTCGGTTGCAAACGGTGTAGCGAAAGGGGATGAGAGGTTTATGTTCATGAAGTATACCATTGTCAAAAAATAATGATAGTATTTCCATCTGTTACACCTTGCTTAATTGAGATTGATTGACAAGTCGGTTGCTTCCTTGATAAATTATACCGTTTCATTGCGAAATCGAAATTGTTTCACGTACGTCACATGCTATATGAAATGTTATTATATTGTATATATTGTATGTATTGTGCACTGTATGGCAAGCGAGGAATTTATATTTGTGTGCAGCCAAAATATTCCTTCATGCGGATACCATCCACCTTATTTTAAAATCGTATGGTTTTGGTTTCCATTCCTTCAGCACGAAATTTAGCCAGGCTATCCGTCATTCTTTGTGTGAAACCACATTTAATTATTTAAAGATTGAGCAGTGCCAGGGGCATTCCACGACAGATCGACCAGGGCCCGGAACCCTCGTGCCTCAGATTTTGAGCAAAATTGGTGTATAGGATTATCTTATGTTCTGAATCCACCTGTGCAAATTTTACCTCGATCAGGTCAAAGATTCAGGAGTTATAGGCCTCGGGCATTTCTGGAGGGTCACACTGCAAGGTTATGTTCGGTGGTCGATAACTTAGTTATCAGTAAAAATATAAATATACGGATTTTTTTTAACTCGCAAAACTTCAGCAATATAATTATGACAGTATTTGTAATATGTCATGAATAATACAGGAGTTACCCCATGACCTCAGGTCGCGTGACCTCCGGTGACCTCTATGTCCGTGACATGTTTGTTTTTTAATTCACAGAATGGAAGGACCATGCTTTGGCTTGATAGATAGTAAATAAAAAAGGCGTTTTTCCCAAAAATCCTCATTTGGAGAGCGCAAACTACCATTTTGGGAGTGTTTTGAGAATTGAGCTACTAACTCGGCCGTCCCTCTGTCCAATATCGAAATGCAGCTTGATAACACATACCAACGCGTTCTCTAGCATAGTGTGGATGATGGACGGTATTAAAAAAGTAGTAATGCACAAAGCTGTATAATATTCATAAATTTAACGAACGATAACGGGGGAATTATAGGACAAATCGACCAGGCAAAGGGGTGATTGTCCACCCTCATGTCTCAGATGTTGGGCAAATGATTGACGCATAAGGTTATCCTATGCCCTGAACTCTCCTGCTAAAATTGTATTTCGATCAGATCAACAGTTCAGGAATTATAGCCTCGGGCATTTCTGGAAGGCCACGCTGGAAGGTTACGCTCGGTGGCCGATAACTATGTTAAAAATCGTTCAAAATATAAATGCCCAGACTTTTTTGAACTCGCAAAGTTTCAAGGAATCCAATTCCGGTAATATTTGTATATGTGATAAATTATTGAAAAGGTACCCCATGACTTCAGGACACGTGACCTCCGGTGACCTCGATGCCCGTGAAAATTTACTGTTTAAGATTGACACGATGGAAGGACTATAGTTTTGCTTGACATATAAGAAATAAATATATTAGCGTTTTTGCTACAAATGTTCGTTTGGAGAGCGTAAATTTATCATATGTGAAGATTATCGAGGATTGAACTTCTAACTCGGCCAGGCCGGGCTGTCAGCAGAGCCCATGCCAAGAGAGTGCCCCTGACTTGATGGACAGGGTCCAAGCGTTTGAAAATGGCCCTCCGGCTTGCCGGAAAAGGCCCTGGGTCGTCAGAAAGGGCCCCTAAAATGACGGAGGGGCCTTAGTTGCCGCAGGGGATCTCGGGTAGTCAGAAAGGGCCCTTGGGCCGACGGAAGTGGTCCAAGCTGTTGAAAGAGGGCCTCCGGCCTGACATGGGAGGCCCTGGGTCGCTAAGAAGGTCCTCTGCGCCGACGAAGAGGACCCCTAGCCGTTGGAGGACACAGGCCGTCGGGGAGAGCCCAGAGCCGGCATGAAGGGCCCTTGGGCCGAAGAGGATCAGAACCGCACAGGGGCCCCTTGCATGATAGAGACCCAAGCTTTTGAAGAGGAGATTCTGACCGGACGGAGTGTGCTGAGCCGTGAAAGAGGATCTCTGAGCCGACGGATGTGGCCCTGGGCCGAACGTGCAGAGCCACTGGGTCGGCTTTGGCTCACGCTGATGGAGAGGGTCTCAGAGCTGACAACGGGCCTCAGGCCGATACAGACCCCAAGCTTCGGAGACGATCCGGGCTGAAGCGGAGGGTTCCCGGTGCTACGTAAAGGGCTCCCAAGCCCATGGAGGGGCCCGGGCTGCTGCTCAGTAGTGGCGTTTCCAAGAGGTGAAGGGTACCCGCTCCCTGTCGAGTCCAATGGAGCCCTCCAGGCGACCACCCTGAGGGGCAGAAATATAACGGAAGAAATGTTTAAGTACATCTAATAGCTTGTGTGGAAAGTGCCCTTGACACGTGAAGAGTTCAACCCTGAGGGCTAGCAGGGGCCGTGAAGACAAGAGAGAACCCGCCCGAGAGCTGGAGTGCCTATACCAGCTGAAAAGAGCAGTCTCAGCTGGAATTGGCCCCTAACGGCTGAAGAATAAACAGGCACGTGAGGGTCTGAGAAGGCTGGGATGCTCTTTGGGTCTGAAAGGGCACCTGAGGGATGAACAGGACCCATGCGAGCTGAAGGGGACTAGTGAGGGTCCATCTCAGATCTGAAATTCCCTGAGATGAGAGCTAGACAGGACTATTGGGAACTGTGATGGGCCCTACAAGCAGGAGAGGGCCTTGAGTGATGCAGAAGATCTTCTGAGAGTGAGAGAGGACTGGACTGGGATTCTTTCGATGTTGAGAACGGCCCCTAATGGATGAACAAAGCCACCCGAAAGGAAAACAATCCCTGTTGGCTGGCAATTGAGGTGAGGAATACCGAGGGCCAGCTCTTCAGAGCGAGAATGCTCTTGAAACCACGAGAGCTGTCGATAACTAGGAAGGATCCCTAGCAGCATGAGAAGGCCCTTGAGGGCGGATAGAGTTCTCTGAGAGCTAAGAAGAGTTCCTAGGTCAATGATTGTGAGGAATATTAATTGGATATAAGAATAAGAGGAATAGAGTATTAATCGAACGGCAAAAAGTCTTTGAATTCACGGAATGAGTGCGCGCAACTTCCTAGCACGTCACGCACGAGTGCGAACTAAACCGTCTCCCTCAACGGCGGCTGTGACGCGACTGCCGAGCGCTCCCTTTTCGTGTCCATCCGCATACAGACACAGCTGGGAGAAAACCAAACAGTGTATTAGCCGATGATCGGGTACAGACGGGACCGAACACGTTGCTCAGTCGTTCTGTGCGATGGCCGTCAGGTGGGTGTCGATCTCGGCCTCTGTCAGTGTCCTGCGGTACATAAGTCACGTCAGCGACAATGCAAATAGGCGGGTATAGAAGATCCGAGTGGGGTAAAGGGACACCGCGGCGAGATTGAACGGAAAGACAAACACAAAGTTACAGCGTACATGCACGACGGATACGGGTAAATACAGGGCTGATACGGGTTAAGCAAACTCGTAGGGGTATCGACACTGTGGGCCGGGAGCACATGGGCGACAGCCACAAGCCAAGGCACCAAGGTCTATGTCACGAAGTCACTTATAATTATGCATTGCCTGTTGATTAATAAACGATACACGAGGGAACGGGACCAGTGTTGGAAATATGGTCCTTTTTTGGAACTTTTGTCATCCAAAGAATTATACACTCCCAAAAAAAAACCCACTCCTTACATTACATGATATATCGTGAAGAGCCTTGCTTAAACAGCAATCTCAACCAGCTGTCGTAATCCAATAGTATTATTGGATTGTGATGAAGCAGAGGATGCAGCATGCTCCAAGGGCCTATAACATATGGTAATAAGTTGCTGACAATGAAAAACCCTTCTAGTTTTGGTGCTCCTCATCTTGTTTAGCCATGTTATGTCCTTGCCACAGCAACTTGGCAACATCATTGAAGGTAATGCACATTTGTTATTTCAGGTGACCATGAGAGCTGCAGCAACATTCCAAGAGGATGCAGAAGTGGAACAGAAAATTAGATGCAAGCAAGACTAGACGAGTGCCAGCTTGCTAGCATGTGCAACAGATGACAGCAGATGCTTAAGGATCACTCTGCAATCTGTATACAACATTAATACCAATGTATTTGTTCCATGAAATGGTGCAGGTGGTATGCAATTGTCTGAAACATGTGAATTAATAAACAGCCATTCCTTCATGTGTACATTGTTCATTCGTGAAAATGCTGGAATCAGTAGTGTTCAGAAGAATGCAAGGCTAGACAGAACTAGAGAACTAGAGAAGTCCCTACACAACTTGCAAATCACAAAAGCAATCACATCCCCAAACTATTTGTGGACATATATTATGATTTGTCATGGTATAGGAATGTTCAGGAAGCTGCAGGGACAAAAAAGCCAAATAATGGAGTTTATTGGGGTATGAGGTGGGGTGCACTTCACAATTTCCTGAAACATTTAGTTAGAGCACAACAATGCTTGTGAGTTACTGTATCCGTGCACTGAAGGGGACCAATCCCTGATTCCTGAAAATATATTGTCTTACGAAAATGAAAGCTTTATTTCCAAAACAAAGCAAGCTGAAAGGTTCTTCCATCCAAATCCAACACATTAAGAACACACTTATGAAAATACTCTTTCCAGGTTATGGATGTTCATTTATGAAAATTATTGGGGAGGAGGAAATACGTGAAAGGCAATGGGCAGGGTGAAATAGATTAGGGGCACACTCCATAGAGTCCCATGTTAAAAGTTGAAATCATTTGAGAAGCAAAGCAAACATTGAGGGTCCCCTGTCCTAGGTTCTGCCACTGCATGCATGGGCACCAACAGAGGGATACAGATGTGCACCACTGCAAAAAATAATGAATCACAATTTTGCTATGGCTACCCATACTTCTCAACATTAAGCTGGTTATGCATACATCATTCTAGCTAGGTAGCTATATTTCTGCTTTGATACTGAAGTTTACACCAACAAGAATAATTAAATGTCAAGAAACCTCAATTGGGCCTCAGTTCCTACGTCGGCCGATACTACACGAGATCAACTAGTAGTCTCACTACCTGGTCCCTGAATTATCGGACTATATCCCATCATACAACTCACGAGGCTTATCCCAGCCAATAATTTCAATGGCGAAGATATTGATAATAGATACGTAGGTCGTTCCTACCAAGGTTGGCGATGCCTACAACGAGCCTCTTTCGTCTCTTTCCATCCAGTGGGCAACTCGGGGCATACAAGAAAAATTCCTCGCCAAGTGAAAGAAACCTCTATTCTCGGCTCGCCTAATGAAGGGAAACCACCATTCCCAGACTGGCCAGACCCGAACGGCGCTTCTTGGATTCGATGGATTCGCGGCTCTCCAGCTCCCACTCCGGTCGGAGCTTTTTGAACTACGGCCAAGAAAGGCCACAAATAATGCATTCCTTTCTGTTTCCTTGAAGATTGAGATGTTCTACATAACTTGACACGAACAAAACTGATCGTTTTGCATCCTGGACCAGTCCAGAGCAATAAAACAAAAAAGATATCCGATGGATTTTACGCAAGAAAATGATCTAAATGGTACCAAAACGTTCTTCAAATCTGGTTACATTTTACAGTCAAATGGACCACCATATAACCAGAAATTTCAGTGTCCTTCCATTTCATGACCTACATTGTTTAAATACACCACAAACTGGTGGCAATAATAGTGTTTATGCCACTCCGACAACTAATTTATCCCACTCCGGGAAAATGGAAATTTAGCCGTCATGTTCTTATACGCTGCTAAATGCGGGGTGGTTACGAGCCGCTTACTGGTCTTTCGTCAACTCCGGCTGACTGTACGGAGGCTGCTGATTGGCTTAATGGTTTGAACTCAGCCAATGGGATGAAATCTTTGTTGACAAAGGTAAAAGAGCAGCTTGTCTCGATTGCATTATTTTTGTGACAATGTAACACAAGTCGCAGCCAGCCCTGATGAAGGTTAAGGCCAGCCGGCCTTGGGCCAGCCCAAGGCCTATCGAGTCAGCCAAGGCAACAGCCAAGGTACGAAGCCGGGGAGGAGGCCATTGTTATTTTTCTGTGTTCGTTCTCCTCAGGTGTGCCCCTCGGGAAAAAGAGTAGGTGCTGTGGGAATAGTAACTGGTAGGTGCTGCTTTATTATCTTCTGTGACTCCTATTGTCTCGCATACCCCTTGTAGGAATTCTTTTTTTTCTGCCGATTCTATTGCGGCGAATATGGCTAATTGCTATTAATGCTGGCTTTCGATGGGTAACAGTTGGAGCATGCTAATCACAGGTGTAAATTTGTACACTTTTTTTGTTGCCGATGCGACATAATGATTTCCAAATTTAACATAATGCCTATGGTGGTGCATGGAATGAATGGATTCAAATTTCCTATTGGAAACATTTTTTTGCAGTCCTGATACATTATTTTTTTTAATCCAACCATGCCATGGGCATTCTTCATCAGCACAGGGTTCAGGACCAATCATTTTCCATAAGGGATATTGAGGTTTTGTGGTTCCTGATGTGAAAGGCATAATTCTTGTTCATCATCACTTTGTTTCTATTTGTAAATGTGCAGTTTAGGGTAATTTTGGGTTATTTAAATTCCTTTTTCCAATGCCAGGTTTAAAAATGTGGTTTACATGGTGTGACCACTCACTTCCACTGTAAATACATACTTTCCAGTTGGCAGGCAAAACAACACCAATAAATGGGCTTGGAGTTGGGTAATATAGTGTAAACATTAATTTGGGAAATAAAAAATGTGGCATAATCTACCCTAACCTAGCCTAACCTTCAATGCAAAAAGAACAATTCTCTTGAAAAAGGAAAAATTGCAATCAGTATTTTTCTTTAAAAAAATTCAAATTAAAGAACATAACCTGACATAACCTAACCTTGCCTGGTTCATTATTGAAAAACAAATTCTTGAA
Source organism: Ashinkailepas kermadecensis (assembly GCA_034440615.1). NCBI lineage: Eukaryota > Metazoa > Arthropoda > Thecostraca > Neolepadidae > Ashinkailepas > Ashinkailepas kermadecensis. Next base: position 1,116,062 of record JAOTOM010005147.1, on the reverse strand, counting down.
ATAGAAAAAAGCATTGGATATGAAAACTTGTCCAACTTAAGAGTAGAGCCCAACTTATCATAACATAACCAAGCCTAACCAATTTGTTTGCTTCATGGAGGTAAACTGTGCAAGACATGTCTTGTGGATACCCTAAGCTTGAATAATATATTTCATCATACCTACCTACCTGAAGTTGAAATATATTCAAACTCGCATGGAAAATCAATCACGATTAAATGCATCATTTCTTGCCAATGACGGTATATTTAACACTTTTCCAGCACCACAACACATTTGACTGCTATGTGAAGTTTGTATTCTCAGTGAATACTATTTTTATGTGATCCAGCATCAGGCGGCATACTTAGGCTGTGTGGGATGAAACACCTGTAATGTATGCTTCTTGAATGGAAAAACAAGACTTTATTTCTTTGTCTCAGTAATTTGTATTCACCCTATGGTTACCAGGCATTATGCACTCCGTAATTGCATGAACTCAAGGAGTATACACTCCGAATCCAAGAACGAGAAGTGAAAATCCAACACTGAACGGGACTCGCATGTCGAGAGACGGTATTTGGAACGCAATGATAGGGCATGCGAGACCAGTGACAAACAGATAGACAGACAGACAGACAGACAGACAGACAGACAGACAGACAGGCAGACAGACATACAGATATATAGACGGATATATATATATATATATATATATATATAAATAAATATATATATATATATATATAAAAATAAATATATATATATATATATATATATATATATATATATATATATATATATATATATATGGACAGATATGGAGACATAGAGGGAGACATTGGTTAGTTGGTTATTTGGGGTTTAGGGTGCATCGAGGGAGACATAGTCAGAGACATAGACAGACAGAGACAGACAGACATAAAGATGTACAGACGGAGCCAGATAGACAGATAGATATACAGATAGACAGACAGACAGAGACAGATAGATAGATAGACAAAGGCAGATAGATAAACAGACATATATGGATTGTCTCTGTCTCTCTCTCTCTCCCCTCCCCCTCCCTCCCTCCCTCTCTCTCTCTCTCTCTCTCTCTCTCTCTCTCTCTCTCTCTCTCTCTCTCTCTCTCTCTCTCTCTCTCTCTCTCTCTCTCTCTCTCTCTCTCTCTCTCTCTCTCTCTCTCTCTCTCTCTCTCTCTCTCTCTCTCTCTCTCTCTCTCTCTCTCTCTCTCTCTCTCTCTGTCTATCTGTCTCTGTCTCTGCCTGTCTATCTGTCTCTGTCTGTATATCTGTCTCTGTCTCTATCAATCTCCGTCTGCTTATCTGTCTCTGTCTGTCTATCTGCCCCTGTCTATCTGTCTCTGTCTGTATATCTGTCTCCGTCTGTATATCTGTCTCTATCTGTCTATCTGCCTCTGTCTATCTGTCTCTGTCTGTCTATCTGTCTATCCGTCTGTCTATCTGTCTCTGTCTGTATATCTGTCTCCGTCTGTATATCTGTCACTGTCTGTCTATCTGCCTCTGTCTATCTGTCTCTTTCTGTATATCTCTCTCCGTCTGTATATCTGTCTCTGTCTGTCTATCTGCCTCTGTATATCTGTATCTGTCTGTCTATCTGTCTCTGTCTGTCTATCTGTCTCTGTCTGTCTCTGTCTGTCTGTCTGTCTCTGTCTGTATATCTGTCTCCGTCTGTATATCTGTCACTGTATGTCTATCTGCCTCTGTCTATCTGTCTCTGTCTGTATATCTGTCCTTGTGTCTGTCCACCTGTCTGGCTGTCCACCTGCCTTTGCCTGTCTACCTGTCTATCTGTCTGTCTGTCAGAGACAGAGACAGAGAGGAGAGACAGAAATCAGTAATAAGTAGCAACTTCTATATCGGTCACGTGACGTTAACACTTTAACATCCTCAGCGAAAGGAGCTTGTTTCTTTTCACTACCTCATTCATCCCTACAAGTAGAAGTCGCAAGGTGGAAAGCAGTTTATAAGCTGAATGGCAGTTGTACCTTTTTATCAATCCAGTTTGCAAAGCGCCACCCGGCAATGAAGGAGGCAAAACGAACATTTTGATGGTATTTTTGGTGGTCGTTCGACGTTGAAGGGGTTGTAGCATATTTTGTGATAAGGAATGCAGTGGTGAAACATCTAGCGCATGACTGCGTTCTTGTTACCTGAACTCGGGGTGCTCCTTGGAGACGACGGCCACCTCAATCTCTGACGGCTTGAAGTCGGCCGACAGTACACTGGAGAGCGCTGTAATGGCCAGCTGAAACACAATCTTCCAGTGAGCAGAGCTCTTTTTTCATCGGGGTATCGTTTTACGTGCACCTTTTTCGGTGCATTTCATTTCTTAGCAACATGTCTTAGTTCCCTTGCCCATAAAACAAGGCACGCAGCACGCATTTTAACGTCATGCTCTACACATGCCTTCGTACCCATACGACCCGAAATAACATCTCCAGGGGAATTCACTCACGTTGGTAAACACTGGTGTAATACTCAGGCAAACGCATATCTTGCGCCTCACCCTATTCCACCGCCCACAATCAATGTCATCGAGCGTCGGTGTGGCTCCAATACCACGGATACCAAGATGAGTGAAAATAATCAAATGCTCATAAACAGTTCAGGTATGCGCATCCATAATAGCCTGCCAGTTCAGTTAGCCGTGAACCTGATTAGTTTGATACAGATGTTTAGTTACCTTTTCCTTATCCTGGTATAAGCAACTTTGTCGCTTGAAGCAAAATGGTATCTGGCGGATTTGTACGCAACTGAAACTCCAACAGTTGCGGAGCCACATGAGCAGCCCAGAAGGAAACACCAATGATTGTATGTCAATGGGAAGAATGAACGAAACAGAAGCATAAGGATATAAATATCTCAAGTTAAATGCGCTTTGTCTCAATGCATGCATTTTGATATGCATACTGGTGCTATAACATCGGCCGGAATGCAGTGGACCTTTAAGTTGTTCTAATTCTGAAGCATACGGGATTTTTTTTAACGTGCACCCTCCAAAGATCTTGCTGCAACATTCCACAGGTACACAACAGTCGTGGGATATATTTTGCATAGTGGAGTGCTGGGGAGTACTGAGGCTCGGCAGGCGAGCAATGTGGACCTAAGGGGGCCTCAACTGCTTGATAAGTGGGTTCGGAACAGGTCGTGATGATTGGAATAAGTTTCGGTCACACGCTTGGCTCTGAATGAGGACTGTAATACTTGAAGCGAGGAATACTGGCAGGTTCAAGACGACTGATTGGACACCAGAGACACGACGTGCGTCACTTTTCGCAACTACATCTGGCACTGTAAGCTAGCACCTTGACTTGAAGCTATACGGACAATGTATGCATGGGAAGATGAACTCGATCCCGTTCCTCGCCCTCATAGAGGTGAGGTATTCCACTGAGAAGATCTGAGGAAAACTCGGCAGCAGCTCGGATCGACGATTACGATGATCTTCAGGGGAGCCCTGAGAGTACCTCAGGAACAATCTGGAGACCTCGTGGTGCCCCCGATTGTTGGACGATCTTATATGGCCGGTGCGGGAAGACTGCTTACGTGGATGGCTTCGGTGTGCCCGAAGTCGGTTTTCTTCTTGAGCTTCTTTTCGAGGAATGCATTGGCCTCGGTTTGCTTGACTCCGACACTGCAAGCTCTGAAGCCGCAGTAGTAGCCGGCGGGGTCGGCTTTGTACACACACGGCCCCAGCTCATCATCGTGCGCCACCAGCGTCATACCTGGCGACCATCGTGCTTGTTACGGTCATCAAGGTATTAGTGTTCTCATGTGTTCGAGTGCGGCTGCAAGGAGCATGGTGATATATAAAGGTAACATTCAATATGATCTCCTCGAAGTTAGACAAAATGTTGCCAAAATACTACGTTGCCGAGTGTTTAAGCTTGTAAGTTTTTAAAAAAAAAGTTATGTGGTGCCACCTACAGAGGAGAAGAACAGTTAATACGCCGCTAGGAGTTCATGTTCGATTGTGTCACCCTCATTGTACTGCTAGTGATTCTCTTACAAATTACGCATACAAATTTTGCAAAAGATGAAGGGCCATGCCGACCGAAGAATATATGAATAAATATGTATTACTGAGAGGAAGTCGGCTCTGAAACCATGTTGCGCCGTTGTTTTTGTTGTGATGGTGTAATCTTTCACATGGCAGTGAAATGTTTTGGGGCCACATTATATGTTAGCAGGCTGACATAGATTGCATATTCTGGTTTGCTGGATCGGGTGTCCGGTGAGGCTAATCAAGAATTGAGTTCCTGAAATTGAAGGTGAACTCTGCACGCTTGAGATGTGATATTGATGAAATGCCGTGCAAGATAGTTTAATCACACTGAACTATAATATTTCTTGACAACATTTTTCCAAATTTGATATCAGATGAAAAGTCACCTTTCCATTATTGTCCTAAATTGATTATGTGGGTTTTGGGCGCTAGGGTCATCACCGCTATTGTCAATTATGCCATGACCGACACAAATGGTGCTATTATCGTCATAATTGTCGTTACAACCGCAATCATCAATGGTGTCGTCATCGCGTGCATCGCTACCATCACAATGGTAGTCAACGTCATCGTTACCATCGTCGCCAGATTCAGTATGATCTTCCTCATGACAGCAACGACAGTAATAACAAATCACTGCTATCGCCGTCGTTCAAAGAAAACGCAGACTAGCACCACACAGCCAGCACTACTACTCCCCACTACCACCACCACCACCACCCTAGCTAAACGTGACGACACGCTACACACCCCACCCACTGCAGACCACCCGCGGAGGGTCGCGCCGGGCCGGCATGTGCCGTAAGTGGTGCACTCACAGCAGCCGAGCGGGCGCAGCTCGGCGTTCTGCGTGTACACCTGCGAGATGTCGGCCATCCGCTTGCAGAGCATGTCGACGGGAATGTCGTGGCCGTACTTGTAGCGCCAGTTGGCCGCCTCGATCCGCGCCCGCTGCACCTGCGCGCGTGGCCGGCACGCCGCGTCACCGACCACACTCAGAGTGGGCACTTTCGGGTTTGCGTACCCCTGAAAGTCCGTGGATAAAAGGCGCGGTTCCGATCGCCTACCCCTCCCCTTTCTCACTGGCTGACAATGCAGGAATAGGTTCTGTTGTGATCGGCCGGCGAAGGTCTGCGTCGGTGTGCGTACCAAGCAAAGCACGCCTGAATAGTGGGAGCTTTCGCTTAGATTTGCTGTAAGATTTGCAGCACTCTGAAATGAGTAGCTCCTCGCTGCTCTGGCCCACGAAGCGACGTTCATTGCAAGGTTTTGCAGCATAGTATATGTGGTATTGCATCACATGTTCGTTTTTGTTCTCTGTTGGACCAAATTACCTATTGCCACATAGCCAACGTGATCGATGAAGTACCATAAAATGTCCGAATAACAATTCAAATCAGCTCCCACTATCCTCATCATATACCCTAATACGAGCCGCTGTCGCACTACCCCGTCCTGAGCAATGGCTGTTCACCACCGTTTGAGCACTGTGTGACGCTTCTGGCTGGCCATTTAGTGTCACACTGGTGAATTTGAACACTTATGATGATTACACACTTTTCTGAGTTCTTGGTGCAATTTGATGGGCTCGAGTAAGGATATGGGGAAGATTACGTGGCTTAGACATATATTTATCAATATCATACGTTGACCTTTCCTCGATGATTAGAAAATACAGTCGAAAGTTACTTTGCTCTTGGTGTATATTCGGGTACAATCCTTCGTCAAACCACAAAAACAAGCAATTTCATCTAACGGTCGAATTCTCACTGCCATACTTTATTATCTATAATAAAGTAGCAATATCGGTAAAAAAAAGTAGTAAAGTAATAATAAAGCATGATAAAGTATATACCTATAATGTATATATAATAAGAATGGCAGTGAGAATTCGACCGTTAGATGGAATTGCTTGTTTTTTATTGTGGTTTGACGAAGGGTTCTACCCAAATATACACCAAGAGCAAAGTAACTTTCGACTGTATTCTTTAATCATCGAGGAAAGGTCGTCGTATGATATTGATGAAATGATATGTTCCTCGCCAGAGCGTTAAACAATTGATAAAACATATATTTCTCCTTCGGACAACTTTGGACCGCGGTGACTCTCGATACTTCATTGACAAACTTTCCAAGGTGCACCCGTAACGCCAAGGATGCACACATCCCATGCATCAAGGATATGACAACACAGGCTAGTCCTCTTGCCGCCAGGTGAACAGCACACAAAGAGAAGCCTACCATGGCGCGGGAGTCGGCCGTCATCCCAGTCATGACGCAGCCAATACGCTTGGTGATTTTGAACATGTGCGTGATGGTGCTGGCGTCGAAAAGCTTGTCCTGAAAAGAAACGGCACACACGTAAGTGGCAAGTTCACGTGTGTCTCTAGTAAGAAGCATGCGTCACATTCCAGTCACCATTTGAGACAGTATTCAGCACGACACATGCAAAGCAGGGTCAGTCATGATACAATGGTGGAGTAACTTTTTGAGGAGATACAATTTTGAGGGTGGGTTCGGGCCATACTTATCGAGCGCTTTCCGATGTCACCACTTTCGTTTTCGTGCAACTCTTAGTTTCGAGATTAGAGGGGGGGGGGGAGCATAAAAGGACCCTCCACTCCGAGACGGAGTGAGAGGATCTGACCGGAAAGACAGCGCGGGTTAAAGAATGCATGGGAGAACACCAAATTTTGTAGATTAGGTTCTACCAACCTACCACAAAGTGGTCAAAACGTGACAACCTACAACATACCGAAGTTTTAACAAGTAACTTGACGTACGTACGAACCTATCCACATCTGATGTCGATAGGTTGGTACGTACTTCAGCTATACAGCGGCGCAGTTCCACCACTTTATCTCAGATATTGCTGTTTTCCGGTTCGGCTCGAGGTTTTTCACACACGCTGATCGGGACTTCCTTATCCTTAGCCTACTCGAGAGGCTCACCAAAGCGTAAAACAAGATACCGTTCGATTGGTTTCTTGGAATGACACCGATTGGTCTTTGTCCTGGAGCTCGATATCAGCTAAGGGCGAAATGGCGACGGGGTGGCAGCCTATTCGGGTGGGAAGTCTGGCCAAATAAAGTTGGCGACGATGGCTTAGCCATCAAAATAAATGCATGTTGTCAAAAAATATTTGGCTGAGTTGCAAAATATGTTCAAATTCTACTCCTCATTCGCCTATTCATAACCGGATATACAGAGATGGTGGTCATGGTGCGCAGAACTTCACTGTCGCATGATAGAAGTGGCAGAAACATATCGCTTAATCAAATTCACATTTTTCGGACGCGCACGAGACATGATGCGACGCCGCAACTCCTTTGACCGCATCACCTCAGGTACACGCCGGATGAGCCACATCCAGTCCGAAAGGGTCGGTTCAGAACCAGATACTAGCTGCTGCATGGTAACTCCAATATCATGATGTGCACACCCTGTCATATCCTGCTTCGATTGACGAAGCGGCGATCAGTTGACGTTGATATCAACTATGCATCATCGTGTTCACTCAGCGTGACTTATGAATTTCATCTGTGCTTCATCACGTCCGAATTTCAAAGGGGCAAGATAATTGCCTCTCTCCATCGAAGAATGTTGAAGGATAGGAAATGATGACATATGGCGATGGTATCTGTAAAAGGACCTGATGGCGCTGAAGGAATATCTAAACAAAACAACCACACATGTCGGTCACCACTTTTTCTTTGGTAGATATTCCGTAGATATTTGGTCGTTCACCATACTTGTGATTCACACGACGGCGAATTGGTGGCGATTCTATTTTGTATTCAGCCTTTTGTCAACATCCAACCTTAGATCAGGTGGAAATGAAGTCGTCTAAGTTACAATTGAGATCATCCGATTGTCTTGCCGTGACAACGCACTTCTCCTTTAAATGTGAAACAGCATCACGCGCAACGAGGTCTCGAGCTTGTCATTGCAAGAGGGTGACCTTTGAAGGGCTTTGCAATGTCCTGACGCTAATTCCATGGAATGTTATCAATATACTGGATATTCACAACATCGCCTGCTTGCTTACGACTTGGTGTATTGCTGTGTATTATAGAAGCAGGCACAATCCACTTTGCAAGTGGCTATTACTTGACCTTGTCAATCACAGTTTCAAAAAGGCTACTAACAGTCCCAATGTTACCTAATACACAACACAGTTAAAAAGGAAGATGTCCACGGAACTGCGCCTCGGTCAACAGTGGAGGCGATGTGCGCCCCCACGTTTTTTTTAAACCGGTGCGCATACGATGCAGCTCACGACCGATACCATGCTCATTTTGCGCTCGGCAGCACGGACACGAAATGCCCTAGCACCATGACCGGTTCTAGCGTGCGGTATGTGTACCATATGTGACCGGCGAGTACGACACTAAAGAAGAAGAACTTTGGGTTATTTTACGACGCATTCAACCGCTAGGTCACATAGCGTCGCCAACCTCTCACGCCGATTGTTTGCGGGTGGACTCGGTAATGCCTTCGGTTGTGAGATTCGAACTCATAATCTTGCAACCAAGAGTCCGACGCTCTACCAACTGAGCTACCGCGGCCCCCGAGTACGACACTGCAAAACATCATGATTCAATGTCATCGAGTGGAGCTGGCGTCCCGTCGATGTCATGAAGCAGCTTCAGCTGACACAGATCAGCATAGCAGGCCGGCCGGCTGGCAGTCGGCAGCTTCAGCTGTCTGCGTTCAGCGCTGTAGCGGTAGTATTTCTGTTTCTGGGTTAGGAATCGGACAGCAAAATTCATTACGCATTGTATTGGAATCAGTTGAGTGGAAGTGACGCTGGCAAACACTGAGAGGCAACAGCGCACATAAGACGCAAAGAAATCCATATTTTGCACCTTTGTATATCCATATTTTGTATCCATACACCACATTCTACATTTTAAGTACTGCCCGCTAGAGTGAATACTGTCATGAATGGATTCATGACGCGTCTTCCTCGTACACGAACAATTTTCTGCGATCATTCCCCACTGCTGACATTTTCAGACAGAGAAAACATCTGCAGTCACAAATACTGAGCATTGCCTTGAAGAAGAGGAACCTTGGGTTCTTTTACGATGCATTCAACTACTACGCTATCTAGCGTCGCCAACCGCTCACGCCGATTGGTCGCGGGTGGACTCGGTAATCCCACCGGCTGCGGGATTCGAACCCACAATCTTGCGATCAAGAGTCCAACACCCTACCGACTGAGCTACCGCGGCCCGGTACTGAACATTGCCAAAAATTAGAGATCTTACCTGTCCTTGGTTGGTTATTTGGGCTTAGGGGCGCATCGACTGCGTTGTGGTCATACACTTCTTGCCCGTCCTTAGTGCATGGTTTGATTGTACACTGGTGGCTTTGATGTGACCAGCATATCATGAGCGTCCTGCCTCTCAGTGGGCAACAAACAATGAACAACAATTGAGTGCATCGTGGAGACTATTGTGACATATTTGTATCTATGCGTGTCCACCACCTCTAGCTATGTTGATCGCCTTCAGATTGACGAAATGTCAACCGCAAAATCAAGGACGCCACTGATTCGACGTTGCATGGGGTATCAATTCGATGTTCGCAGCACACAATACATGTGTGCCTAATACATGCAGTAAGCTACATCCAACTAATGGGACACGATTCCACTCAAATTGACCGATGACATGTGACACTGAACACACACATACTGCATCCAATGTTTTGTCTTACTGGCACTTTCTTCTGAGTCACAGCTACAGCCGTGTCCTCTCCTTTCAGAGCAATGGATGTGAGGCCACCTTGGTTGACAGCCTTGAAAGCATACTCTGAAAAAAGAAACCCAGATACATTAGAGCAGGAACCACACCACTGACCTTCAGGGACCATCAATTGGACGCATCACTGTAACGCAAATACCGGGTATGTGGGTATCGCCATGTAGTTTATGGATGTACATTGGGTGGCGACAAACGGAAGTTGCAGAAACGAGATGATTTTTGATGATGAGAGATGATTGCACCAACGAGATGATGGTTTTTCTTCCCTTGGGATCATGAGTGTAGCTAGGAAAACGTTACATGCATCTTTGAAGCATATAAGGTTTACACAATGGTGGGACTTGGAAAGGCTTCCATCCCACACTTGACTGTACAGGCCATTTGGCGTCGACGTCACCTCACAACCAAGTCATTGTACAGGAACAGACACACCAAACGTACTGCATAAGACACAACTCAGTTCATTATGCCAATGATGTTCCATCCAGACCATGGACCAACCTGTTGACGGATAATAAAAACAGACTCACAACAGAAAGGTACTAAAACACCAGAAACACAAAGATGCTCGTCACATCACGTCATTGCAAGATGCCCTTCTACACCTTTCCAAGTCCTACACTGACTTAACACTGTTGTAATGGGCATATTCGGCTGAAAACTCTTAGAAATGCAAAAACAACATAATCAAAATGATCCTATTTAACACTACAAACAATATGAGAAAGCAATGTACATGCAATACACATTACGAGGTACTTACCTACTTGGTAGAGTCTGCCCTCAGGAGAAAATATAGTTATGTGACGATCAAAGCCTGCACTACTTCCACGGGACATGATACTTCTTTGTGCTTACAGGACCTGCAAGTAAGGTGGCATCATTTGTAAACTGCTCCAGCACTCTGCAGTAAATCATCAATTCCATTTTATTTTCACATCACATCTAATTTTGCTGTTCATCTCCTATATATTTTAGAGTTATCTCTATACAGACTAGTTAACCCATACAGGAGTAGGCTGCCACACCATCCTCGTCGTGGTGGGGGTACGGATCACATCCAGGGATCTCGAAAAGCTATTATGGTCACAATAGGTAAAACGAACATCTGACAAGTCTTTTCTAAAATGTTCGCAATAGTTTGCACCTGAGGATAATATTGAAAAACTGAAGTAAATTAAGGCTCATATATTATATATATGTTATGTTATGATATAGTAAGGCTCATATATGTCATATATTCACGAGGTCCTGTTAGCGACCAAACACACCACATGACAAATAATGACCTCAGCTTATACTGAGCAAGACCGAAGGCTGATAAAGCCTCCATTTATGCAGCAGAAAACAACAAATTGAGCGGCCAGAGCGGTCGGTCACAACGCTTTCAAGGGATTTTGGAAAGATCTTGGGAAAACAATTTTCTGGTTGAAAATTAGGGAAATCTACCGTATAATCACGAATATTCAAGGAGAGGCAGCTTAATTCCTACAAATGGTGTAATTCAATTCATGCATTTGTGGCCAGTCTACCTTGTCCTAAATCATTTTATATATATTAAGATTGTATAATTTTGGCAAATTAATAACCAATTATTCTATAGCCGTTAAGAACTTGCATCAAATAAAATGAGCCAAAAGTGTGATATTTTGCTGCCAATCTTTGTGTGATAAGCTCTGATATGCTAACATAGTGTCTGTTTCATTAAGCCTGTCTAAAGGGTACTTAGTCATAAGTGTAGGTCTTATGCCATTCGACTTCATAGGTTTATATTTTATGCCACTTAACACCCATAGGTGCAGGCTTTCCCACCCAACATCAATAGGTATATGGTTTGTGTGATGAAAAATTACTGATATCAGGTTAGGTTATGTATTGTAGATTACCATAGGCTTTGCAACATCCAACATGTGAATGTGTGGGCACTTTCCAGCATCCATAAGTGCCATAAAAGTAATTTGGATTAAACTATGTCAGCTTATTGAAGTTCACCATAAGCTTTAAGCCATCCCACATCTGTTGGTGCACGTAAGCCATTCAACATTCATAGGTATATATTTTATCATATATGCCATCAGTGGTCATTAGATTGTATCAGTTCCGTGGAGTTTTTGTGAATGATATCATGGAATGAATGAGCAACACTATAAATATCAGTGTAAATAACAGCTTAATGTTCACAATAATATACAAAATACCAAATTATTTTACATTTATTTTTTCTCATGAAGTAAACAGTGAGCAAAAAATCTATAGAAAATGTAAATTGTTATATTATTATGAGCACCAGGCTCTCATTTCAACTGATAGTTAAGTGCAGATTCCCTAGTCATGTTTTATGCACAAACTTCAAGTTTTGACTAAAGTCAGAAAATGTTTCCAACTCATAAGAAAAGTCCATGGAGGTAAAATGTATGCAAAATTTGTCTCATGGATACCTTACCCCCACCCATCATTCAAGTCAGTCAGGGGGGGTGTCCCTATACACCCTCCTCTAATCTCCAAACAGTGCTGCATAGAAACGAAAGAGGTGTCATCAGAAGGCTCTCAACGAGTGAGGCCAGAAATCACCCCCAAAATTGAATCCCTTCAAAAAGTGATGTCACTTTGGGGGTTATGTGGCCACAATTGAAGTCATGCTATTGGCTCTGGGGAGTTCATCTTAGAAAGGATTTTAAAAACAACTAATTTGTACTAAGAAAACGAAGGTGAAATAACCATGGTGCCAAAATGTTTGGCCATCCAAATATTTGTGTTTTGTGTGAAATTTGAATGAAGTTTTTATGTACAAAAATCAAATGTGTAAACACAACAAGAAATGTTGGTCTAAGTAAGATGAGCCTCATGGAAATTGCTTACCTTTGCTAGTATATTCAATTTTGACCACAATAGGCAAACATTTAAAACAAATAAGTCCTGGAACATGCATTAAAAATAATCCTCTGTCACATTTTGCTGCATTCATAAAGATAAGTAAACAGTGATTTTCATTCAAATATCTATACCTGATAAAGTGTGACAACCTGTTGAACTTTTTGGAGGTGACCTCACTTGACCTCAATTAACTTGGTGATCATGAATGACCTGAACTCTAAATTTTCATACATGTCAAATTGATGTGGGAATAGGCATGCCAAATTTAGGAGCACTCACATACTCCATTTTTCCTAGCTGCAGAAAGCCTTACAGGGGTGAGAAAAGACCCAGAGATGGCACAGGCTGAAGTGCAATAACACCGGTTCGGGTAGGTGGTATTTCTTTTTGTTGACGCCAGATGGCATTTCAAGAAGAAATGCTAGACATTTTTCTGAATGTGATAAGGGTACCGTGACCATTTATTTCAGTGGGAAATGTGACTAGAACTTTGGGAACATTTTAAGAATTGTCTTTCTCAGTTAAGTAAATTTTCTGAAGACAGGATGCTACATTAAGTTAAGAAGAAAAAATGATAGTGATAGGCTATGCTATGTTAGATTAGGAGGGTAGGTGTGATGCAACAGTTTGCCACAAACTGAAAAGTATGCATTTCCTGCCATGTATATATATATATATATATATATATATATATATATATATATATATATATATATGCATGCATGCATACATACATACATACATACATGTATATATATATATATATATATATATATATATATATATATATATATATATATATATATATATATATATATATATATATATATATATATCTCTCTCTCTCTCTCTCTCTCTCTCTCTCACAACCACCACCACCACCATAAAGTTCATAAAGTATTAAGGCTTAATAAGGGCGACAGGTGCCCATCTGGGTTAAGCCTATCTAGAAAAGATACTGGAAAAGTACATCCTCACACCCCAGTCAAACCCCACCATGCAACAGGGCAGGCATTAATATGTTTGCCAGCTCAGAAGTACCCTGTTTCATAGTGCTAAAATATGCCAGATTTGGTTTCATAAATGCTAACAGTTGCCAGATAACTTCCAAAACTACTAAAATAACAGGGACAGCAAGAGCTCACAAGTACCCCATTTCATAAGTGCTAAAATAGTTTTGAATGATACCACTATATGACACAGTTAATGTCTAACTGCACCAGAGCTTACCTACTTGCTGACAGATGGCAGTATCATGTGGTGGCTGCATTGCTCCAAAATGGTTAGATTATGCTAGGTAAGGTATTCACCCTTTTTGGAGCAATGCAGTCACCACCCGCTCCTCCCATCTGTGGCCAGGCAGGTAGGCTCTGGTGTCATTTAGAAGTATAGTCCAGAACCATTTATAGCACTTATGAGATGGGGTACTTGTGAGCCTACCACATCCCCAGATATGTTGGAAGTTATCTGGCAGCCTTAGCACTTATGAGCCAGGGAACTTGTGAACTCAGTACTTGTGATATGTACCTGGTACCAGAAGTGAGGGTCCAGCCTGGACTTTCTACACACATGGCTTGGATGCATGATAAAGAGAGAAGCATTGCAAGCAAGGAAAGGAATAGCTTGTTATGTTTTATGTAAATGCCACAGTTGTTAGGGACAAAATTGTGGAACTGCATGCATATATGTTACCACCATTCCGAAGAATGGACCAAGATTCAGGATTGGACCATTCCATAGGCCACCAGACCAGAATAAAAACACTGACAGGTTGATGCAGGAAGAGATAAGTAGGAGAGTGCATGGGAGAATTGCATTGTTGGGGGTCATCAGCATAACAGGGATGGGAGACAAAACTAGATGTCTAAGCAAGTCAGGAAGAAGTTTCATGGCTTGTGTTGCAGAATATTTCGTCTTTCAAATGGCACATGAACTTACAAGGGGAAGTGAAATGTTAGATTTGGTGCTTACAAATGAGTAAAATTAGGTACAGAATGTGAGCATAGGAGAGAACTTTGGTAATAGTGATCACAACATCATACACTTTTCCATATATGTTGGAAGTTTTAGGAATCAGTAAACATTGATTCCAAATTTTCCTGAAGGGAATTGCAACGAGTTCAAGGAACTTCCTGACATAAATTCATTGGGAAGAGTTATTGATGGGCTTACATGCTTATGAAATGTGGAGAATGGTAAAAGATGAACTGTTCCAAGGTCAGGATAGGTTCATTCCTAATAGGCCAATTATATTAAATGAGGTCAAGCACCCTTCATGACTGACCAATGAAGTAAAAACACTTACTGGAGTCAAAGAAGCAGGCATTTAACAAACTAAAAGATGCTGGGTAAATCTAAAATCACAGAATAGCAAGAAATAAAGTTAGGTGTGTTAAGGCATCTAGAAGACTGGCTGAAATCACATTAGCTTGAGAATGTTCAGTAGGCAATGCTAAGAGGTTCTTTAGTTTCTACAAATTGAAGTCTAAAAAGTGTATGGCCACTGGAGGTAGATGGTAAAATAGTGCTCAATGATTGTGATATAATGGAGTCCTTAAGCAAACAATTATCATCAGTCTTTACTAAAGAGAACTCTGGTATGTTGGAAATAACCAAAAGCCATGTCATGGTAGGTGATAGGTTGGAGGATCTTATAATAACTACAGAAGCTGGAAAAAACAGTTGCAAAATATGAAACTTAATAAAGGTTCTGGGCCAGGTGATATATATGCTAGGATCTTAGTACAGTGTGCTAAATCATCGGTAATTCCCCTAGGTATCATTTTCAGGTGATCTATGGAGTATTCTGAAGTACTTAAAGATTGTCAAAATTCAAATGTAGTACTAATAAAAAAAGAAGGAAGTATGAAGTGTGCAGGAAACAACAGGCCAGTCAGTTTGACCTCAATAGTTTGCAAGGTACAGAAAAACTGACCAACAGATTATTCAGACCAATATAGATACACAACCTTCTAAGGGATATCCAACATGTATTTCAATCTTGTTTAACTAACCTATTGGAGTTAATTAAGTATGTACAAAAAGGAGTAGACAATCAAAGCAGGATGGGTGTTGTGTATTTAGACTTTAGCAAATCTTTTGATAAAGTTTCACATGGGCATCAAATTCAGCAACTAGAGAAGCATGGGATTGACTGTTAGGTTCGAGGTTGGATTGAAGCATGGTTAAGGGGTGAAAACAAAGGATGGTGTTAAATGGATGTAAATCTGAATGGAAGGATGCTCTGAGTGGAGTGCCACAGGACTCTGTTCTAGGGCCACTTCTCTTTATGTTCTTTATGGGGTGAGGTAGGGATGAGGAACAGGGTGTTCAAATTTGCTGATGATATCAAATTGGTAAGAGTGGCTAACAGTAGTGATCAATCTAGTAATATTCAATTAGACTTAGAGGACCTAAAAAAGTGGACTGATCAATGGCAGATGCCATTCAACTATGAAAAATGCAAGGTTATGCATCTGGGGTCTGGAGGTGAAACATTCAGACATACAATAGGAGGTAGTTAGTTAGTTGTTTGGGCTTAAGGGCGCGCCGACTACGAGGTCATTTAGCGCCCATAACTCAATAGGAGGTAGGAAACTAGATGTTATTGAAGAGGAAATAAATGTAGGTATGATGGTTTCAAATGGTCTTAAAGCAGACAAAAATAATGCATCTCAGCTAGGAACAGGGCAATCAGAAAGCTGGGAATCATTCATGGGCATGTGAGGTATAAGAGCAGGGAAGTCATGCAAACACTGTACTTAGCCTATGTTGGTTGGTTATTGGTTTTACGACACATCGACTGTTGGGTCATATAGCGTCGCCAATCTCTCACGCCGATTGGTCGCGGGCGAAGAGTAGCGACAGCTGAGACTCGAACCCACAATCTTTCGATTGTGAGACGAGCAACTTACCCCTAGACCACTCGTCCCCTACTTAGCCTATGTGTGGAATATTTACACTTATAATATTCTGTACAGGCTTGGAGCCCCTACTTAGTTAGTTAGTTATTTGGGCTTTAGGATGTGTCGACAACTATGGTCATATTGTGCCCATGGAACCCCTACTTAGAAAAAGATATAGATATGCTAGAAAGAGTGCAGTGCAAAGCCCCTAGATTCATCAGTGGACTAGGTAATCTAGACTATGGGAAAACTTATGGCATTATATATATACCTACTCACTCAAGTATATGAGATTAAGGGGTGATATGACTGAAATGTATAAAATTATTGAAGGCCTAGATCAGGTCAGTCTGAATGAAGTCCTTCTATTTAGTGTATCACACAGGGGTCATCAATTCAGGTTAGACAAATCATTATTAGTGCAGATCAAGGTAACTTGATTCTTTGAATTATCTGGAATACTATGCTTTTTAACGTAATAAAGACAACGTGACCACTCATTTTCTCTACAAACAATTACTTTTCAGTGGGCAAAGAAATATGCAATCATAATCATCACTCTACAAATATAGCTATGTATAATTATCTGTACTTGGTGTGACAGATGTGATAAAGAAAGGTTTAACACTGCATGCACTCTATTCAATACTCTGACATTGAAAAACTAATGTTTCTGGCTTAATCCCATATTCATTCCTGACCCAAAACATCTGCAGCCACATGTATCAGTAACCTTCACTCAAGGTCAGAAGCTCCTCAAGATGCTGTTAACATTAATGGCAGCACTAACAATGCTTGCCAAGATCAGATGGTGTTGTGGCAGAAATGTTTGTTTGGAATGATTCTGGTTTTCTGGTTTGGTTAATTGGTTAGGTTAGGTTAGATTATATTAGGCTATCATGTTTTATTTACCATGCTACATTATCTTAACCTAGGTTGGGTTAGGTTAGGATATTTGATTTATTTTTTATGATTTATCTATATATATTTTCTATGTAATTTTTCAATTCTTGATTGAGCAGTAAAGTTAGTAAACAAACCACATGCAGCCATGCATATCAGTGTAGGCCTAGCTCTGCTGTGTACCAGTTGTGCTCCAGTATCTCACATAATTATTAAGCTTTCTTTTGAGGACAATCACGCAAGTCTAACATTTTTCAGAAAAACAGTGTGATTTCCAGCAAGGATATTTGCCCAAATTGTTCCAAGGTCTGCCAGCATTTATTTTTTTAAGGAAATCCACAGCTGCAAGATTCATCATTTCCATCTCAAAGTGCACAAAATGTTATAAGCTGCAGTCTGAGTGTCATGTTGGTCAGTCTGACACCATCGAGGTACAAACGGATGAGCCACAGCCCAGACCATCCCATTATGGTATGCAAATGTTTGCAGTGTTAGCTCATAAATACAGTTAATATTGCAGCACATTTCCTCTGGATCATGCCTATGACATCAATTGCAACAACCACAGTTGACTTAAAAGTAGTCCTTTGCTGAGAAAATGAATGGTCACATCATCTTAAATATGTCAAAAAGCATATTATTTTTTTTTAATCAGCAAAAAAATCAAGTTAACTTGATCTGCAAATTTACTGACAAATTAAGGTGTAGGACAGATAAGCAACACAAGATATTCAGTCAAAGGATTGTTCATCATTGCAATAGTTTGCCTGCTTGTGTCCTGGTGAGTCCCTCAATGAATGCACTTAAAAATAGGGTGAACAACTTTTTTGGGGTGCAAAATCTTGTTTTTTAGTTCTAAGTAGTGTTATATGGGGTGATATTTATGTTAAGCCTGGGTGTGCACTGTACAGACCCCTTTAAGCAGGCATGAATAGTGTGACAATTTTCAGTATGGAATTCAAGCCACATGTGTTAGACATAAATACATAAAAGATCAGTGCAACTATGAGCCACAAGGGCCCTTCTTGGTTGCACTTTGTACACTGCACCAGTTGCCCACCAAATCTGTCAATCAACCCTCCCTGGAATACAGAAAAACAAGCCCCCTATTCTTATAATGATTGTCTATGCAGCCTTTAAAGATGTTCAGTGTGTTGCTGCTGACAATTGTTCCTGGCAGCTGGTTCCAGTGTTCTACTACCCTGTTGGTGAAGAAAGACTGTCTTAACCTTGTCCTGCTGTGATTAACTTTAATTTTGAATTGATGGACTCTAATTGCATCATTTCTGTTAAATTCAAACATTTCCCTGAGCCTGTTCCTGACCATGAACAAATTTAAAAACCTCGATGAAATCTCCTCTCAGCCTTCTATATCTAAGTGAAAACATATTCAATTTCTTCAATCTTTCCTCATATGCCAGGTTGCCTATACCATTAACCATTTTTGTTACCCTCTTTTGTACTCTCTCTAAAAGCCAACACTCTTTCTCATAACTAGGGGACCAAGCTTGGACAGTATTCCAAATGTGGCCTGACATATGCACAGTAAAGCTTCCTGATTACCTCCTCACTTTTGTATGACACATTCCTCTGTATCGCCCCAAGCATTCTTAGTGCCTTCTTCCTGGCTTCTTTGGTCTGTTCTGATGGCCCCAATTTTGTGTTCAAAATAACACCTAAGTCCTTCTCCTGCTGAGTCACAGATAGTACTTGGCCATCCATCAAGTATGGCACCTTCATATGCTGCCTACCTACATGCATGACTTTGCACTTATCAAAATTAAACTTCATTTGCCATTTTTCGGACCACTTCACAAGCTCGTCTAAGTCGTTCTGCAGCAAAACCTGCTCATTGTGCCCTGTTATTGCCCTAAAGATCTTCAGATCATCTGCAAATTTCAAAACCTTACTGCTTAGGCCACATTCAATGCTATTCACAAATATAATGAACAACAGTGGCCCCAGTACCAACCACTGAGGGACTCCACTAAGAACATTTGCCATGATGACTTTGTACCATTAAGCATCACTCTCTGCTGCCTATCTGAAAGCCACAACTCAATCCATTTTAGGATGCTACCTGCAATGGGGTGTTACATGGCATAGAGTGAATAGGGCTTGATAGTCAAGGTAGATAGGTATTGATGAGTGTGCAGCAGGGTGGTAATTAAGGCACTTCTTAAGAGATTTTATCTCTGAAAACATTTTGCACTCCGGGTTCATACTGGATAGGATGGGCTTCACATGTACTCCGACACAAATGTGGGAACAAAGATATCAATAAAAGCAAACACAGAACGACACCCCAAAACAATGCTTGTTATTCCACTTATGGTCACCACTCAAACTAATCACTTTTTGTAGCAGTCAGCAGCCAGACCACAGCTTCACACACTCCATCAATCTCAACCACCAGAATTGCCGACAATAACGCGCCAACAGCAACTTGCAAGATGATGTGCATGAGCACTGAGAACACTTCTCCGGCTCTGGAGCCGCATCTTGGAATACCTGTGTTCCTGCCACCCTATAGTGGGAAACTTTGACAGTTTTAAGAGACGTCTTCCGGAGTCCCAGAGGCCACCGTTCAGAATTGGCTGCATTAGCATTTTCCGTTCTAAAATCTGTCTGTCAACCAATCAATGCAAGGTATTTTGTATATGACATCATAACCATTAGCAACTTTGAAAACATGGCTAACAGTGTCCACACAAGTTAAAAGTAAACACAAGATCTTGACTGATCCTTTGCTTTGATCACATCCAACTGTGGCGTATGCGGTAGTGGAGTTGCGTTCGTATTACGTGGGAAATTGGCTGCGTAGGTAGGTATGCGCTCTGAGCTGAGGGTGAAGTGTGACGTATTTTTGTTTGTTTTTCATATGGCTAGCCTTGTACTGAGACCAACAGTGAAAGGAAAACACATTTCTCCTGTGAGTTATAAGAAACGAAACAGTGCTGATTATTACGGGTCACTGCCGGGCGGTGCCATCCATTGTTCACTTCTTTGTTCATATGTTTTGGCATTTGATTTGACCAAAAATGAGAACAATATTACTTATGCATATTATGTAGGTACTGATTTAGATTTTTCTGGTCGGTTACTGGTAAACAGATTCCATGCATAAAAAAAATAATGTCCATGAAAATGTACTCCGGAAGAAATCGGTATGCATTCCGACTCCCAACCCGGAAAGTAAGTTTCCCACTCTGGTGTGCAGGATGTTGGTGGATGGATTCTTTGGAATTAAATATGTGGTAATTAGATATGTGGTCATGAGCAGAGTGGGAAACTTACTTTCCGGGTTGGGAGTCGGAGTGCATACTGATTTCTTCCGGAGTACATTTTCATGGACATTATTTGTTTATGCATGGAATCTGTTTACCAGTAACCGACCGGAAAAACCTAAATCAGTACCTACATATTATACTTAAGTAATATCATTCTCATTTTTGGTCAAATCAAATGCCAAAACATACGAACAAAGAAGTGAACAATGGATGGCACCGCCCAGCAGTGACCCGTAATAATCAGCACTGTTTCGTTTCTTATGACTCACAGGAGAAATGCGTTTTCCTTTCACTGTTGGTCTCAGTACAAGGCTAGCCATATGAAAAACAAACAAAAATACTTCACACTTCACCCTCAGCTCAGAGCGCATACCTACCTACGCAGCCAATTTCCCATGTAATATGAACGGAACTCCGCTACCGCACACGCCACAGTTGGATGTGATGAAAGCAACGATCAGTCAAGGTCTTGTGTTTACTGTTAACTTGTGTGGACACTGTTAACCATGTGTTCAAAGTTGCTAATGGTTATGACATCATATACAAAATACCTTGCGTTGATTGGTTGACCGACAGATTTCAGAACAGAAAATGCTAACGCAACCAATTCTGATCGGTGGCCTCCGGGACTCAGGAGCCATCTCTTAAAACTGTCAGTTTCCCACTATAGGGTGGCAGGACCACAGGTACCCCGAGACGCGGCTCCAGAGCCGGAGAAGTGTTCTGTGTTCATGCGCATCATCTTGCAAGTTGCTGTTGGAGCGTTGTTGTTGGCAATTCCGGTGGTTGAGATTGATGGAGTGTGTGAAGCTGTGGTCCAGCTGCTGACTGCTACAAAAAGTGATTAGTTTGAGTGGTGACCGTAAGTGGAATAACCAGCATTTGTTTTTTGGGTGTCGTTCTGTTTGTTTTTATTGATATCTTTGTTCCCACATTTGTGTCAGAGTACATGTGAAGCCCATCCTATCCAGTATGAACCCGGAGTGCAAAAATGTTTTCAGAGATAAAATCTCTTAAGAAGTGCCTTAATTCCCACCCTGGTCATGAGTGTCTTTTTGTCAGGGTTATGGTATCTTCCCTTTACAGACTTAAACGAGATGGGGCCTTGTGGCTCTTATTAAGTCAAAACACTTCATGACCTGACTTCACTTCACTTTACAACTTTATACACAAAAATCTACACATATTGTCGATCAAAGGGAACGAATTCGATATAAAAAGCGGACGCATTGGTTCTAGCCTACCGACATGTTTTGCAGTATCAAAATGGCTGCAAATAACAAACAAATGTGGCAACAACGATGCAGTCTCTAATTATTACCACACCGTAAAAGAGTGGTCTGATGAATAAAGAGCAAATGCCGAAAAGCCGTGGAGAACAGTACCAACATAAACAGCCTATGTATACACACACACTAGATTTTCTAGCTGATGCGCCAAAATGACTTTGCAAATATCGTTTGGATCATGATGAAGGAAAAAGGTGTGTGAAGTAGAGACCGAATTAAGTAGAGTCATTTTGAAAAGTTATGGCGTACGAAACAAATGGCTATTTTGTCTTACTTTTTAAGTACAATTAAGCATACTGATTAACTATATTTCGTTCCTGGGTACCATTTATCAGCACAAATTTAATGAAAAAATGATATGTATCTTGTCCAATCCATTTTACTTCATAAGCTACCCGAAGTAAAATTTGGTACCACTTACAGTTCAACAAGTCCCCGAGAAGGTTTCGTAGGTATATTTACTAAGAAGTTTAGTAGGTATTTTACTAAAATTGCCAATAGAGATATATATACAGTGCGACCGGAAATGAGGACGTGAAAGAGTTTGATTTTTTCCGTTAGTATTTGGATACCCGTGGCTTTTCTTGCGTAAGTAACAGTGGCGGGCCGCGGGGCACTCGCTGTTCTGTTTTTTAAGACGCAATCTTGTGGTTATGCCAGTCGGGGTTAGGGCGAGGCAGGTGGGTACGCTGGTGTAGTTGTCGCCGTTGTTCTCAGTTTACGCTTTTAGCTACCAATATGGGTAAGACATGTACCAAAGTGAAACGAGATTTAAAAGAACGCACCAACATCGTACCTAGGTGGGTAAATAGATATATGTATAGATATATATATATATATATATATATATATATATATATATATATATATATATATATATATATTTATATAGGTATATATTATATATATATATATATATATATATATATATATATATGTATATATATATATATATATATATATATATATATATATATATATATATATATATATACCCCGCGTATATGTGCAAGTAT
This sequence comes from Ashinkailepas kermadecensis, assembly GCA_034440615.1. Taxonomy (NCBI): domain Eukaryota; kingdom Metazoa; phylum Arthropoda; class Thecostraca; family Neolepadidae; genus Ashinkailepas; species Ashinkailepas kermadecensis. Next base: position 1,093,006 of record JAOTOM010005147.1, on the reverse strand, counting down.
AATATGGCTGCCGAAACCGGGCGAGGGGCTCAATATGCGCGCGAAGATACTAGATACTAGTCAGTAAATCCTGCGTTGGGATGGCTTCAGTCATTTTCGGACCATCGTGTTGCATTTACCTTTGTCAGCAGCATGTGATCTCGGTACCCGTTCTTCACAGGCTATACGCTGCCGCTGCTGGTGACCGTCTCCATTACATCACCGGATGTTGGTGATCGGGCTGCCATACCAAGGATGGACGACTGCCACTTGCTGACGCCTGTGCTGCGTCAGACGCTAATCAGGAAGACCCCGTCCATTATATATTGCTGATGCACTGCGATTTAAGACAATATATAACTGGTATTTTGTGCTATGTAAAGCATGTTTGTATGGGTCTCAACAGTCCGAACGTTATAAATGGTCTGAATGCTGTGTGGGATAGGTATTCACTACTTTACCCTCTTCCCGCGCCGCCCACCCATTAAGTCCCCGGGTTGGTCTCTGATTGACCGCATAGTAAATATGGCATAGGGTCTCAGATTTGGTAATTTAACACGGTTCCTTATGGGCCTATCCAGCTGATGCTGCCAGTTCCTGTGCCGTCACATATCACCAAATGCCATGCTTGAGCAGTGGGGGCCGGACCAATCTCATCAGCTTCGTGTTCGCCGGTACCCCTACCCTCTCCTGGGTGCGCGCCTGGAACGTCTTTTTACTCAAAATAAACGGTAATTGATTCGGAAAATGTTCCTTGATAATCTCAGCGTGCGTTCTTCGGCACGGACAATTTTATACGACACGGGAGTTTTCCAGTGTTCTCAAGAAGGGAAAATTGGTGACGGGCAAATGACCTTTTTGATGGCCAGCTTTCCCGAAAACGAGTGTACTGCTCGTTGTGCCCAGTCAGTCAGGTGGTCCGCCGGTTACCAGGCCGGCTGGCCGAACGGCCGGCCATCGATGTTTTTCCGGTGTGCTTATCAGTGATGGGTGGATTATTGTATTTGTATTTGCGAGATTTAACAAACCGATTCCATAAAATGGATTAATATTTGGTTCGTGTCAGAATACAGTCGGATACATTTCACAAACATGAGCAAAAATGAAAGCGGCAAGACAACAGTATACAGGGGAAAACCGAACACGTGAAGTCAATTTATAAGATGTTGTTCAGCATCGCGACGAACTCGCCCCGTGTCCGAGAAGCGGAAGTGGCCGGCGGCAGTAGGTTCCAGGCCGAGGCTGCCCGGAAGGAGAAGGTTCTGCGTGACATGCTGAGGCGGAAAGGCGGTGGCTCCAGTGCCCCAGCCACCGTCGCACGAGTGGAGCGCCGGGAGACATCCGACCGCCGGCGGAACAGAGCACGGATCGCCTCGGGGGCTCGCGGATCATTCTGGGCTCTGAACACGGCGATGTTGTCGCGGTGAGTGATGAGGTCACGGACACTGCGCCAGCCCAGCGTTGCCACTGTCGGCGAGATATGGTCACGACGACGAGCCCCTACGACGATTCTAGCCCCGAAATTGATCGCCTTCTGCACTCGTCCAAGGTGACATTGGGCAGCCCCGCCCCATACAGTGAGGCAGTATAGGATGTATGGAAAGACGTGAGACTGAATTAGGAGTTTGCGTGCTTCGGGTGTGAGATGGTGACGGATATTGTGGAGACAGAACAAGGTGGAGTTGCACTTTTTGACAACGTGGGATATGTGCTTCTCCCAGGATAGGGTGCGGTCAATGATGACTCCCAGCATCTTCACGAATGGCGAGGGGGTTAGGACGTGACTGCCAACGTTGAGTTGGTAGGATGTGGCTTTTTTTAGGGATTGGGGCGTGCCGACAAGCAGTAGGGTAGTTTTGGTGGGGTTCATCTTCAAGGAGTTGGATGTGAAGTAAGACTGAATAGCAAGGATGGTGTTCTCCTGCCGGGATTTAAGAACGGGTAATTCATCAGGATGTGCAGAGTCTAGCAGCTGGGTGTCGTCGGCATATGATATCAGACGTCCGTATGGAAGGTATGCTGGCAGGTCATTCATGAAGATGCTGAACAGCAAGGGACCAACCAGTCAGTGGCGTCGCCACGAAATTCTTCCAGGGGGGGCAAGGTCGAAAGGGGGCCTCCTGTTACCCGAAAGGGGCCTGCATTGTGTTAGGGTCTCATATTGTTTTTAGGCTCTTATACTATGGTTCGAGGATGGGGAACATGATTTCATACTGTTTTTTGTTTGTTCTTGGCATGGTGCATCATTTACTCAAAACGCAATAGCACTAATCATTTTGGCTGAAAACTGGGCCATACCAGGGTATAAATAAGTAATATTTGGATAAATGCATAAGTGCCAAAACAAACCATCGTCTCAATGCTTTCTCGAATCTTTCCGCTGGCCTCTAGATTGCAGCGAGCTGGCGGGGCTGGTGCTAAGCATATCTTACAGATATCTGCCATTGATCAACTCACTTTTAAGTCCTCCAAGTCTAACTGAATATAGCTAGATTCATCACTACTGTTATTTATTCCCATCAGCTTGATGTCATAAGCAAAGCTTGAACGACCATTTCTCAGTCCAAGGACGACAATTTCGTAAAGGTGACAACGAGAAGTGGATTCATTAGTTTTTTTAGCGTCATCCTAGGAATTTGTTTATTTTGATAACATTTGGTGCTGGCTGCAAGGCAACTGTCACACGAGCTAAAATATATCCTCAGCGAATAAATTCACGGCAAGAACAAGCATTGAACACCAATGCATAAATGACAATGCAACAATGCAGCAATGTCAGTACATACATAATCCAAGCCTTCACATTCCACGCCGTCACGCCCATCGTTTTCGCTGTGCTGTGCCGTTTTGTAAATGACGTTGAGAAGGTATGGAAGCTGGGAAGCTCTAATCATGCAGGCTGTTAGTTAGTTAGTTAGTTAGTTATTGTGGTTTAGGGGCGCATCGCATGCAGGCTGTAATAACAGAAAAGAAGTTTGTTGGAAGAAAATGCATTTAAAAACATCATTCATCCCATTTCATATGGGGCATGGATGTTGTATTGCATGCTTATGAGGGGTAATTTGTCCCCTCAATGTTGGCTTTTCCCCATGGGCGTATGTTTCGGAAAATTATTGAGGGACCAGTGGAGTACCTATATTTGCGTCAAGCAGGAGGGGGCAAACGGATTTGCAGGGGGGGGGGGGGGAGGGCACCTACGCCCATTAAAAAGTCCTTGGATTTCGACCGCTATTTTGTCAAAGGGTACATTTCGAAATAATATGATTAGTCATCAAATAAATTGTCCTGTGGAGGGGCCTAATCTACCACTATGGTTTCTGATTGGTCGGATTTCAACCCTAACTCCACCACTCAGTTCTAAGGTTTTCTTTTGGTATCCCTTGATAAGTTACCTCACACTGCTGAAATTACACCTATACCACAAACCCGGATCGGTATCCCAAAAAAATCAAGCTGGAGCCCTCCAAAAAAAGGAGAGAGAGAGAGAGCAAATAAATGTCAGGGTCAGGAAAATGGCTCTGTTGCACCGAACATTTTTTTCAAGATGCCTTCAAAAATTGCGTATGACTTCGAAAAGCATACCGGATCTCGAAAAATCCAGGTGGGATACATGGCGTCAGAGGTTCGAAAAATCAGGCCGGGATTCGGACTTTTAATAAAAAAACAGAAAAGATCCACAAAAATCGCGTTGAGCCCAGAAAGCTCGCGTTGGGTCTCAGGAACCACGTGCCTGGGCGCGATAAGTCGCGCTGGGACCCAGAAAAAATCGCACCGAAGCCCCAGAATCATACTGGGGCCCCACAAATGTGTGTCAGAAGCCCCAAATATACACAGCGGGACCCTAAGAGTACAACGTTGCCAGAAAGTACAACTAACCCTCCAAAGCGCACAAAAGTCTCCCAAAAAGCGATAGGGCCTTAAAACATGCGTTGCAGCCCTAAATAAACATACCGGGAGCTCTAAGAAAAATACACTGCAAGCTCGCAAGGCGCACAGGGGCCATGAGAACGCACAAGGGCCTGGAAAAGAGGCTGGGGCCACGAAAGGCAACATGGTTCCAAAACGTACAAAACGACCGGGAGCTAAATAAACACATCGGGATCTTCGAAAACGCCCTGACCCGTAAAAAATACTCCGTGCACAAAAAAACGCAACAAAGCCCTAAAACGAGCAGGGTTTAGAAGATGTATTAGGCCCATAACTTCAAAGTAAAATGTATTACCCACCACGTTAAAATACAAAATTTTACAATTTCAGGCATTGCAGTTCATAGCACCCGGTCGCCACAACGGCAACGTCAGTGCACGTGCACACCCATTTTTCATATTCGGTGCATTCGCCACACTTCGTGCGATGCTATGGTTTCTGCTAGGCCTTCTGCGTTTTGCTAATTGCTGCCACATGATAGACTTGCACCATATTTGGCGTGATGGAATGATTCGCATGGGCGTTCGCTTCGAAAAGTCGATTGATTAAATTCGATCATTAGTTTCCTACTTCCCACATTTTCTGGTAGCTATGAAATGCGGTTTCCGCTGAGCTTTGATGCACTTCATATCTTTGCTGCTATCCTCCCAGATTGGATACCGAACCGAGGCCAAGCCTCGGCGTTTTTTTTTTACCCGTTGCGTCTTTCTTGGTCTATGATTGTGTATTATGGCTCCAATCCATTTTTGTTAGGGGCCTAAAGCATTTTCGAACCCCCTGCTAGTTTTAGGGTTTGTTGAATTTTTGTACACCGAGGATTTTGACGTGTCAGGGCGTTTTCGAAGATCCCGATGTGTTTATTTAGCGCCGGTCTTTTTGTTTGTTTTGGAACCATGTTGCCTTTTGCGGCCCCAGCCACCATTTCAGGCTATTGTGCGTTATCATGACCCCTGTGTGCCTTGAGAGCTTCCGGTGTATTTTTTAGACCTCCCGGTATGTATATTTATGGCTGCAACGCTTGTGTTAAGGCCCTGTCGCTTTTTGTGAGACTGTGCGCTTTGGAGGGTCAGTTGTATTTTCGGCCCCCGTTGTGCTCTTAGGGTCCCGATGTGTTTATTTTGGGCTTCTGACGCACACTTGTGGGGCCCAAGTACAATTTTGGGGCTTCGGAACGATGTTTCTAGGTCCCAGAGTGGCTTATCGCACCCAGGCGCGTGGTTCCGGAGACCCAACCCCAGTTTTCTGGGCTCAATACGATTTTGTGAAACTTTTCTGATTTTTTTTTAAAGTCCGAATCCCGGCCTGATTTCTCGAGCACTTGGCGCCATGTTTTTGTATCCCACCTCGATTGTTCGAGATCCGGTTTGTTTTTCGGTGCCGTACGCAATTTGTGAAGGCATCTGATAATATGTTCGGTGCTCCAGAGCCATTTTTTTACCTGGGCATTTAGTTGTTGGAATCCATCCTTATTTTGGAGGGCTCCAGCTTGATTTGTGTTTGTGTTTGTGGTCACACTGTGCTTGTATTTAGCTGCGTTGTATTTAGCTGTGGCCCCAACGCGATTTTGGCGGTTCCTGTCGCAATTTTTCGGGCCTCGGAGCGAGTTTTCCGGGGCTCGCCGTATTTATTTGGAGACCCATACGCGAATTCTGGTGGACCGACGCGAATTTTGGTGGCCCCAGCGCGATTTTTGAGGCCCCCGACACGATTCTTGGGAGCTTATCCCTCTCAGGATGGATGGGGCATTTGCCCCTTTGATATAGCACTGCGGCCACTGAAGGAGTTTTTTTTCCGTCCCAGAGTGACATTCCGGTTAAAATTGATTTTGGGGGCAGCTGCAACTTTTGGGGTCCCGGCGCGACCTTCTGGGCCTCCAGTGTGATTTTCAAGGGATGCGACGCGACTTTTTTGGGTCCAATGTGATCTTTTGGGCCCCGACGTCATTTTCTTGGATCCCTCGCGCGAGCTATAGCGGCCTCGACACTTTTTTGGGGTCCAATGCGTTTTGGAGGCTCTTGGCGTCATTGTTGGGCCCACAGAGTGATTATTCATGTCCGGATTGTTCTTCGTTGCTCCGGCGTCATTTGTTTTGGTCCCAATGAGACTTTTGGGGCACGGTACGACCTGTCGTGCCCCTGGCATGATTTTCGTGGTCCGGGCGTGAATTTTCGGTACCCCAGGCTCAGCGTAATTTGCGGGGGCCCCGGCCGGATCTTTTGGGGCCCATATCGTGATTTTAAAATATCCAGACTCGACTCTTACTATTTCTTAGGTGGTTCTTCTTGCAAATTATAGGCCTCCTGTCGCGTCGTCTCATTTCCTAGAGCCTTTTTACCGGTTTTCGATGTCTCCTTGTGTGTCCTACCCTCCTCCATATTCAATGGTCCTCCTCTCCCGTCTTGGAGGGCCTCTTGCATTCTGGGGCCCCTTTAACATGGCATGGGGCTTCCTCTCATCTTCGAGGGGCATTTTTTGCCAAATTAGGGGCCTCTTGCCACGCCTCGTGTTCCTCCTCCTTTATCCTGGCAAAGCCTTACCCGTCTTGAGGGATCTTCAATTTTGGAAACCTCACCTCCTTCCATACCTGCTATCACTCCCATCTTAAGGGCCTCCTCTCATTTCCTGGGAACTCTTTCCGGTCTTCGGGACCTCATTTGGTCCTAGAGACCTACTCCTTCCCGAGTCCGGCAGGTGCCTCATTTCTCCTCTAGAGGCCTTCTTTTTCAAATTAGGGGCCTCCTCTCACGTCTTGGGGGCCTCCTGCTCTGCGTTCTCCTGCTCTGCGCTCTGGATTCGATCTTTACCCATCTTAGGGGTGGTCTCTTATCTCCTGGTGGACTCCTCTTCTCTCCCAGGCGCCGCCTCTGCTAAATTACTGGCAACCTTTCCTATCTTAGTGGCCTTGTTATTTCCCGGGGACCTTCTTAGCCGTCTTCGAGCCTTCTTTTCCGCTTGGGAGCCATCTCTCTTATCCAATGGCCTTTCTCTCCTATTTTAGGGGCCTCCTCGTTCATCATGGGGTCTCGTTTCCGATCTTGTGTCGTTCTCTTCCGAATTAGGTGCCTCCTGCCACGTCTCTGGATCATCCTTTTCTATGTCGGTGGAACCTCACCCGTTTGGGGCCTGCTTTTGCGTCTCCGAAACCTCATCTCATATCTTCCTTCCTTTTCCGTCTTAGGTCCTCCTCTCATATTCTGGGGCCTCCTGTCCGGTGTTGGAGCCTCTTTTGCAATCCTGGTTGCCTCCGTGCCATTTTTGACACTCTCTTGATTTCTGGGGACTCCTACCCTCTCCTAGGTGACTCCTTTTTCAAATTAGGGGCCTCCTCTCACGTCATGGGGGCCTCCTCATCTGTGTCTGGAGCCTCATTATCCTCTTAGCAGGGTGCTTTTGCGTCCTAGTCCTAGATCTTCTCTTCGAAGTTCCTCCTCTTCCAAAATATGGGCCTCATCTGGCTGGTCTCGGTGGCCTTCTCTCATTCCTGCGGAAACCTTCCTACCCGTCTTGGGGCCCCTATTGCGTCCGGAGAACTCTCCCCTATCAGGTCTTAATTTTATATTGCAGGGGCATCTTCCGTCTTGGGGGCCTCGTTTTCCAACTTAAGAATATCCTGCCACCCATCGGAAGCCTTTTCGTCTAACCTGGGTGGCTTCTTGCCCGTCTCGGTGGCATCCTTTCCGTCCTGAGGGCCTCCTTTTCGTGCTGGGGTCTCCTTTTCGTCCTGGGGCCTCCTTTTCGTCCTGGGGGCTACCTTCCTATCTCTGTTCTCTGTTCTACGTCTAGTCCTACGTCCTTTTCGTCCTGGGGGCCTCCTCCCAATCTCTGTTCTACGTCTTGGTGCCTCCTTTTCGTCCTGGGGCCTCCTTTTGTCCGGGGGGCCTCCTTTTCGTCCTGGGGCCTCCTTCCAATCTCTGTTCTACGTCTTGGGGCCTCCTTTTCGTCCTTGGGTGCATCCTTTTCGTCATGGAGTCTCCTTTTCGTCCTGGGGGGCCTCCTTTTCGTCCTGGGGGCCTCCTCCCAATCTCTGTTCTACGTCTTGAGGCCTCCTTTTCGTCATGAGGGCCTCCTCCCAATCTCTGTTCTACGTCTTGGGGCCTCTTTTTCGTCCTGGAGGCCTCTTTTTCGTCCCGGGGGGCCTCCTTTTCGTCCTGGGGGCCTCCTCCCAATCTCTGTTCTACGTCTTGAGGCCTCCTTTTCGTCATGGGGGCCTCCTCCCAATCTCTGTTCTACGTCTTGGGGCCTCTTTTTTCGTCCTGGGGGGCCTCCTTTTCGTCCCGGGGGCCTCCTTTTCGTCCTGGGGGCCTCCTCCCAATCTCTGTTCTACGTCTTGAGGCCTCCTTTTCGTCATGGGGCCTCCTTTTCGTCATGGGGCCTCCTTTTCGTCCTGGGGGCCTCCTCCCAATCTCTGTTCTACGTCTCTTATAGAGACCTGATTATATTTCCTGGTGGCCTCGTCAGTTTTGAGGCCTCATTGACAGCATGATATTCTGTCCCGTCGACCTCCTTGCTCACCTTTTTTGCTGTGCATTTGCGGATAGGGGCCTCCTCAAATTTCAGGGGGCGGCGCCCCCTGTTTCACGGCAGGGGGGCGACTGCCCCCCTGCCCCCCCGGTGGCGACGCCCTTGCCAACCAGGGATCCCTGAGGAACACCATGGGATAGCGGAAGGGATAGAGAGCCGCCCCTCACCACCTGCCGCCGGTCAGTAAGGTAGCTGTCAAACCACCTCGGGTCGACGCCGTACCACTGCAGCTTCTGCAGGATGATATCATGGTCGACGCTGTCGAATGCTTTGCTTAGGTCGATTGTGATGACCGAAGCGATGTGACCAGTGTCGACACGACGTGTAATCCACTCGACAGCGTCGACCAGGGCGTCCTCCGTCGAATGGCATGGCCTGTATGCATACTGGGAGGAGGAAAGAATGTGATTAGTGACTAGATAAGAGGACAGCTGGATACATACTACTTTTTCACATAACTTGGATAAGACTGGCAAAATAGAGATTGGACGAAAGTTACTGGCGACATCGCGAGGCCCAGATTTGTGAAGTGGAACAACCGAAGCAGTTTTCCACGAGGTAGGGAACACGCAGGAGACTACAGAAGTGTTAATGATGTGAAGTAGGTGAGGCCCGAGAACCGGAAAACAGTTGCGGAGAGCGTGCAGTGGTACGCCATCGACGCCAACCGCTTTCGACGAAGACATCTCACATATGGCTCTGAATAGTTCGGGCAGGGTCACCGGGTGTAGCCGGAGGCCAGTGGTAGTCACACAAGGTAGTCGCGGAGGGATGAGTGGAACGCCGCGGTTGCCAGCAACGAGATCAGCGGCAATGCGTGGGCCCACGGAAGCAAAGTGACGATTAAATTCGTCCGCCACCGTCGCTGCCAGGCCCCTCACGGCCCCCTCCCCTCCCCCGGCCGGTCGGAGCGCAAAGTCCCGGATGTGGCGCCAGAAATTGGCACGGTCTGTCAGCATTTGCGCACACACAAAGTCACGCCTGGCTTTTGCAAACGCACATTTCACACGGTTTCGCAGCCTCCGATAAGCGACCAAGTAATAATCCGTGCGATAGCTCCGCCAAAACTGAAAAGCCTGGTCACGGTCACGCATGAGCTGCAGCAGGTACGGACTGTCACCTACCCACGGGCAACATGCCCGGCGGGGGTGGACGGTCTTGAGGGGACAATACACGTTCACCGCCACATGCCACAAGTGCATGAACTCCTTTAGTTTCGCGTCCACCCCCGCTGCCCGGTACATACTGCTCCAGTCCGCCTGCAAGAAATGAAGGCACAAGGCGTCCCAGTTAATCTTGCGCCAGGGGCGATAGGTGAAGGACGCCCGGCGACACCGCAGCCCGCGGTAGGGCACGCGCACAATTATTGTCAGATGGTCAGCAATCGGTACGAGCGGCAGCTGAATGGCCGACTCAATATCCGGGACATTGGTGATGATATGGTCCAGCAGTGTTGCCGTCGGCCACAGATGGGTCGGCTGCCGGATAAGCTGAGAGAGGCCGAGATCCTGCAGCACCTGTCCGTAGCGACGAACACCGGGGCAGTCGGAACGAAGAAGGTTGATGTTCATATCGCCCAGGCAAAAGGTTGGCTTGCCGAGACTGATGGCGGCACGCAGCTGGTCTTGTAGCTCGTCCAGGCCGTCAGATACGGGCTCAGATGGCGGGCGGTAAACCACCCCCACAGTGACAGCACGGTGTCCCCCGCCACTCACAGACACCCACAGCGTCTCGCAGGACGAACCGGTACTTGATATAGGCAGCAGCTTCATATTGAATTTTCCTTACATAGGATGGCGACGCCACCGCCTCGGGCTGCAGCAGCTGGACGGCCGCGGCCCGACTGGGCCGGACGGTCACGACGCACTAGTTTATAGTCTGGAAATACTAGGATTCTGTCGGACACGGCGGAAGAGAGCCAAGTTTCGGATAAGCACATAAGGTCTAGTTTGTGTTCTTGCAGAGTGCGAAGACCACAGTTCATTTTCGGCACTAATGACTGGACGTTAGCATGTCCAATCGCCAGGGTGCGCACCGGCTCAGGGCAGGTGGCAGCACGCAGCGTATGCTGAGTCTGACCGATGGTGAGGCGAGACGGAATGACGAAAGAAGAAGGGAGCCTATCGCGGAAACGCTGTTGATCCGTGACCCGGTTCATGCGATGTCGCCGCTGATGAACACGACATCCGGCGCGTGTTTCTTGGCCGGCAGTCTCCTGTACTACCACCGGTCCCGTGGAAGGAGAGTGGAACGAGCAAGATGGGCGACACTCTACACGACGGGGGGCTTCCCCAGTGCCGGGAGTGGTATGCAGAGCAGTACTCCTTTGAGATGATAGTAATGCTCGTTGCAGGGCTCTCCTCTTCACCTGCTGTCCGCCCCGGCATCCTCGCCTCCTCAGCCGTCGTCGGCGTCCGACCGGGACAGATTCGGCGGGGCGGACCAAGCCAGCGGACAGCTCGGCAATGTTGACGTTAGCGCCGGCCGCGGCCGGGCTCGGCTGGCCCGGGTCGGTACTGACTTCCGGACCCGCAGACATCTGCGGCGGCTGTCCTATGGGGGAAGTTGACGGGGGTGGAGGGGTGCGAAAAGATTGATGGAGGTGTTATCAGTGACAGATAGCACACAGCGCAAATAGGACGTATCAAAGGGTGCGATGCCGAAGGCAGGTTCAGCAGGTGAAGGGAAAGAGTGGACGAGAACTTGCGCCTCACGCCCAATTTCGACGCGAGAACTTTATAGACTTTAATATATGCACGCTTGTCTTGACACATGTGGTTATCATCAAGAAAAAAACAACATTTGTTGACTGAAATGAGGATGTCATTAAAGTAGGAACGGGAACGTAGTTTCAGGATATGCACAAATATGTGACACATATGCGTCTGTTCATTCATAGCTCAGCCAGATACAATGGTAAATATCGGGTCAGAATTCTGTTGCAAGATGGTGCGAGAACTTGCGCATTAAGTCTAACTTTAAGTGTTCTACGACAATTGTATCACTGTTGTCATACATATATAATGTTACATGCGCAATATATTCATGAATAATGGAGTAACATAATAAACCAGAGGCAAAGATCCCAAATACTCTATTGCAATAGGCTTTATTTTGTATCTCTTGCGTTGGCTTTGTCAGCCGGAACAAAATTAAGAACCGTCATCCTGCTGTATGACCAACGCAGTCAATGCGCCCGTAAGTCCAAATAAGCTAAGAACCGTTATCCACCACTTTATTCTTCTGGATGTACAGACTCACATATATGCATGCATATATATATATATATATATATATATATATATTATGGTGTTTCAAAAATTAATAGTTCGAAATTATAACGGGATCATCTATCGATTGGTGACGTTGGATGAGGAAACTTCAAATATAAATTTCGTTCGAATTGAAGAATATTTAGGGGTCCGCAAGTCCATCACAGTTTCTCCTATGTAACGTGCCGGCACCTCGTTCGAATCTCGATGTCTACACGCTTCACAAAAGTATTTTTGCGCTGCAATTAAGTGTATTTTTTTTTAACATCTGAGACTTCAGATAACAAAATATAGTGGAACAACATGTTGTTAGTCAAGATGGACCGCTTAATTTGACTAAATATACCCTCATTCGGATATTCCAGGTTCCTGTCTGCGAGACGTTGACAAGAAATTCGAACTGCTGAGGAATGTTTCCCGTTTTCCGATTCAATCAATCCTTGTATTGGTACCAAGAGACACTCAGTATCAAATGTCAAAAACGCTAAAAAAAAGGGGTGGGGCAGGAGGCTACTAAAACATTAAAAACACATGCATACAATACTCAAACATTCCCACGTACAGCTCTTTTCAGCGCCTCCTTCAGCTTAAACTTAAAAGCCAGTCGCATATTCTCGGCCCTAACTTCCTCGGGGAGACTGTTCCAAAGAACTGCAGCACGGTACATGAAAGAGCGTTGCGCAAAAGAAGTTTTCAGGCGTGGGCGCTCTACTGAAAACGGTGTTGATCACGTAGATCGAGAGCTGACATCACTTCTCAATTCCTGGCTTCTTTTGTGCACTGATCAACGTAGAAGCGCGTAACAAAGTGTGACAAGTAAATTATATAGGTACACATTATAGGAGGGGAGTGTCACCATCTTTTGCTCTCCCCGTTGGTCGAAGAGGAACACACGGTCATTCTCAATCGTGATCATTTTCAACGCATCGTCATGGGAGATGTTGAATAGCTTCGACAACTCTTCCTCGAGCAGGGCGGCGGACACAATATCCCCATCCGACTTGCGTTTTTGGATCTCATGATGGTCTCGTACTTGGCGATCAAGGCAGCCAACTTGCCAACTCTCTCGATTATTTAGCCATCCGACGTCTCAAATGTTCCAGAAATACACTAATTTGTAGCGCAAAATAGTGTTGTGAAATGTCGACGCAGATATTCGAACGAGGTGCCAGTCTGTTACATATGAGAAACTTTGACGTACTTTCGGGACCCCTAAATGTTCTTTGATTCGAATTAAATTTTATGTTTGGAGTTTCCTCGTCAAGTGTCACCAAACGATAGATGATCTCGTGAAAAAGTCGTGTTTGAAAACTTTCCCACATAAAATGAAACGCCCTAATATACATACATACATACATACATACATATGTATATATATATATATATATATATATATATATATATATATATATATATATATATAATTTCTGCATAGCCGTCTGGTGCTCCGAACTCAGATCTGACATATGTAGCTCGATCCGCCATCCGGCTTTTGATATATAGTCCCTGAAAATTCTTCAAATTCGGCGATGTGGAGATATCTTTGGCGGCCTGTGTGCTATATACAACCGACGCAACTATGGCAATGTGATATGTCGCTGCAAAGGTCACGTGACGTGACCTGTCTTGCCGTGATCAAAGGAAAAAGTGGCCTTTCTTTGTCAAGACGAACGTCAGTACAATGATTTCAACTGTGCAGAGTATCACAATTTAGAAACCTATAAATATAGTTATTTTTAATTCTGTCGATGCGAAAACTATGCTGCCCCGATGAAAGCTCGGCTTTGCCACAGGCAGGGAGCATACAAGTGAACTTCTTTTAGTAAGAAAATTAATTACAATACCTGGCGGTCATGTGTGGATGGTGCGAAATATCGGTATTGACAAATGATACGAATATATGTGCTTTGCATCTGCAAATGTTTATCAACTCATCATTTGTTTCATCTTTTGGTAAAACTTACCTAGAAGATACAAAGATGGTCCTCCAAAACACATGTAGGGCGGAATACAAGCCATTTGTGAAGGCGAAGGCAGGTCGATACCACCCGGGTTTGGTGATTGGCTCAAAAGAAACAATTATTGACGAAGATGGGTACGAGCATGCGTGAATACCACCGATAATAGAATGAGCATTGACAAAAAGCAAGCATTGAACAAGCAATGAATCGCTTCTCAATATCCCTCACAAACAATGATCTGTAGTGAAGGTAGTACCCGTCCTCGCAGCTGGGTCCAGCGATGGATGCGTAATTCGTGGAGGGGAAATTACTCCCCGGGGGCGCTGTTGCACATACCATAATAACGGCGTGCTCGGCGCGCATGCTGCATTTAAGCCACACCTGGTTGGTTACGGTAAGTTGTTCCTCGGATCGTGTCCACAACGCGTACACGTAATGCGTCCGCAACGCGTGCACATTAAGCCACTCGTAGCCAGCGTGCGACAGACGTGGCTGGGAAACGACAACTCCCAGTGGTGCATACTTGTTGCGCTTGAGACATCGAGTTCTGAAGGCAAGTGATCGAGTTCTAAAGTGAGTAATTGTGTTCAGGGTTAGCGCCAGACATGGACGCCGCTAGCGCTGAGGCCCCTGGTGCCCGAGCCCCACATGGACGTAGCTACCGCTGAGGTCCGTGGTGTCCTTGCCCCACATGAACATGGATACCGCTGAGGCCCCTGGTATCCGAGCCCCACATGGACGTGGATACCGCTGAGGTACCTGGTGTCCTAGCTCCACATGGACGCCGCTACCGCTAAGTTCCCTGGTGTCGAGTCCCACATGGACGTGGCTACCGCTGAGGTCCCTGGTGTCCCACCCCACATGGACGTGGCTACTGGTGAGGTCCCTGGTGTCCAAGCCCCACATGGACGTGGCTACTGGTGAGGTCCCTGGTGTCCAAGCCCCACATGGAAGTGGCTACCGCTGAGGTCTCTGGTGTCCGAGCCCCACTTGGTGGGATTCTACCACACCTTGAAAACTGGCAAACGTCGGGAAAATACCGCATCTTCCGGAAGTTTCCGAGTCTCTGAATCAGTCCACATCTGAGTCCGGTGGATGGACCCGCCCGAAGATCCCGCCACGTGTCCGCCGGACGTATCTCCGTCGTGGTGAATACCACCGTGACCCGTGGCGTACCTACGAGTGAGCCCGCCTGGTAAGGCAAGAACTTCCGCCCTCAAAGGTCTAAATCTGTGGGACTCGCGTAATAACCTACCATATGATGTCAGCGGAAACACGTTGTGTCTCTATGATAGGGAGGTGAGCGGGTTGGCTGCTTATGTCTGGGGTCCTGAAGCATCCGGAGGATGGTATTAAATGAGATGTAAACTGTGTGGTTTTATATGTTCCTTCAGTATTCCTTTTCTAATATTTAATTCAGAATGCAATTGATGCTAATCACCTATATTTATCTACTTCCCAATTGAACCCATCATTCAGTTCATGATTTTGGCTAAAGTAAGAAGTTGCTTATCATACTTCCCTTAAAAGCGACAATCCCCATAGTCAACTTAAGCTATGCTGTTGTATCTACCTTCGTAAACATGAAGGAAGCTTTAAACAACGTCGTTTTACATGCAATGGGTTCTTACATAATTTTCATAAATAGGTTGTATTGAATGGACTTTCATCAATATTTCATAACCTAGATATGACTACTGCTTGTGCTAATTTTGCATAAGCATAGAGAGACACTTAAGAAAATCCTATCAGTTTCTTGTCCAAACGGAAGTATTAATTTCCTAGCCATACAAATGCATGGGTTGAGATACCACTTAACAAAGTGCATACCAATCTAACAATGTATCATATCTTGGAGGTTTGGATTCAATAACAGAACCTATGTGTGCACCGTTGCTTTAGACAAGCACCCATAAACATTCCGCCTTTGTCCAGCCACATTATGTTTAGTCGTGGCCGATGATGATGGGTCGTCGTCGTCTCGAGATCTCTCCAAATCTTCCAGTTGCGTACCAAGTAGACGTGAGCTGAAATGGCGAGTGGATCAGGGGCATTTATCAGGCCTTGTGTCAGCATGGCCGGCTTACTTCACCGGCACCAATTTCAAGGATGGTGTTCATCAGATCATGTGCCACAACTAATGGTCGCTGGAAGAAGTGTCTCAGGCCAACGAGCTTCGTGGGTAGTGAGTAGGGTTCTTTTGCGTGCCTGCATATAAATTGTGATGCAGAACAGCGAACGAGTCTTCGCGTTCTCCTTACTGTATTTTGGACAGGCCTCCAGGGCTATGAACTTGTACCCGGTATTGTATCTCGCGTGCCTTCTATTGTATCTTGCGTGCCATGTGTTGTATTTCGCGTGCCATGTGTTGTATCTCGCGTGGTACATCAGTGCATGCAATGCTCTGTTATTCAGAGAAATACATTGTAACCAGTGGCTGATATTTTTGCGCTCTGGCAACTACTTGGTGACACACAGCATAACCGCAATGTATTGTTTGTATTTGCTTTATCCAGAATAAGTGTGGTGTTGCCTAGTACAATTAGTAATCTAGCTACGGGTTTCAAGACCACAATGCAATTTTGTTGCCTAAGCTGGTCGAGGCCGGCGAAGCTTCATCTTCTAGTCCTCCAGTACACGTCATACTGTGCTCATGCCCCAAACATTTTTCGTTGTTTTCTTGCTGCCGAATGCTTTGTTGTCGCAACATAGCCAAGTGTGCATAGTTTTATTCAGTTCAGCTCAGTTCAGCTTTTATTCACTTCAACTTAGGTGGTCAAAATGAGTGCCAATGAAAGGCTTGCAGTTCACAGAACATCATGGTTGAATAGAAAATACATTCGAGGCTAATCAGGCCACCAGTGGCAAAGCGATCTAGCCTTCAAATTTACTTGTTTAGGTACTATGTGACCTCTAGTCAGCAAACCTCAAAAATAAAATCAGAGTCTCAGATTACCACGTATTGCAAATGTCGGCAGAAACTGGCATTGCGGTGGATTTACAGCCATACACTTTTTTGCAGCCATATGCTCCCACATTCAACATTCAGCTATACCATTTTACTAGCCATAGATCACCATAGCTGTCATTCATATGGAATGCTTTTATGCATAAGTATAAAAGTTACCTTCGACCGCCTTCCCCACCGTCAGTGGAGCACCAATTGTGGTACGGCACAATGCACACCTTTTGCCACGCTTCACAATGTAACTTCCTTTTCAGGTCGATCTCCTGACAAGATGGTAACTTTGTTTGCACTCAGTCTATTTCTGCTGGCAACTACCGAGGCCACCCTTGTGCCGAAGTCCTACAAAATGGCAGCGATGGACAAGCAGTTCACGGGAGCCGTGCTGGGAACGACAGCAGACGACGGCCGAATCCAATGCGCGGTGCGCTGTTCAACGGACGACCACTGCATGGCGATGCAGACAACGGCACGATCGTGCACCCTCATCGGGAGCAAACCGGACGGTAGTCAGCTGACTGCGGCCGTGGATACGTTGATCTATGTCGAGTCGACATCAGAGACAACTGCTCCTGCCACCACTACAACTTCGCCTGCCACCACCACCATCACTGCTGCTACCATAACCACTCCCCTGCAACCACAACCGCTCCCCCCGCAACCACAACCATTGACCCTGCAACCACCACTACAACAGACCCCACCACAACTACCCCTACCACCACCACTACCACCCCTGCAACCACAGCCACTCCTCCCGTAACCACTATTTCTGGTCTTTCAACTACAATCACTGCGCCCACAATCACCACTACAGCAGACCCCACCACCACAACTACCCCTACCACCACCACTACACCAGACCCCACCACAACTGCCCCCGCAACCACCACTACAGCAGACTTTACCACAACAACTGCCCCCGCAACCACCACTACAGCAGATCCCACCACAACAACTGCCCCTGCAATCCCCACTACAGCAGACCACACCACAACAACTGCCTCTGTAATCACCACTACAGCAGACCCCACCACAACAACTGCGCCTGCAGCCAGCACTACAGCAGACCTCACCACAACAACTGCGCCTGCAGCCAGCACTACAGCAGACCTCACCACAACAACTGCGTCTGCAGCCAGCACTACAGCAGACCCCACGACAACAACTGCGCCTGCACCAGCACTACAGCAGACCCCACCACAACAACTGCGCCTGCAGCCAGCACTACAGCAGACCTCACCACAACAACTGCGCCTGCAGCCAGCACTACAGCAGACCTCACCACAACAACTGCGCCTGCAGCCAGCACTACAGCAGACCCCACGACAACAACTGCGCCTGCAGCCAGCACTACAGCAGACCCCACCACAACAACTGCGCCTGCAGCCAGCACTACAGCAGACCCCACCACAACAACTGCGCCTGCAGCCAGCACTACAGCAGACCCCACCACAACAACTGCGCCTGCAGCCAGCACTACAGCAGACCTCACCACAACAACTGCGCCTGCAGCCAGCACTACAGCAGACCCCACCACAACAACTGCGCCTGCAGCAAGCCTGCAGCCAGCACTAACAACACAACAACCAGCAGCACTACAGCAGACCTCACCACAACAACTGCGCCTGCAGCCAGCACTACAGCAGACCCCACGACAACAACTGCGCCTGCAGCCAGCACTACAGCAGACCTCACCACAACAACTGCGCATGCAATCACCACTACAGCAGACCCCACGACAACAACTGCCCCTGCAACCACCACTACCGCCACTGCTACCACTACTGCCACTGCCACCACTACCATCCTTGCTACCACTACTACCACCCCTGCTATCACCACTGTAACTACCACTACTGCCATCCCTGCCACCACCACTGTCACCACTACCACCACTACTCCCACTACTCCCACCACCAGATCAACCAAGAACTGTCCGCATCCCGGCTTTACACGCGTCGATAACGTGTGCTACTACTTCATAGCAGGGCAGATGACCAGTGGATGGACAACAACAGACGGCTATTGTAGAGGCTCATTAGGCAGCGGCGCCGCCATTGCGACGTTCGTCAACGCAGCTCAATATGCCTATCTGGGACCACTGGCTGAAAGCTCTGGCGCCGGGTTCTGGGTGGGCGCTCGCAGGATGGTAGACGACAGCTTTGCGATGCTCCAGTCGTCTGACAACAGCTTCTGGCCGTCCAAGTGGTGTAACGGAGAGCCGTTCAATAACGGAGATAACGCGATCATAAACACGGCCGGGTGTTTGAAGACATTTGCCGCAGGCTTGGCTCCTTCCCTTTCATATATCATCTGCCAGGTGAAACTGTAAGGTTGAGAACTGCAGGTGTTTGATGCTGAAGTGTAAATCGACAACATTCTGTTCTACCGACGACAAATCTATGACGACTCATCGAGTAGACATGTGTTCCATCTACATGTCAGACTCCACGATGGGCACGCCCGTCTCAGGAGCGTACAGTAGAAGTGAGCAGGCTCAAATCATGGGTGGAGAAGATCGAAAAAAATATTGGTTGGTCCCAATGCATGGAGGCAATGAGTGTTGTCAATTTGGTTGATGGTGCCTACTTCATGGGGCCCCAGATGAACCCATCTTATCGGCTAGATCTTCACATCCCGTCTCGGGTGGTTGGGTGTTGCGTGGGGTCTCATTTTATACCCCCTCTAATTTCCAAGCTAAACGTTGCATGAAAACGAAAATAGTGTCATCGGAAAGCGCTCGACAGGTAGGGCCTGAAAGCACCACAAATATTTTACCCCCTCCAAAAGTGACGTCACAATGGGATTACGACTGACATAATGCTTTTGGCTCTGAGGATTTGTTTTGGTGGAGGTTTAAAATAAATATTTGGAATAAAAAATAAGTCGAGATCGATCGTGACCCAAAAATGTTTCCGTACCCAAAAGTCAAAATCTTAATGTTTAAATTTTAAATGTTTTGAGTTTTAAATTTTCTTTAAGTTGTATATTTCTAGTGAGTAGAGCGGACCGAGAAACTTTGCTTTAAAACAACTTGCCCACATACAAAGTTCTTGCTTTAGCCAGGATCGTCGATTTAGCCATAATGGGAAATTATCCAAACCTAATGCGTCATCAAAAGCGAAAAAAAATCAAAAATTGCAACGGTTCGTTTCGTTGCACCAGAAAAGATAAGCAAACGCTTAAAGTTTCATTCAAATGTGTATGTATCCATTAAAGCGTGACAACTGGATGAACACCTTTGGAGGTGACCTCACTTGACCTTAACTAGCTCGTTGAACGTAGATGACCTGATTTGAAACTTTTCACACAACATGCCAAATTGGTATGGAAAAGGTGTGCCAAATTTCTGCGCGCCGTTTTTTCACTGTCTGCCGACAACCTAAGGTGGTCGTAGAATGACTACCCCGAGATAGGGGTACTCCCGGGTTAGGGGAGCAATACGTGGTTTAGGCGAAAGCAAATTTGGTGGGCCCAGGCCCCACCAAAAGTATTGAACCTCCAGAATCCCCTGGCTAGAATCAGCGTCTTTTATATCTCGAACACTAATCATGCCAGCCACGCTAAATTTTAACGGAACGTGGAGGCGACAGGAGGTCACAAGTCAAGTTCATTCTAGCTTGGTCCAGGTCAACGTGCTAAGATTGGCTCTTGTTAGAGCTTTCACCGAACTTGATCTGGAGTGACCGACATTGTGTGTGTTGATTTTAGCTAGGCCATAGTTATGTCATTCCAAAGAGCATTCCATCGTGGTACAGACGGGATGGGGCATGGTGTGGCAAATTTGCCCCCTGTGGTTTGTTACCGTCCGTTTCTAAACCTTTGGGAGCAGGTTTTTCATGTTGGTGATTGATCCGAACGTTCGTTTCCACGTGTTGCTTTCCAAATTATGTTTTTATTTTATTAGGGGCAATCTAGAACACCTTTTGGGATGAACCTCGAGCCGATTTTTCCTCCTTTTCGCGCCAAAGACAGGCTATGATTT
Source organism: Ashinkailepas kermadecensis (assembly GCA_034440615.1). Lineage (NCBI taxonomy): Eukaryota > Metazoa > Arthropoda > Thecostraca > Neolepadidae > Ashinkailepas > Ashinkailepas kermadecensis. The sequence continues at coordinate 1,072,393 of JAOTOM010005147.1, read as the reverse complement.
TTATGCTACCATTACCACCTCATACCAACTTCACTAACGTTTCATCCTTTTGCTATCATCTAGTGTTACATCGACTAAAATCAGATCGTAAATATAGTGGTTCTACCACATATATAACAACCCCCACTGTTGACTTTTGGCTACGAAAAAAAGTGTTGGCATTTTTTTACTGCGAAAATTTGAAAATTTCTTGCGCCGAGATAGAGGTCAATGCATGAGGGATGCGTGGAATGCATTACTTTTTATTTCAAGAACATGCGGCCAGCAATTTTCTAGATATAAAGGGGGTCGAATCAACTGCTCCCGCACCATACAGGAACGAATCGTTGAGATAGGCCCCTAAATACGGTTAGGTATTTGTATGGACATATATATATATATATATATATGTAAATATATATATATATATATATATATATATATATATATATATATACATATATATATATATATATATATATATATATATATATATATATATATATATATATATATATATATATATATATATATATATATATATATATATATATATATATATATATATATATATATATATATATATATACATATATATAGATATACATATATATATATAAATAATCCTAAGTACCATTCAGTTTCATGTTATCAGAAACGTCATTCATTATCAGTTTCATGGAATATCCGGCAGTGTAAAGATCATTCGCTGTCAAGTATTGCTTAGCTTGATACCACTCGAGGCACGACAAGAGCTCATAGCGAGTGTTGTGTGAACAGCATGCGGTATGACAACGTCTTGCCTTTTGACCTTCCCGCTTGTGGAGCGCTTCACCTCACGTGCTGGCGGTGGCAATGGCAAATCTCCACCATTTCCGGTGTCCATTCATTCGATTTAGACAATCAGACTTGGGGGGAGTTGGCCATTGTAATGTACTTGCATAATTTTAGTGGCTCAAGGTATATAAACGCAGGTAAGTCGAGGTAGTGCGGCCAACGTGCAGCACATTTGGATATCTGAAATGCGACGGATTGCTGAGGTCAAACTATTACAACCATCTGAAGAGGGGATGGTTGGCCCAGTCTTTAGAGTGTTCAACTTTGGATGCGAAGGTCCCGTGTTCAACACCCACGCCATTCGGAACACATTACAATCCTTCGACCTGCTGTCGAAGCAGTGTGGGCAGCGCCGCCAGCCGTTATCGTGTCTGAGGTGTTCCACTCGACAAACGAACAAACAAACCATCTCGACGAACCTCGAAGCGAGATGGTCGCGTACTCGTGAACGCGTGAACTCACGCGTCCCGCAGCGCTGGTGACATAATTCACGTAAACCCAGGATCAAAGCGCTCCGAGAGACACATCACCATTATCACGATATCAGGCACATCACCGACAATAGGTGTGGTCTACCTCGAGACGCAGCCGTTCTCGTTGGCTTGAGAACTGCATCCTTGGCACATCTCCTGCTCGTGTCCTTCACGATGGTCGGCGCAGGGGATATACCACAACGCAGCATTGCATTCATTCGAGAAGTTCAAGTTTGTGTTTTTTGTTGGGCACTCTGGCCGAGTCTGTGTGGTAGCTACACGATGTCTGTCAGCGACTGTGCACAGTTGTTTGGTCTGTGATGATGCGGTGGACCAGGATCGGATCGTGGTGACCAGCGTGATGAGCTTCAGTGAACTCCTGTGGCTGCCGTGCCATTTCTGGCAAACCTGCTCCACACGTGCGCTGCTGTCGTTTTATTGTAGTTGTGGTATAATATGCATGAACGTCCTAATTGTTGAGATGAATATATGCATTGGTAGCTCACACTGCTTGAGATTGATTGCTCAGCACCTGGTCAAGGTTGTCACCTAATCATCTTCGCCTTGTTGCGGCCACTGACAACGTGACGCTTTTTATGGTTTTTGTTAGCTGAATTGCTTGGTAGCGGCTCCGGCATAGAGGTCGAACATGAGGTCGAACGTGCTGAAAAGAAGTGGCATCGTTTGCTCCTAGTGATTGCTACCAATATAAAATATACAATGTTTTACTCGCATCCATTGTTAATACTACTTCGTGGGCAATTTTCATGCGACAGTGTATTTCAGACTGCAAATGCTTCTGTTTTTTTTTCAAGAAAATTCAGTTTGAACTGTTGTGAGTGCGACTGTACAGGATAAGTGCCAATACTACGTATAAGCGCACGCTTGCTGCGTTGAACCTGAAAACCCCTCCGGATCGGGAAATTCCAGTTCTATAGCACAATTTTGATTGGAAGTCTTAAGTATCTATATAATCGGGCACGACCGCCTGATGCCTGCGCCCTCGACCTTGCCTGACCAGTCGCCAACGGCCATCCCAGCTGGAGTAGTTAACAGCGGGGGTCATTGCATACGCCCCTCTAATATCAAAACTAAACATCGCACTAAAACGAAATAGATGTTATCGGAAAGCGCACGACGAGTATGGCACGAAATCACCCCCATACATTTTTCTCCTCGGAACGGGACTTCTCTAGGTGGTTTATCGGTTCACGGCTGACGTCATATTTTGTTTGGCTCTAAGGAGTATATTTTGGGGAAGATTTTAAAGACAAAACATTTTTGGAATCAGAAAAGGAAGGCAAAATGGACCATACTCCTAAGATATATGCCCACCCAATAATAAAAATGGTACTTTTCCTCAAAACGTTTGGCTTTCGGGTCCCGAATTTGTCTTTTTTTAATAGGTATAGCGAACGGAGAAGCGTTATTTAAAGTAAGCACAACCTCATAAGGTATGCTTACTATAGCCAAAATCTTCGGTTTTAGCTCTGATGGGCAAATATGCAAAACAAGTAAGTCATAAAAACGCAAAGGTTCAACAATCACTCTGATGCGTTTTTTTGCGTCTCTAAAGATCAGTAGACGCACAAAGTTTCATTCAAATATCTTTGCCCATTAAAACGTGAGGACTGGTTTAACCTTTTTGGAATCAACCTCACTTGACCTTGACTAACTCGGTGACCGTTGATGACCGGACCTCTCAATTTTCACACAACATGTCAACTTGACGTGGAAAGAGCTAGGTGAAGCGCGCTGCTGTTCGCCGTTTCTTCACTATCCGCGGAACTACTTGGGCTGGGCGGCGGGAAAAACACCCCAGCCCGAGACGGCGCGGATGAATCACTTGTTGCTTATGCCAGCTGTATGTAATACCATATAGCTGATTCGTCACGCAAAGAGCAGGACAGCGAGAAAGGAAGGGAGAGTGACAAGCACACGCACTCACAGAGAAGGCGGGTGTTGAGAGAACAGCGGGAGGGAAGTGAAATGTGACCTTCGCTGCTGTGTGTCTGCTTAATTGGTTTCTTCCAATCGTGTCATACTGACGTATCATTTGAATTTATACAGAATGGTTTGTGCTGTGCCAGGCATGTAAGCGAGTCGTTCGAGCTTCTTCCCCTGCAATGTCTGGCCTTCGCCGGCAATTTACCCGATACTCCTGGTGAGTCGTGTCACTGGCTACACGCCGGCAATTTTTATCCGATACTCCTGGTGAGTCGTGTCACTGGCTACACGCCGGCAATTTACCAGATACTCCTGGTGAGTCGTGTCACTGGCTACACGCCGGCAATTTACCCGATACTCCTGGTGAGTGGTGTCACTGGCTACACGCCGGCAATTTACCCGATACTCCTGGTGAGTCGTGTCACTGGCTACACGCTGCCTTCAGGCCTGTCTCTTAAAAGGAGGGAAATCCAATTGGACAGTCTCACGAGGAAACCCGTGTAGAGAGCCGATGACCAGAATGTGCTGCGTTGGCTGTGAGGTTCAATTTAAAAGCACAATTAGGTGTGTGCTAATAAAATGAATGGTACAGGCATGGGATAAACGGACAAAGTTAAGAACAATGTAACTAAAATTGTAACCTGTACTCCTTGGTGCTTGCGAAGCTTGTTCAGCATTTTTAGTCTGAAACGAACGATGGCGTCACGACTCCCCGACATCTGTCCCTTATATTGCACGCACGCTATGATTTTTACCCACGCCTCTTTGACCAATGTTGATCTCGTAATCGAAATGGGCTCTCATATGTGGTCGTCGGCATATCTAGATTTCATTTGTACTTAGGGGCGGTCCGAGGCACCAAGAGATGCTCAGGCAGAAAAGGTCACCGCGCATCCCACCCTCACCCACAAAAAGAAATATAGAAATTCGTACACTTGAATTTTCGGTTCTGAAAATTCGACAATTCCTTTTAGTTTTTCTTTGAGAACTTCATGGGACCATCCAGTGACAAAGCGCACCAGACGTCGGAAAATCCATGCGAGGCGGATCAAATTCAGGCACCACATCTACCTCCTGAAACAACTTGACACACGAGAAAGCAATCATTAGGCAAAAAGATCAAGATGATAGGAACAAAAAGATCACAACACTCACAACTTACAGTATATGTAGCTGAGCAGAAACACAAATATCCCATAGTGGTCTGAATTATACGATGCATGTAGATACTTCAGGTGGGTGCTTCAACTTTTTAATACATATACATTGATCCAAGAAAAAAGCGACTTTGCTAGCAAACGTAATTCGCAGCAGGTTAGTTGGTCACTTGTAAGCTGTACAGCACTCACGAAGTCGATTGTTTTCTTCATAAATAAAAGCAACCTTGCTCGCAGTGCAATATTATACGTTGCAGTCATATATTGCTAGATGTGCACTTCATATGCATGGGTCTACCTCGTTATGATGCTTAATCGTTAATGGAAGTGGAAAGGACTAGAAGATGGCACTGTGATATTCATGAGTTTATGCATATTTGGTGTAGTTGTCTGATATGGTGACGAAAATGAGTAAAGTGTTGCATTTTTGTGAATTATTTCAAAGGTAATTATCATGGATGGAAAAGAATCGTGTTTTGGATTAAATTTGTTCAGGCTTCATTTGAAGCGAACAAAATTGCAGTAAAACATCCAAAGTGGGGGAAGCAGTACCCAGCCAGGCCCAGGCCTACGTCTACGTAAAAGCTGCGCCCAGCCCAACCAGTATACAGTCCCGGACCAGAGCCCCTAGGGTCTATCCGGACCAACTCGACACTGGGTTGAAGGTCATCCGGCGACTGATATTGGTCACGCCGGCACATCACAAGCCCGGTCACGAGGTCACGTCCAGTTCCCCGTGGCACGAGAGCTGCCACGTTTGGTTGTCACGAGGCGGCCACAGCAGAGGGTGGTGCCACACCCTGGACAGTCGGAATGCAAGCTCAGTGCCTTCATAACCCCCCCCCCCCCACAACAAAACCCCACACAACAAACCCCCCCAAACCACACACCACAACACCCCCCCCACCCAACCCCCCCAAAACACCCCCAACAAACAACACACAAATAACAACCCCCACCCACCCAACCCCCCCTTATTTTCAAAAAACAAACACACAAAACAACCCACCCACCCACCCCCCTAATTTTTTTTTTTTTTTTTTTTTTTTTTTTAATTTATAACCTCCTCACATTTTTGCTCACAGTAACATATGATGGATTGGTTACCCAAAACTCCCATTAGTACCCCCTTCAGTAATTTGCAATCCGCTACGCTGAAAAATATCGTCAGTTCGAGATAGCAACGTGTCATCTCTCACTAGGTTGTCTTTCAAGATGAGCGCTGCGCATTTCGGCATGCAATCGCAGGCGAACCTGGACAACCAGCTGCAGGCGATGGGAGGTACACGGTCGGCGGTCACGGTAGGTCAAGGTCACGGTGCACGGTCAAATGGCAAGAGGAGGGCGAGACTCTCATCGCGGCTATCACACCAGTCGTGGATCGGGCCCACACCGTAAGACGCGGGCCCACCAGGACGCGGCCAACACCCGTGAGGATGCATGACCGCCGGCCACAACCACGCAGGGATGGAGGTACACGGTCGGCGGTCACGGTAGGTCAAGGTCACGGTGCACGGTCAAATGGCAAGAGGAGGGCGAGACTCTCATCGCGGCTATCACACCAGTCGTGGATCGGGCCCACACCCGTGAAGACGCGGGCCCACACCCTTGAGGACGCCGGCCAACACCCGTGAGGATGCATGACCACAGCCTTGAGAACGCGGGCGATATCGTTGTCATCTATTCACCTGGAGGCATGGATCGTGATGGTCGTCGCGCGCTATTGCTCATGCCGTAGAGCCCTGCAGGTGGTCTGGTCTTGGGAGCTATCCTGTCAACCCCTGAAACAGAAGAGGTCATAGCAGAAGGCTTCAAAATGTTTCCGAGCACTATGTCTGATGGTGCGATTACCTTGTTGAGTAATTTTCATGAATCTCTCGACAAATATGTGGATAAGTTAAGTGAATCACGAATGACGTATATTCTTACACTTTGGAATCGTGCATCACGCTCATTTGGTGGAATTTGTTGGCATTTCTCCATGATGCAACGTACTCATCAGCAGTGGCGTCGCCATGAAATTCTTCCAGGGGGGGCAAGGTCGAAAGGGGGTCTCCTGTTCCCCGAAAGGGGGCCTCCATTGTGTTAGGGTCTCATATTGCTTTTAGGCTCTTATACTATGGTTCGAGGATGGGGAACATTATTTCATATTGATGTTTTGTTTGTTCTTGGCATGGTGCATCATTTACTCAAAACGCAATAGCACTAATCATTTTCGCTGAAAACTGGGCCATTCCAGGGTATAAATAAGTAATATTTGGATAAATACATAAGTGCCAAAACAAACCATCGTATCAATGCTTTCTCGAATCTTCCCGCTGGCCTCTAGATTGCAGCGAGCTGGCGGGGCTGGTGCTAAGCATATCTTACAGATATCTGCCATTGATCAACCCACTTTTAAGTCCTCCAAGTCTAACTGAATATAGCTAGATTCATCACTACTGTTATTTATTCCCACCAGCTTGATGTCATAAGCAGAGCTTGAACGACCATTTCTCAGTCCAAGGACGACAATTTCGTAAAGGTGACAACGATAAGTGGATTGCATTCGGTTTTTTTAGCGTCATCTTAGGAATTTGTTTATTTTTATAACATTTGGTGCTGACTGCAAGGCAACTGTCACACGAGCTAAAATATATCCTCAGCGAATAAATTCACGGCAAGAACAAGCATTGAACACCAATGCATAAATGACAATGCAACAATGCAACAATGTCAGTACATACATAATCCAAGCCTTCAAATTCCACGCCGTCATGCCCATCGTTTTCGCTGTGCTGTACCGTTTTGTAAATGACGTTGAGAAGGTATGGAAGCTGGGAAGCTCTAATCATGCAGGCTGTAATAACAGAAAATAATTTTGTTGGCAGAAAATGCATTTAAGAACATCATTCATCCCATTTCATATGGGGCATGGATGTTGTATTGTATGCTTATGAGGGGTAATTTGTCCCCTCAATGTTGGCTTTTCCCCATGGGCGTATGTTTCGGAAAATTATTGAGGGACCAGTGGAGTACCTATATTTGCGTCAAGCAGGAGGGAGCGAACGGATTTGCAGGGGGGGGGCACCTACGCGCATTAAAAAGTCCTTGGATTTCGACCGCTATTTTGTCAAAGGGTACATTTCGAAATATTATAATTAGTTATCGACTAAATTGTCCTGTGGAGGGGCCTAATCTACCACTATGGTTTCTGATTGGTCGGATTTCAACCCTAACTCCACCACTCAGTTCCAAGGTTTTCTTTTGGTATCCCTTGATAAGTTACCTCACACTGCTGAAATTACACCTATACCACAAACCCGGATCGGTATCCCAAAAAATCAAGCTGGAGCCCTCCAAAAAAGGAGAGATTACAACAAATAAATGTCCGGGTCAGGAAAATGGCTCTGTTGCACCGAACATTTTTTTTCCAGATGCCTTCAAAAATTGCGTATGACACCGAAAAGCAGACCGGATCTCGAAAAATCGAGGTGGGATGCAAAAACATGGCGTCAGAGGTTCGCAAAAATCAGGCCGGGATTCGGACTTTTAAAAACAAAACAGTAAAGATCCACAAAAATCGCGTTGAGCCCAGAAAGCTGGTGTTGGGTCTCCGGAACCACGCGCCTGGGTGCGATAAGTCGCGCTGGGACCCAGAAAAAATCGCACCGAAGCCCCAAAATCATACTGGGGCCCCACAAATGTGCGTCAGAAGCCCCAAATATACACAGCGGGACCCTAAGAGTACACGGTGCCAGAAAGTACAACTAACCTTCCAAAGCGCACAGAGTCTCCCAAAAAGCGATAGGGCCTTAAAACATGCGTTGCAGCCCTAAATAAACATACCGGGAGCGCTAAGAATAATACACTGCAAGCTCGCAAGGCGCACAGGGGCCATGAGAACGAATAAGGGCCTGGAAAAGAGGCTGGGGCCACAAAAGGCAACATGGTTCCAAAACGTACAAAACGACCGGGAGCTAAATAAACACATCGGGATCTTCGAAAACGCCCCGACACGTAAAAATACTCGGTGCACAAACAAACACAACAAAGCCCTAAAACGAGCACGGTTTAGAAGATGTATTAGGCGCATAACTTGAACGTAAAATGTATTACCCACCACTTTAAAATAAAAAAAATATTACAATTTCAGGCATTCCAGTTCATAGCACCCGGTCGCCACGACAGCAACGTCAGTGCACGTGCACACCCATTTTTCGTATTCGGTGCATTCGCCACACTTCGTGCGATGCTATGGTTTCTGCTAGGCCTTCTGCGTTTTGATAATTGCTGCCACATGATAGACTTGCGCCATATTTGGCGTGATGGAATGATTCGCACGGGCGTTCGCTTCGAAAAGTCGATTGATTAAATTCGATCATTAGTTTCCTACTTCCCACATTTTCTGGTAGTTATGAAATGCGGTTTCCGCTGAGCTTTGATGCACTTCATATCTTTGCTGCTATCCTCCCAGATTGGATACCGAACCGAGGCCAAGCCTCGGCGTTCTTTTTTGGACCCGTTGCGTCTTTCTTGGTCTATGATTGTGTATTATGGTTCCAATCCATTTTTGTTAGGGGCCTAAAGCATTTTCGAACCCCCTGCTCGTTTTAGGGTTTGTTGAATTTTTGTGCACCGATGATTTTTTTGACGTGTTAGGGCGTTTTCGAACATCCCGATGTGTTTATTTAGCGCCGGTCTTTTTGTTTGTTTTGGAACCATGTTGCCTTTTGCGACCCCAGCCACCTTTTCAGGCTATTGTGCGTTATCATGACCCCTGTGTGCCTTGAGAGCTTCCGGTGTATTTTTTAGACCTCCCGGTATGTATATTTATGGCTGCAACGCATGTGTTCAGGCCCTGTCGCTTTTTCTGAGACTGTGCGCTTTGGAGGGTCAGTTGTATTTTTGGCCCCCGTTGTGTTCTTAGGGTCCCGATGTGTTTATTTTGGGCTTCTGACGCACACTTGTGGGGCCCAAGCACAATTTTGGGGCTTCGATACGATGTTTCTAGGTCCCAGAGTGGCTTATCGCACCCAGGCGCGTGGTTCCGGAGACCCAACCCCAGTTTTCTGAGGTCAATACAATTTTGTGAAACTTTTCTGATTTTTTTTAAAAGTCCGAATCCCGGCCCGATTTCTCGAGTCCTTGGCGCCATGTTTTTGTATCCCAACCTCGATTGTTCGAGATCCAGTTTGTTTTTCGGTGCCGTACGCAATTTGTGAAGGCATCTGATAATATGTTCGGTGCTCCAGAGCCATTTTTTTTACCTGGGCATTTAGTTGTTGGAATCTATCCTTATTTTGGAGGGCTCCAGCTTGATTTGTGTTTCTGTTTGTGGTCACACTGTGCTTACGTGTGGCCCTAGACGGCAATTTTTTAGAGCCTCGACGGGACAACCGATGGGAATTGTGGGTCCCAAGCGCGATATTTGGGGGGCCCGGTTCGAGTTTGTGCGATGCGTTGTATCTAGCTGTGGCCCCAACGCGATTTTGGCGGTTCCTGTCGCAATCTTTCGGGGCTCGGAGCGAGTTTTCCGGGGCTCGCCGTATTTATTTGGAGACCCATACGCGAATTCTGGTGGACCGACGCGAATTTTGGTGGCCCCAGCGCGATTTTTGAGGCCCCGACACGATTCTTGGGAGCTTATCCCTCTCAGGATGGAGGGGGCATTTGCCCCTTTGGTATAGCACTACGGCCACTGAAGGAGTTTTTTTTGTTCCAGAGTGACATTCCGGTTAAGGATTGATTTTTTGGGCAGCTGCAACTTTTCGGGCCCCGGCGCAACCTTCTGGGCCTCCAGTGTGATTTTCAAGGGCTGCGACGCGACTTTTTTGGGTCCAATGTGATCTTTTGGGCCCCGACGTAATTTTATTGGATCCCTGGCGCGAGCTATAGCGGCCTCGACACTTTTTGGGGGTCCAATGCGTTTTTGAGGCTTTTGGCGTCATTGCTGGGCCCCCAGAGCGATTATCCATGTCCGGATTGTTCTTCGTTGCTCCGGCTTCATTTGTTTTGGTCCCAATGAGACTGTTGGGGCACGGTACGACCTGTCGTGCCCCTGGCATGATTTTCGTGGTCCGGGCGTGAATTTTTGGTACCCCAGGCTCAGCGTAATTTGCGAACCCCCGGCCGGATCTTTTGGGGCCCATATCGTGATTTTAAAATACCCAGACTCGACTCTTACTATTTCTTAGGGGGTTCTTCTTGCAAATTATAGGTCTCCTGTCGCGTCGTCTCACTTCCTAGAGCCTTTTTACCGATTTTCGATGTCTCCTTGTGTGTCCTACCCTCCTCCATATTCAATGGTCCCCCTCTCCCGTCTTGGAGGCTCTCCTCTTGCATCCTGGGGCCCCTTTAACATGGCATGGGGCTTCCTCTCATCTTCGAGAGGCATTCTCTGCCAAATTAGGGGCCTCTTGCCACGCCTCGTGTGCCTCCTCCTTTATCCTAGCAAAGCCTTACCCGTCTTGAGGGATCTTCTATTTTGGAAATCTCACCTCCTTCCATACCTGCTATCACTCCCATCTTAAGGGCCTCCTCTCATTTCCTGGGAACTCTTTCCGGTATTCGGGACCTCAGTTGGTCCTGGAGTGAGGCACCTGCCGGACTCCTTCTCGAGTCCGGCAGGTGCCTCATTTCTCTTCTAGAGGACTTCTTTTTCAAATTAGGGGCCTCCTCTCACGTCTTGGGGGCCTCCTGCTCTGCGTTCTCCTGCTCTGCGCTCTGGATTCGATATTTACCCATCTTATGGGGTGGTCTCTTATCTCCTGGTGGACTCCTCTTCTCTACCAGGCGCCTCCTCTGCCAAATTACTGGCAACCTTTCCTATCTTAGTGGCCTTATTATTTCCCTGGGACCTTCTTAGCCGTCTTCGAGCCTTCTTTTCCGCTTGGGAGCCATCTCTCTTATCCAATGGCCTTTCTCTCCTATTTTAGGGGCCTCCTCGTTCATCATGGGGTCTCATTTCCAATCTTGTGTCGTTCTCTTCCGAATTAGGTGCCTCCTGCCACGTCTCTGGATCATCCTTTTCTATCTCGGTGGAACCTCACCCGTTTGGGGCCTGCTTTTGCGTCTCCGAAACCTCATCTCATATCCAATGGCTTCCTTTTCCGTCTTAGGGCCTCCTCTCATATTCTGGGGCCTCCTTTCCGGTGTTGGAGCCTCTTTTGCAATCCTGGTTGCCTCCGTGACATTTTTGACACTCTCTTGATTTCTGGGGACTCCTACCCTCTCCTAAGTGACTCCTTTTTCAAATTAGGGGCCTCCTCTCACGTCATAGGGGCCTCCTTATCTGTGTCTGGAGCCTCATTATCCTCTTAGCAGGGTGCTTTTGCGTCCTAGTCCTAGATCTTCTCTTCCAGGTTCCTCCTCTTCCAAAATATGGGCCTCATCTGGCTGGTCTCGGTGGCCTTCTCTCATTCCTGCGGAGACCTTCTTACCCTTCTTGGGGCCCCTATTGCGTCCGGAGAAGTCTCCCCTATCAGGTCTTAATTTTATATTGCAGGGGCATCCTCTTCCGTCTTGGGGGCCTCGTTTTCCAACTTAAGAATATCCTGCCACCCATCGGAAGCCTTTTCGTCTAACCTGGGTCGCTTCTTGCCCGTCTCGGTGGCATCCTTTCCGTCCTGAGGGCCTCCTTTTCGTCCTGGGGTCTCCTTTTCGTCCTGGGGCCTCCTTTTCGTCCTGGGGGCTACCTTCCTATCTCTGTTCTACGTCTTAGGGGCCTCCTTTTCGTCCTTGGGTGCATCCTTTTCGTTCTAGGGGCCTCCTTTTCGTCCTGGGGCCTCCTTTTAGTCCTGGGGGCCTCCTCCCAATATCTGTTCTACGTCTTGGGGGCTTCCTTTGCGTTTTGGGGCATCCTTTTCGTCCTGGGGGCCTCCTTTTCGTCCTGGGGGCCACTTCACAATCTCTGTTCTACGTCTTAGGGGCCTCCTTTTCGTCCTGGTGGCCTCCTTTTTGTCCTGGGGGCCTCCTTTTCGTCCTGGGGGCCTCCTTTTCGTCCTGGGGGCCTCCTTTTCGTCTTGGGGGCCTCCTTTTCGTCCTGGGGGCCTCCTTTTCGTCCTGGGGACCTCATCCCAATCTCTGTTCTACGTATTGGGGGCATCCTTTTCGTCCTTTGGTGCATCCTTTTCGTCCTGGGGTTGGTTGGTTGATTGTTGAAGTGTAGGGGCGCATGGACTGCGTCTGTCGTCCTGGGGGCCTCCTTTTCGTCCTGGGGGTCTCCTCCCAATCTCTGTTCTACGTTTTGGTGCCTTCCTTTTCGTCCTGGGTCCTCCTTTTCGTACCGGGGGCTTCCTTTTCGTCCTGGGGGCCCACCTCCCAATCTCTGTTCTAAGTCGTGGGGCCTCCTTTTCGTCCTTGGGTGCATCCTTTTCGTCCTGGGGTCTCCTTTTCGTCCTGGGGGCCTCCTCCCAATCTCTGTTCTACGTTTTGGTGCCTCCTTTTCGTCCTGTGGCCTCCTTTTCGTCCCGGGGGCCTCCTTTTCGTCCTGGGGGCCTCCTCCCAACCTCCGTTCTACGTCTTGGGGCCTCCTTTTCGTCCTGGGGGCCTCCTTTTCGTCCCGGGAGGCCTCCTTTTGATCCTGGGGGCCTCCTCCCAATCTCTGTTCTTCGTCCTGGGGTCTCCTTTTCGTCATGGGGTCCACCTTTTCGTCATGGGGGCCTCCTTTTCGTCATGGGGCCTCCTTTTCGTCCTGGGGGCCTCCTCCCAATCTCTGTTCTACGTCTCTTATAGAGACCTGATTATATTTCCTGGTGGCCTCGTCGGTCTTGAGGCCTCATTGACAGCATGATATTCTGTCCCGTCGGCCTCCTTGCTCACCTTTTTTTGCTGTACATTTGCGGATAGGGGCCTCCTCAAATTTCAGGGGGGCGGCGCCCCCCCCCCCAGTTTCACGGCAGGGGGGGGGGGCGACTGACACCCCCCCCCCCCCCGGTGGCGACGCCCTTGGGTGCATCCTTTTCGTCCTGGGGTTGGTTGGTTGATTGTTGAAGTGTAGGGGCGCATGGACTGCGCCTTTCGTCCTGGGGGCCTCCTTTTCGTCCTGGGAGCCTCCTTTTCATCCTGGGGACCTCCTTTTCGTCCTGGGGGTCTCCTCCCAATCTCTGTTCTACGTTTTGGTGCCTTCCCTTTCGTCCTGGGGCCTCCTTTTCGTCCCTGGGGCCTCCTTTTCGTCCTGGGGGCCACCTCCCAATCCCTGTTCTATGTCTTGGGGACTCCTTTTCGTCCTTGGGTGCATCCTTTTCGTCCTGGGGTCTCCTTTTCGTCCTGGGGGCCTCCTCCCAATCTCTGTTCTACGTCTTGGTGCCTCCTTTTCGTCCTGGGGCCTCCTTTTCGTCCCGGGGGCCTCCTTTTCGTCCTGGGGGCCTCCTCCCAACCTCTGTTCCACGTCTTGGGGCCTCCTTTTCGTCCTGGGGGGGCCTCCTTTTCGTCCCGGGGGTCTCCTTTTCGTCCTGGGGGCCTCCTCCCAATCTCTGTTCTACGTCTTGGGGCCTCCTTTTCGTCATGGGGGCCTCCTTTTCGTCATGGGGTCATCCTTTTCGTCATGGGGCCTCCTTTTCGTCCTGGGGGCCTCCTCCCAATCTCTGTTCTACGTCTCTTATAGAGACCTGATTATATTTCCTGGTGGCCTCGTCAGTCTTGAGGCCTCATTGACAGGGGGGCGACTGCCCCCCCTGCCCCCCCCGGTGGCGACGCCCTTGCTCATCAGACCAGCGGCATTCCCTAGTAATCGATGACTATGTGCGTACTCAGATCGGCTGATCATGTTTTTGTTGGCTTGCTCTCATCAGCATTGCCTCATGTTGATTGTCTTGTTACAGCCTTTTGACAGGTTTGTCTTTATTGGATAACTTGCCGGGTTGGTGAGTAGCATTCTGTACTGGTTACAGACCAGCTACTGGCTGCTAGTATTGGCTGTGTTGGATAACTCGCCGGATTGGTGAGTAGTATACTGCACTGGCTACAGACCAGCTGCTGGCTGCTGGTATGAGCTGTGTTGGATAATTCGCCGGGTTAGTGAGTAGCATTATGTAATGGTTACAGGCCAGCTGCTGGCTGCTGGTAATGGCTGTGTTGGAGCTTTTTCCGTTGATGGCCGCTTACATGCCCCATTTCAGCTTTAATTGTCCACGAATGGCCTGTGATGCATGCTTCGCGGTGATATATGCCGCACTGACTATCCCACCTTGATATTTTGTTCAGCGGTCATTTGTGGACGGTGTGGATTCGCGTGAGGTGATGTGGCTCTTGGGTACTCTGGTGATTACACGGCTGTGGGTTCTACAATGATGGCCTCGGTTGTATATCTTCACTTTCTTTGTGCATCCATTGCGTTCAACACGTTCCGCACCTCCACAGTTGCACACCAAAATGGCGATGCGCTGTGACATACATGTAATTTGGTTTCTTGCGTGCGTGCTTCTCCTGTTAGGTTTAACAAATATAAAACTAGTATATACAGTAGTATTGTGAGTGGAATTGCTGATCGGCTGTAGAACTTCGCCGATAATTTGACCAATATGTTGGCGGACTGATGCTACATTTTCCGGGATCAATACTCAGTCAAAATTTAGGTATTCACAGCACACCCTGCATCGCCTTATGTTGCTGTTTCCCTTCACCACATTGAGGGAAGTTATACCGGCATATATTTGAATATTTGAAGTGACTGCATAATGTTATCTTCGCAGATGTTCTTGGGGAATGGGGCCGGCTAGGCCCACAGTGCGTCATGACGGACGACAGCCCACAGTGCGTCATGGCAGACGACAGCCCACGGTGCGTCATGACGGACGACAGCCCACAGTGCGTCATGGCAGACGACAGCCCACGGTGCGTCATGACGGACGACAGCCCACAGTGCGTCATGACGGACGACAGCCCACAGTGCGTCATGACGGACGACAGCCCACGGTGCGTCATGACGGACGACAGCCCACGGTGCGTCATGACGGACGACAGCCCACGGTGCGTCATGACGGACGACAGCCCACAGTGCGTCATGACGGACGACAGCCCACAGTGCGTCATGACGGACGACAGCCCACAGTGCGTCATGGCAGACGACAGCCCACGGTGCGTCATGACGGACAGACAGGGCGACCACAGCCTAAGTGCGTCATGACAGACGACAGCCCACGGTGCGTCATGACGGACGACAGCCCACGGTGCGTCATGACGGACCACAGCCACAGGGCGTCATGGCAGACGACAGCCCACGGTGCGTCATGACGGACGACAGCCCACGGGGCGTCATGACGGACGACAGCCCACGGGCGTCAGACAGCACGGCGTCAGACGACGAACCGGTGCGTCATGCGGACGACAGCCCACGGTGCGTCATGACGGACGACAGCCCACGGCGCGTCATGGCAGACGACAGCCCACGGAGCGTCATGACGGGTCATTACGGACGACAGCCCACGGGGCGTCATGACGGACCACAGCCTACAGGGCGTCATGACGGACGACAGCCCACAGTGCGTCATGGCACATAGCCCACGGACGACAGCCCACAGGGCGTCATGACGGACGACAGCCCACGGTGCGTCATGACGGACGACAGCCCACGGTGCGTCATGACGGACGACAGCCCACAGGGCGTCATGACGGACGACAGCCCACAGGGCGTCATGACTGACGACAGCCCACGGGGCGTCATGACGGACGACAGCCCACGGGGCGTCATGACGGACCACAGCCTACAGGGCGTCATGACAGACGACAGCCCACAGTGCGTCATGACGGAACACAGCCCACAGGGCATCATGACGGACGATAGCCCACAGGGCGTCATGGTGGACGACAGCCCACAGTGGGTCATGACGGACGACAACCCACGGCGCGTCATGGCAGACGACAGCCCACGGAGCGTCATGACTGACGACAACCCACGGCGCGTCATGGCAGACGACAGCCCACGGCGCGTCATGGCAGACGACAGCCCACGGAGCGTCATGACTGACGACAACACACGGCGCGTCATGGCGGACGACAGCCCACGGAGCGTCATGACGGACCACAGCCCACGGTGCGTCATGACGGACGACAGCCCACGGTGCGTCATGACGGACCACAGCCCACGGTGCGTCATGACGGACGACAGCCCACGGGGCGTCATGACGGACCACAGCCTACAGGGCGTCATGACGGACCACAGCCTACAGGGCGTCATGACAGACGACAGCCTATATATATATATATATATATATATATATATATATATATATATATATATATATATATATATGTGTGTGTGTGTGTGTGTGTGTGTGTGTGTGTGTGTGTGTAAGAGCAGGTAAATTGCGAAGGTATTTCCAATTCGGCATATATGTAGACAAGGATTTTCGAGGTGGGTTTCACTTTTGGGCTCGAAGGGCTCGAACTGGAAAATCTAACTGATGTTGGATCATCGGGCACAAAATGAAACTTCATTAATCCGCAGTGAATGCGCGGAGGTGCGATACGGTGAGGCTTTCGGCAGGTATGTATCACTGGCAGTGGTATTAAGCAACATGGTGATGACTTACATAATAAATGATTGGGCGTCAGTGAAACGTTCGATTATGTCACAATATCTATGCTCAACATATATCACATGATCGATAGCGCTAACCTGGAATGTGAAATTCATGGAGAAGCTCAGTTGAGAAATGGCGGTGTTGAAAGACCTCGAAAGAGGTTGGAAACTTCGCCGATAATAGATAGCCATTATTCTGGAATGCTTGGGATAGTGACAAACACTTCTATCCAATTTCTTATGTTCCAAGACATTCCATTTGTCCACCTCAGTCACATTTAGGAGTCAAATTACATATGCCACAAAACAAAACCTCCTAGTTTAAGAAAATAACTATCAGGAACTCATGAATTGTAAGAATTACTTGTTTCCATCTTGCTAAATGTAATAAAACAAGTTACATATTAGCGTAGGATTTGTTGGTATATTTCTAGTATCGTGCGTCGCGATTGTCTATCGCTTGTGAACTGCCACCTGTAGGAACAGCCACGAACTAGGTCTTGCGTTGTCGCTCATAGATGGAGGCAATGCAACGCTCCCGTTTCAAATGTGCCGATCAGCTGACCGATGAGTTGGCGGCACTGGATTAAGAGGCTACCGGAAGCACCCACTGTCGCGTTGTGCTGCTGAGTGCGAGAGTTGGACTGATCTGGGCTTTGATTCTTGAGTTGATCATTGGAAGACTAAGGGAAGGAGTGAATTCGCCGCCGCCCTCCCCCTAATATCTCGGAAACTACTGAATACAGAAACACAAAATATGTGGGGTAGAATACTTTGTAGTGAACTGGCTTCATTAAGATTGTCAAGGCTCCAGGTCAGTGCCTTTAGTTTCAAATGGCAGGCTTGTCTTCTGTCGTATGTGGACATACCTATGCCGTTTGTCGTGAATATCAATGAAGCTGCTTAGCATTTGTCTTTGTTCCAATATGTCGGGAAGTATGACTCGAACAACCCGCCAGAGGTGGTCAGATCGGGTGTTTGTCGGGCGCTGGCGGCACTCACCTCTGCTGGATTGCGTTACTGTCATTACCTGCGATACCCTGGACTGACCTATCCTTGGTAGCTGTGCTGTGTTCTCCACACCAGGTATTTTGTCACACCGGACACCCATCAGCCGGATTTGCTTTCCCCGTGTTGTCATTTTTACCCTTAGCGTAACCTTGAGTTGCGAGGACAACGATTAACCAGTGCGGTACATTTTTGCTTCAGGTTGACTCACAATAAGTCGCCATCAACATAAAAGAAAGGGGAAAATGTCGAGATTGGCCGCCGCATCGTGACGTCACGCCACCGCACCGACGAAATATGTGTGACCTTGAACGTTTGGAGGGCATGGCCACCGTCTCAAAAAGGGGGTGGGCCCGGGTCAACAGCAGGGCGCACCAAGGAATTTAGCAAAGTACCATGGTTGGATACTTTTGGATAGAGAACCCGATAATTTTAATAGTGCACACACAACTTTCACTTTTTAATGCACCGACGATTTTTTTAAATTATCGACGCGTTTTCGCAGACCACAAAGTGTTCATTTAGTGCCCGGTTTTTTGTTCCATTTCTACGACCATGTCGATTTTTTGGGTCTCAGCCTGTTTTTAAGTCCCCCATGCTGTCTTAAGGCCCCGGAGTGCTTTGAGGGCCCCGTTGTGTTTTGTTTTTTAGCCCGCAGTGTGGTTATTTATAAATGCAACGCATACTTTAAGGCCCTGCCGCTTTTTGCCAGACTCGGTATGCTTTGGAGGGCCCGGTGCATTGTCGTTCTCCAGTTGTGTTCTTAGGGTTCTGCTCTGCTTATTTGGAGTTTCTCGCTTACATTTGTTGAACTCCAGCACGATATTTGGGATCCGGCATAATTTTTGCAGGGTCCCGTCGCGACTTTTCGGGCCCAGGCGCGTGGTTCCGGGGGATCGGACACCAGTACTCTGTGCTCGACGCAATGTTTTGCAACTTCTTCTGAATGAAGTGAATTCCGAGCCACGGACTGATTTTTGGGGCCCCTGGGACATTTTGTGTGGTTACTCCGCGAATTTTCGAGCTCCGGTGCGTTTTCCGGTGCCCTATGCTATTTGTTAAGGCGAGCGATTTTCTTGGCTCGGATGCTTATTTTTCGGAATCTCTTTATATTCTGGAGGACTGCGGCTTGATTCTTGTCGGGTTCCGATACGATTGTGGTGCCACGCTGTGCTCTTCTGGGGCCATCGACGTCAATTGTTTTAAGCCCCGACCTGAATTGAAATTTGTGATGCCCCGACCAGAATTTATGGGAGCACCGATAGATATTTTGGGTCCCAAGCGCGATATTTGGGAGGGGGGGGGACTCGGCGCTAATTTATTAGTGGCTACGCGGGGCGCGTTGTACTGATCTTGGCCCCGGCGCGATTTTGGCGTTCCCTAGCGCACATTTTCGGGCACGGTGTAAGTTTTGGTGCCCGCTGTATATATTTACAACCCCTGATTCTGTGGCACCGATACGAATTTATGGCGCCCCAGAACCATTTTTTGGGACCCTAGTGCGATTATTGTGTTCTTGGGAGCCCACCTCTTCAGGATGGAGGGGGGGAGCATTTGCCTCTTTGGAATGCCACTGCGGCGGCTCAACGATTCTTTTTTTCAGCCGATGGCACCCTGCAGAGTAGAAATGCTCCAATGAGAACTTTCTTTTGGGACCTGTTCTGAATTTTTCGGTGCTTGGGTTCACTCAATGGAGTCCCTTTATGATTTTTTGGTGGTCGACTTCTATTTTTTGTAAGCCTCCTGCGCGATATTGTTGGCCCCGATGCAATTCCTCGGACTCCCGTGCATTTTTTTTCGGTGCTCCAACGCTCTTCTTTTCCGGGGCTCGACGCGTTTTTGAGTTCTTTGACGCAATTTGTGTGGCCGCAGAGTGACATTCCTGGTAGGAATTGATTTTTGGGAAGCCAGCTCCGCCTTGTAGGACGCCGGCGCGACTTTTTGTGCCCAAGTGTGAATTCTTAGGGCATCGGTGCGACGTTTCTGGGACAAAGTACGATTTTTAGACCCTGTCGTCATTTGTTGGGATGCCTATCACGAGTTTTAGTTGCCTCGACACGTCTTTGGGGGCCAAACACGCTTTGTTTTCTTTTGGAGCGATTGCTGGGACCCCAGTGATTTTCCCCGTCCGGACTGTACTTGTCTTCTTTGCCCCGGCTTCATTTATTGGATGTTCCCGATGAGACTTTTGGAGCCCCGTACGACCTGTCGAGCCCCTAGCGTGATTTTCAGGGGCCTGGGCATGACTGTTTGGTACCTTCAGGCTCAGCGTGATTTTCAGGGGCCCCGGCCCAAACTTTTGGGTCCCCGTTGTCATTCTGAAAAATATCGGCACGGCTCTTTTCGGCCCCTAGCATGATTTTCGGCACTCAAGCGCGAACTTTTGAGGCCAACAGCGTTATTTGCAGGGCCCCAGCCCGTCTTTCTGCAAACCCCATCGTGATTTTCAAGGACCACGTGACGACTTTTTTGTGCTCCCAGCGTGATTTTCAGGTGACGCAGTACGACTTTTTGGGAGCCCCAGTGCGATTATCAGTGGCGCCAACCCGACCTTTTGGTACCCAGCGTGACTTGAGGGCCCGGCCAGTCTTCTTAGGGCCCAGCGTCATTTTCGGAGGTCTCGGCGAAAATGTGTGGCCCAAGCGTGATTTCCAGGGGTCTGACCCGACCTTTTAAGGCTTTAGCGTGATTTTCTGGTGCCCTGGCGTGACTTTTTGAGGTCACGGTGCGACTTTTTGGGTGTCCCAGCGGTATTTTCAGGGGCCCGTTCTCACATTCTGTAGACCTCAGCATAATTTGTAGTGTATCGGAACGATTTTGAGGCCCCAATGTGATTTCCAGGAGCCTTGGTGGGATTTTGGGGCCCCCAGCGTCATTTTCAGGGGTCCAGTCGCGACTCTTTGGGCCCACAATGCTATTTTTATTGGGGCCGGTGCGATGGTTGGATACACCAAGAGGATTTTTACGGAGCCCGGCGCTATTTTCGGAACCCCGGCGCGATTGTTGGGGGCTTACAACCTCTCAGGGGAGGGGGAGGGGGCTGCTCGAATACCCCCCTTCGGTACGCCACTGCACATGCCCAGTTATTTTATAGCTTAACAATGACGTCCATGCAGTACATCACACAAAATCGACTTTAATATCCACATTTAACTGCTTGCATCACAAGTAGAGTTCATAAATATACACCCTACAATTAGCCTAAATTCATATCATTATCTTCGGGGTTCTTAAATATTAGCCTGGGCGCACACATCACTGGACGATAAAAAGACATCTGAATCTTGCTGGACGAGGCCGTACATGTTGCGAATACCTCCTCCCCCGTCAGTTGCCACTGGTGGTACGCCAGTTGTGCAGTACTCCAGTACTGTGTATGTGCCCTCGCTGTTGTGTGTCCTGATTGAATTTTTCGAATTCATTTTTGTAAAGTGGAAAATAGCAAAATACTCCAAACGTGGCATTGATACCTATGCGAATCTCCCCGTAAGTATTGGAAAGTAGTACTGACAGCTGTTGTCATTTCCGGTTATTTATGACATTGCACAATCTGGAAAAACATTAGATGTCCATTCCCGAAATTGTTATCAATAGATGGCGCAGTAGTCGTGACTCTCAAAATATGAACACATATCATTTAACAAAGGCTGAACTACAAGCGACAGGAAATAGAAATGATGGATGTCGTAAATGGGCAGGCGATGCACTTGATGGTGGGAAATTAAATATTGTGCGAAATTATTCATTCTTATTTCTCGTAATCGTAAAAGGAATGAAAAACAGCTCCCAGAAAACGAAATCCGGCTGCTTCTCAAATTGTCTCTTTTCTCTTTCAGATTCCCCATGTTAAAACACTTTTCAAACATTGTGGCGCAATCTTGTCTCAGTGGTGCTAAGCAAAAGCCTACGGGTGGCCCACCCTAAATTGCGCACAGTGTACGTGAAAGTTGACGTTTCCCCGGGCTAAATCGGCTGCCGATATGTATTGGGCCCAATAGAAAGCATGTCATTGGAAGGTTGTGCGACGTTAGCCATGATCGTCATGTACACTTCGATTACTTCAAAGCACTTCCACTTGTTTCCATATTTGTCCTTCCTCAGTTGGAAGTGAAGTGGCCTAAATCCGAGAAGAAACAAGCTTTTGTGGATAGGTTACGTCAAACATTGGATAGTTTGCCCACTGTCAAATGGTCAGTGAGACCCGCCAGTGAGACATGAGCCCGCCCAGGGCTCACAACAGGCTTCCACCGCCGGATGAAGGGCCGTGCTCGAAAGCTTAATCACACAAAACTATATTAGGCTACTAATCAAATTACGCATTAGTGGTTAGCATAGCATGGTAGCAAATTTATTAGATAATAAATTTGTAGTAGTAAATATATAACATATAGTAGTTCATATATAACATGGTAGTAATATATAACATAAGAGTAAAGATATAACATATAGTAGTTCATATATAACACAGTAGTAAATATATAACATAATAGTAAATATATAACAGAGTAGTACATATATAACATAGTAGTAAGTATCACTGGCGGATCCAGGGGGGGGGGGGCATTCCGGCCATGTCCCCCCCAAGCGCTTCAAAGGGGGGGGGGCATAGTGTTTTTTTGCCCCCCCCCCCAAACCAATAAAAGTGAACTAAATTAAAATGCAGTAACCTTTGCTGAGGTTAAAAAATAGCTTTCCGGGTGAAATAATCTCCAATTATATAGGTATTTTGTTATGATTGTTTGGAAGCCCAATATGGTAGCATAGTAGGTTCTGACACATCGAGTGTTCTATGCTGTTGAAGTTCTGCTTAGAGCAAGAGATGACGAAATCAGCAGTTTCATTATTCCTTCGTCAGATAGGTTCATGAAGTTTGTTTAGCCAGTAACGGGCAAGCGGACCCAGTGAGCCAGACTTCGAAAGCGGAATTTGAACAGGATGTTTTGTGCGAGTGACCAGTTGAACCCAGTTGAGCAGCATGTTTCGTATGTTGGTGTTGGGGTTGCTAAGATGAAGAGACAGGCTACATTCACTAGCGGATCCAGGGAGGGGCCATTCCGGCCATGGCTCCCCCGAAGCGCTTAAAAAGGGGGGGGGGGGCATAGTGTCTTTTGGCCCTCCGAAACCAACAGAAGTAAACTGAATGAAAATGCAGCAACCTTTGCCGAGGCAAAAAAATATCGTCGGGATGAAAGGATCTCCAATTTTAAAGGTATTTTATTATAATTGTTTGGAAGGAATTGTTGGCATAGTACATTCTGACACACATCGAGGGTTCTATGCTGCTCAAGTTCTGCTTACAGCAAGAGTTGACAAAATCGGATCTGCCAGTGTGTACACGTGCACGAACGTTGACGTGGTACAAGACGTTGAACGTGAACGTGAACGGTTTGGTAAACAAGAACAAAAATCCCGTAACTTAGAAGCGATGGAGGTAGGCTGCGGCCCCTACACAGGAAATTATGTTGTCATTAATTATTATTGTAAAAAATGGGTCCATTTAACAAATAGTGGTAGAAATCCGATGCTTTTAACCAAAAATAGTGGGAGAATGGGCACCCTCCAAATCCCTTCGACCCCTCCTCTGATGCAATTCCTAAGTACGCCACTGGAGGGAGGGGGGGGGGGGGCTGACGCCGAAAACCGAAAGTTGCCCCCCCCCCCCAAACCGGTGGGCTAGATCCGCCAGTGGTAAGTATATTAGTAGTTAGAAATTATACTAGCAAATATATTAGGCTAGACCATTTTCAGCTGTGGCTGCTGAGGGCCTGGCAGCACCGACAGCCGGACACCAGCTGACGCCGGTCGGCTGGAGTCGGAGCGGCCACCGGCACCGACAGCTGTGTCAGGCGGCTGACATCGCACTGTAGACTGCAGAGTGATCCAGATTTTAACATCTGTTGTCATATTGTGTGCATGCTAGCACGTTGGCGTTGCTTCCAATCTGGCTGGCGTGTCATTTTTCGGCTCCACTCCTGCCTCCTCTTGGAATGTTCCTGCAGATGACCTGCACTAACAATTGTGCATTATCCGCAATGATGTTGCAAGGTTTCTGTGGCAAGGACCCAGTATGGCTGAACAAGATGATCATCGCCAGGACTGGAAGTGGATCTCATTATCAGCCATAGGTCACCATATGCTATATGCCGGCAGAGCATGCTGCCTCCTCTCCATCCAACTAATCACTATCGGATAATGTCATCTACCTGGGGTTGCTAGTCAAACAGGTCTTCATCTGGCAATGTAAGAAGTCGATTTTCGGGGGAGTGTACAATTCTGTGGATGGCCAAAGTTTTTAAAAGGCCATTTTCCGACGCTGCATCACCAGACGCCGTAGGCATCGCAGACATTGTCAGACATCACCAGAGACGGCCTTGCCGTCTGATGCTGGGGACACGTGCGCTCGAGACCGGTGACCGGTATTGACCGTCTGCCGGAGTGACGTTGGACGATGTCGCTGGGCCCTTGCCGACGGCTCCAACGTCGGGTCAACAGCTGCGGTTGCTATCGGCGAAAGCGATAGCATCGGAGACGAAGTAGCCGGCCGGCACAGCTACAATGCCGGCGGTCGTATGTTATGTCCAGGAAGTCGTAGCTGTTGCAGCCGACAGGTGAAGTTTGCAAGCGTGAATCAGTTGACGGCAAAAAGCATGCAATAGGGCCATTAGCCCAATTCAGCACCGTCCTAGTTCCGGGAGCGCTAACATGTGGATTCATTTCTGGATGAATATGCATTTTACCTTACAATGTTGAGCATGCCTATTACTTATGTGGTCTGCTTGCCAAAGGCTCCTTTTTGGCCACCAAAAAGAAGTGTTGCCAGCAGTGTTTGTAGTATAAAGCTTTGAAAAGGCCATGCACAATCGTCGTGCCGATATCCCGTACCAGCGCCAACCTGTCAACTGACCTGACCTGTCTACTTGAGGACTTAACCAACCCAGCGGAAGTTCCCCCTCCCCACTACCTAAGTAGTGTGCAACTCTCAGAGAATATAAAGCTGTCAGTGGAAAAATAATCAGCTGGAAATGGAGATCAAGTAAGTTTACCCATGATCGATTTTCAGGCCGCCAGAGGTTTACAAGTTTGCGGTGCGTCATGCCTGAAGTATGAGTACCACCGTCATTCTGGAGTCTGATTTGAGGGCGGTTCCAAGAACCAAGCTTTGATAATTTTTGCCGGCCCCGCTCTTCGCGCTTCACCGGCTAAATACCCCGGTCAGATCCCCGGTCCTCTTCGGCGACCTCATTTCCCGACCGTCCGAACCCGACTATGATTCACCCATCCACGTTCCGCGGCACCGCACCCCAGGCCCGTTACCCGTTCCTCTGGCCCCGTTAGCCATTCCTCGCCCCGCGTTTGGATTCAGTTCCCTGCCGACCCACCACCCAATTCAGTTCTCTACCGATCCACCACCCACTTCCATTCCCTGCCTGCTCACTTCCCACTTTCTCTACCAATCCACTGCCCACTTCTGTTCCATACCGACACACTACGCACTTTCGTTACCTGCCGACCCGTTACCCACCTTTGTTCCATGCCGATCCACTACCCAATTCCGTTTTGTTCGACGTTTTTCCTTTCTTTTCCTATAATCAAGAGACTGCACTGAGACATTACCAAACATCAATTTCGGCCTTCTTAGCCTCCAAAGGATCAATGGATCGGTGAGTTTGCCGGAGCCAACTTCATCGGTCGAAAATTGTACGTGCTGTATTGTATTGTCCAGACTGTCCATAATAGCCACTACACGTGGAGGGCATGTATTGTGAAATAAATAAATAAATAAATAAATAAATATTGTATTGTATTGTACGTCGCACAATAATTGTATTATACGTCGCACAATAATTGTATTGTACGTCGCATGTGCTGCCACGCCAGCCAAACTACCGTACCAAGGATTTTATAGCTGAATGTAGCCTACACTGAATACCGGGAATTACAGCTGTGTTATAGGGAGAATGGAAAATAAGTTGTTAAAGGGTAGCGTAGGCCAGATCATGTGCGGTCTACTCAGGTCAGGTCACGCTAGGTTGGGCTAGGCTAAGCTAGGTTAGGTTAGGTTCCCTTCGGTTCGGTTCGGTTAGGTTACATTGGAATACATTTAAGTATATTCACGACTTTGAACACACCAACATGAAGTTGGGTTGATGTGCATCCATATAATCTATGCAATGCTATCTTGATGTGCATCTATGCAAATGTCGCAGCATAGGCGTAGAAACGTGTCAAAAAGTGGGTGGGCCAGGGTAAACAGCAGGGGCGCACCCATGAATTTCGCAAAGTACCATGGTTGTGCACTTTTGGATCGAGAACCCGATAACCGTTGAGGTTCGATGCCGCTCATCCAATTGGTTCAATACGCTTCCAGATTGGCTACCGGACTGAGGCTCTAGTTATGTGTTCGTTTTTCGACCTTTCCGCTTTTCTTTGTCTTCGGATGTGTGTTAGGGCTCCAGCCAATTTGTGTTAGGGGCCCGGCACATTTTTGCGTTCCCTGCTCTTTTCCTTAGAGTTTTGTTGCCCTTTGTGCACCGACGATTTTTATGTATCGGCGCGTTTTCGCAGACCCGGAAGTGTTCATTTAGTGCCCGTTTTTTGTGTTCCATTTCTACGACCATGTCGATATTTTAGGGTCCCAGCCTGTTTTCGAGGCCCCCATGCGGTCTCAAGGCCCCGATGTGCTTTGAGGGCCCCGTTGTGTTTTGCTTTTAAGCCCCCGGTGTGGTTATTTAGAGATGCAACGCATGCTTTAAGGCCCTGCCGCATTTTGCCAGTCTCGGTACACTTTGGGGGGCCCGGTGCATTTTCGTTCTCCAGTTGTGCTCTTAGGGTCCTGCTGTGCTTATTTGGGGTTCCTCGCTCACATTTGTTGAACCCCAGTACGATATTGGAGGATTCGGTATAATTTTTCGGGGTCCCACATGTAAAGCTGAAAAGTGCAGCACATTTCTCATTCTTATTTTAACGTGCAGCTTATATGAAAAATTGTATCATCTCACGAACGAGTTTATATTCATCGTCACGTGCTGGATTGCATGGTTGGCGTTCAGTGGCCTTTTAACAGCGACATCCTATTCGCTATCTATGCACATGACGGCCATGAAGTCAAGCCATTGCCACCACCTTGAGGATTTCGTTAGCCATGGATCTCTCCCCATTGGGCAATTCTGTCGGCAGAGGCACGTCTCTCCCCATTGGGAAATTCTGTCGGCAGAGGCACGTCTCTCCCCATTGGGCAATTCTGTCGGCAGAGGCACGTCGCCGTCATGTAAGCCGGCAGGCACCAGATCGATTCGTCAGTAGATTGCCAAGCCTACGCGGTGCACAGACACTGCACTGCCGGTCCTGGCGAGCTGGCCTGTACCTGGGTGCCGCTGACAAACCAGCGGCCAGCGCCTCTGTCAGATGCTGCCTCCAGAACACGGAAGTTGGTCGTTATGCAGAAGTGTCGGACAACGTGCTACTTTAGGAGGGGGTTATTCTATTATTTCACGCATTGAAACGTACTAATATCTGCACAAATATGCAACACAAAACGCGGTGCACAGGCAGATTTTCAATCTATATTCGCACCGCTTAGCTTTGTTCTACATCATGGTCTTGTTCCTAGTGTATATTGCCATTCAATATACTATGCTCTGTTACCTTCCAAGCCCCCTTTTCGTATTTCAACATGCGCACAGGAGGGGGGGAGGAGGAATGAGCACCTCCTTCCTGTTTTTTTTGACGACACCTCATAAACGAACTGTGATATTGTAATACAGCATTGCTACGTTGTTGTTAAACATTTATCGTATGCAATCAAACTCGAAGTACGTCGGCAAACTTCGGAACTGCAGCGGTGCATATTCGACCGTCGGTCGGCCTCCGAACGTTCAAGGTCACAATGTTTCGTCGGCGCGATGGCGTGACGTCACGATGCGGCGGCCGATCTCGACATGTTCCCTTTTCTTTTATGTTAATGATGACTTATTGTGAGTCTGCTTGGTGCGAAAATGTACCGCACCGGCAAATCGTTGTGCTGGCAACTCAAGGTTACGCTAAGGGTAAAAATGACAACACGAGGAAAGCAAATACGGCTGATGGGTGCCCGATGGAACAACACAAACCTGGTGTGGAGAACACAGCACAGCCACCAAGGATAGGTCAATCCAGGGCATCGCAGGTAATGCCAGCAACGCAATCCAGCAGAGGTGAGTGCCGCCAGCGCCCGACAAACATCCGATTTGACCACCTCTGGCGGGGTTGGTCGAGCCATACTTCCCGACGTTGCGGAACAAAGACAAATTCTAAGGAGATTCAATTTTATTCACGACAATCGGCATAGGTATGTCGACATACAACAGAAGACAAGCCTGACATTTGAACCTAAAAGCACTGACCTGGAGCCTTGAAAATATGAATGAAGCGAGTTCACTACAAAGTATTCTACCCTGGATATTTTGTGCTTCTGTCTCCAGTAGTTTCCGAGATATTAGGGGGCGACGGCGAATTCGCAACTTCCCTCCGGTGCGTGATATGTGGGCTGGACTCCGGTGCGGCGCCTTCCGGCGCACATGCTAATTCTAGTGTGGTTGATTGGTGTTGCATTACGAAGGATCAGTGTGTTTGGCGATAGTAAAGACTGTGGTGTCTGTTCAGGCTGCTTAGTCTTCCAATGCTCAATTCAAGAATCAAAGCCCAGATCAGTCCGACCCCGGCCAACTCTCGCACTCAACAGCACAACTCGACAGTGGGTGCTTCCGGTAGCCTCTTAATCCATTGCCGTCCACTCATCGGTCAGCTGATCGGCACAATTGCCACGGGAGTCTTGCATTGCCGACATCTATGACCGACAACGCAAGCTCTAGTTCGTGGCTCTGCCTACAGGTGGCTGTTCACACGCGATGGACAATCGCAACGCATGATACAACAAATACACCAACAAATCCAACGCTAATATGTAACTTGTTTTATTGCATTTAACAAGATGGAAACAAGTAATTCCTACTATTCATGAGGTCAGGATAGTTATTTTCGTACACATGTACTAGGAGGTTTTGTTTTGTGGCATATGTAACTAGACTCCTAAACGTGACCGAGGTGGAAAAATGGAATGTCTTGGAACATAATAAATTGTAAATAAGTGTTTGTCACTATCCCAAGCATTGCAGGATGGTGGCTATCATTGTCGGCGAGGTTTCCAACCTCTTTCGAGGTCTTCACACACCGCCATTTCTCTCCTGAGCTTCTCCATGAATTACACCTAGGTTAGCGTGGCACGGCATGTTCGCTGCAATCATTTTTGTGCTGCCACTTTTAATTTCTGAGAAACCCCGTACATCCTATTGATCATGTGATATCTGTTGTGCTAGCTATTGTCACATAATCGAACGTTTCAGTGACGCCCAATCATGTATTACGTAAGTCATCACCATATTGTTTAATACTACTGCCAGTGATACATACCTGCCGAAAGCCTCACCATAACGCACCATCGCGCATTCACTGCGGATTAATGAAGTTTCATTTTGTGCCCGGTGATCCAACACCAGTCAGATTTTCCAGTTCGAGCCCTTCCACCGGACAAATCGGAGGCATCCGAGCGGCAATCGTGAAGAAAAGAACACAGCACAGCTTAACGGTCAGTCATATGTACAGTGAGCAAGCAATTACTACACTGTGACTTTCCTTTGCACAATACCCTACCCACTATACCAACCTTTACACCATACCTTTCTTTTTCGATACTACAATACATTCCCAACACATCGCTTCAACGTAGCCAGATTGCAGAGGGACTGCATGTCTTACCATTGATTCCGTCACTCATGATTACATAAAATCCATACGTGATGTTTTAGTAAAACATCACCTCTCTTCCGCTACTCAGATGCTAATGATTTAAAGAAGGTTGGTAGCCAAAAGCTTCAACATGTTTGTACATCCGTGTTTGGACAAAAGTGACGCAGTAGATCACTGTGAAACACTACTGCCATCATACCAGATTATCATAGGTCGAATATAGATGGCGTATACTTTGTTCACGGCTATCATACTGCATGGGGAACGTTGTGAATACAACTGTATTTGACACTTATTTGCCATACATTATAACTCTTCCGCTTTAGGTTCATCAAACCTCAAGGGTGTAGGATCGCCAGACCAATTGGGGGCCTCAGCCCTGGGTCCATCAGCCTAGGATGCCCCCAAATACCAACTTCTCCCAGGATGTGGGCCACTTTAATTTGCCATCTTGAAACAAATTAATACATATTATGTTCCTTTTCCCAGTTTACCATGAACATAAGCTATCAGAGGACAAAATAATCAGGGACGGTAAATAAAAAACTGCTCCCGAATATGGAGAATCGACAGAGTGCGAAATCGACTTCCTCTCCATTTGCTTCCTATTGTGCCTAATTTCAGTATTGTTTTCATAATACTTATATATGTTACTTCAAATTTCGGTCGCTCAAAACGGATTAAAAACAGCACGAAAAGAAACAACATGTAACCATCATAGCAAACTCAACATTGCATCAGTGCTAAATGACCAGTGTGATAATCGATTTGAGAAAACTTAAAATAGGAATGGTTGTACTAAAGCCTACTTAGAAGAACCACGAGAACATTGTCACCACTCATTATACATTTTGGGCAATCTTAAAGCGACCTAGGTTGAACACGAGTAGTATGTCGTACTCGACTTTTCTTCAGCAATGCTTGCATTTTTAATGGGTTTGACATCCATTTTTTTTTTGGGGGGGAGGGGCTGAATGCCAAATTGTGGGTGGGGGGCTGAGCTGCAAGTTGAGGGGAGGACTGGAGCCCTCCAGACTGAATGGGATCCTACACCCCTGCTAGGTCTAATGTGCTGCGAGACGCGTAAGTTCATCGTAGGCTAACATCTCGGTCGAAATTTGTTGGGATGGTTGGAATAGTTCGAAGACAGCAATCCGTCGCATTTCAGACGTGCCAAACACTTCAGACGTGCCAAACACTTCAGACGTGCCAAACACTTCAGACGTGCCAAACACTTCAGACGTGCCAAACACTTCAGACGTGCCAAACCTCGGCACGTGCGCCGGACTGCCTGGACTCACTTGCGATTATATGCCCGCAATCACTAAATGCAGGCCAGCGTTCTACCAGGCCAAACTTCCCACTGAATTCTGTCGATATCGACTGAATGAATATCACAAAAGTGTGGAGATGACGTCATTGTCGCCACAACACGATGTCCACAGCTCTCCATCAGTGTGCACGTGAAGAGACACGCGGTGATCAAGCCTCACGCAGGTCACACGACACAATAAATGAGCCATTATCGTGCCTTGAGTAACATCG
Organism: Ashinkailepas kermadecensis; assembly: GCA_034440615.1. Lineage (NCBI taxonomy): Eukaryota > Metazoa > Arthropoda > Thecostraca > Neolepadidae > Ashinkailepas > Ashinkailepas kermadecensis. The sequence goes on along the minus strand of JAOTOM010005147.1, from coordinate 1,041,161 downwards.
ACTAAAGAAATAACTGACAGAGAATGATCTTTAGTGTGACAGAGCATTCTATGAACTGACACTGAATTATGTTTTCGATGATAGATGGCTTATGGGACCAACGGTAGTACATCCCTTTGAGATGAACCAGCTGCCGCCTAACCACTGGCGGATCCAGGGAGGGGCCATTCCGGCCATGGCCCCCCTGAAGCGCTTAAAAGAGGGGCCATAGTGTCTTTTGGTACCACCGAAACCAACAGAAGTCAACTAAATTAAAATGCAGTAACATTTGCCGAGGTTAAAAAATAGCGTCTGGATGAAAGATTCTCCAATTTTAAAGGATTTTTTTAATAAAAAAATTGTTTGGAAGCCAGTATGGTAGCATAGTAGATTCTGACACACGTCGTGAGTTCCATGCTGCTCAAGTTCTGCCTACAGCAAGAGTTGAGAAAATCGGATCCGCCAGTGTGTACACGTGCATGAACGTTGACGTGGTACAAGACGTTGAACGTGAATGTGAACGTTTTGGTAAACAAGAACAAAAATCCGGTACATAGAAACGGTGGAGGTAGGCTGGGGGCCCTACACAGGAAATTATGTTGTCAATTGTTATTTTACTCTAATTTCATGGAAAAAATTAAATGGGCCCCTTTGCCAAATAGTGGTCGAAATCCGGTGCATTTAACCAAAAAAGTGGGAGAATGGGCACCCTCCAAATCCGTTCGACCCCCCCCTAATGCAATTCCTAGGTACGCCACTGGTGGAGGGGAGGGGAGGGGACTGACGCCGAAAACAGAAAGTTGCTCCCCCCAAACCGGCGGGCTAGATCCGCCAATGCGCCTAACTAAGGTCAAAGCATTGCATATTATTTCAGCTCACCTTGGCTTAATTTTCACCTAATTTTGACCTGCGATGCCATGTATTGTTACAAAGCTACATCGCAGCTAGGTAACCACAAGCAGTTTAGGCGCCCTTAAGCCCAACGCTACAGAGTTCACCTTTTGCGATGTAAAGTTGAGAATGATAAACAGTCAGGCAAATTGCAATGAAATGGTGTGCTTTACCACAAATCCAAGTGCGCATCGCATGCAAAAACTATTGTTGCAATTCGTTCCTAAATATACGAACTCCGGGGTGCCAAATCGACCGACCGGCTGGCACAACGGTCTCGTCACCTCAATGGTGTGGCGGCGCTTCGCGCACTCTGATTCCAGTGTAGCCCTGGGCGGTGGGTGTAGCCCCGTGTAGCCCCGGGCGGTGGGTGTATTCCAATATAGCCCCGAGCGGTGGGTGTATTTCAGTGTAGCCCCGGGCGGTGGGTGTATTCCCGTGTAGCCCCTGGCGGTAGGTGTATTCCCGTGTAGCCCCAGGCGGTGGGTGGTGGTTGTAGCCCCGTATAGCCCCGGGCGGTGGGTGTATTCCCGTGTAGTCCCGGGCGGTGTGTTCTTTCGATATAGTTAGGTGTATTTTACAGGTAATTATTGTGACTATATATATATATATATATATATATATATATATATATATATATATATATATATATATATATATATATATATATAAAATATATATATTGTCATGTGTTGGGTTTGGTGGCACTGGACTACAAACCCGTTGCCACCACCCATGCTCGGCAACATGGCGAGATAATTCCGATGTTGTCTCATGTAGGGATGGTTTACAAGCTCATAGCGTTCATTTCAGCTGAAGTGTCCTATTTCAAGTAATGCATACATTTGTCGACAATCTGAATGAAGCCTGTCCATGTTGTGTCGGCAGAGATGGCCAAAATAATCCATCAATTACAAAATCATCAAAACTTGACACCTTAGACGGCATTTCACCATAACGACCTAGGGCCGTCAAAAGTATAGCGAAGAGAGCTAGCTACTGCAGCAATCTTCCCTCCAAGTATTGCGATTCTAGTTTAAGTAGTGTTCGAGGGGTAGGTGTTGGACATAAATATATATCCCCCCCCCCCTCCAGTTCCAGTTATGTGAGAGGGCCTCCTGCGCTCTTGTTAACGGGACAAAGTAACACGGACAATATCACCGTTCTAGATGAAAAGAAAAATCCGCTGGTTTAACCACATCGCACTTTCATGGGAAATGCTCAAAACGGCATGATATTTCACGAAAATCTTACTTTTGGAGGACCACAACGCTTCTGTAGATCAAGCAGCAAACTTACAACATCACCTGACAGATGCGAAGTGACAGAGGCGGAGATGCAATTATTGATTTTCCCTGCATACACCCAGCCGTAGTCATGTTCATGTACGCGAAAAAAGTGCTCATAAGCGGCTCGTCAGTGCACCACTTGGACGGCCAGTAGCTGTCGTCAGACGACTGGGTCATCGCAAAGCTGCCGTCTTGCATCCTGCGAGCGCCCACCCAGAACCCGACGCTAGGTGGTGCACCTTGTGACGTCAGATATTCATATTGAGCTGCGTTGACGAACGTCGCAATGGCGGCGGAACTGCCGTACGTGTCTTTGCAGGCTGCGTCCTGATCTGTCCAGGACATAAATGAGACTTTTTGCATGAAGTAGTAGCACAGTCTATCGATGCGTTCAGCACCAGCAGAAGGGCATCCGTTGTCTGCTGCGGTAGTGGAAGGAGCAATGGTCGTGGTGGTGGTGGTGGTGATGGCGGTAATGACAGTAGTGGTAGCAGGGGTGGCAGTGGTGGTGATGGTAGTGACAGTAGTGGTAGCAGGGATGGTAATGCTGGTGGCAGGTGGAGTTGTAGTGGTGACAGGAGCAGTTGTCCTCTCTGTTGTCGACTCGACATAGATGAGCATATCCACGGCCGCAGTCAGCTGACTACTGTCCGGTACGCTCCCGATGAGGGTGCACGATCGTGCCGTTGTCTGCATCGCCATGCAGCGGTCGTCCGTTGAACAGCGCACCGCGCATTGGCATGGGTGGCCGTCTGTGGCCGTTTCCAGCACGACTCCGGTGAACTGCTTGTCCACCGCTGCTATCTTGTAGGACTTCTGCACAAGCGTGGCCTCGGTAGTTGCCAGCAGAAATAGACTCAGTGCAAAACACATCACCATTTTGTCAGGAGATGAACCTGCAAAGGAAGTTAGGCGGTTAAGTGCGGCATAAGGTGCAGCTAGTGCTGTGGGACAAAATAGAACGAAAACAGAATGCAAATATCGCAGGCAAAGCATAGCATATAGGGGTTCGTAATGGAAAAAGTTCACATGCACAATAGTTAGTATGCAAGTAGATTGCATGCAACTGAGCAACCTACCCTAACCTATGATGCAGCTTAACCGAACCTTTGATGCAACCTAACCTATTACACCACTAAACATGTATACATGTATAAATGTAACAATCTTATTACACCCGATATTTTTCCATACGAATGTCTTCTATCCTAACGTTTCCATATGCAAATTTTTCCATGCAAACTATTTCGCTTCACATGCTTTTGTATGCGAACTTTATATATTGCGAACTGTATCTCATGCGAACTTTTGTACCTTCGAAAGTTATCCCATCCGCACTTTATCCAAACGAATTTTCGTTATACGAACATGCTCCTACGAACCATTGCCATACGAACAAATGGCATACGAACAATTGCCATTCGAACAATTAGAATACGCACAATTGCCCTACGAACAAATACCACACGCACAATTGCCATGCGAACAATTATCATACGAACAATTGCCATGCGAACAATTGCCATACGAACAATTGCCATGCCAACAATTGCAATACGAAAAATTGCCATACGAGCAATAGTCATGAGAACAATTGTAATACGGATCATCGTGCACAATCCTTTATCACTCCTGGCACCCATTACCACCACCCAGGCCACAGCCCCGATACTGGATCACGAGTGCGAATGGTAGGGTGCATGGACCCTTTGGAAATTGCTGCGCCTCGTTCATGTTCGTCCCTATGGGCTGTTGGCACATGGAGTACACGCCTCGTGGCTGATTATGGTGACATCATACCTATAATACTACCTACCAGTGAGAGTTCTGGTCAGAATATTTCGGGGAAAATGCATAGATACAATGTACAATGGCTATGTTATGAATGGGTCAGTCCATGAATTTTCATTCCAGTCATTTTTCTCTCTCATGGTGCCCCTTTGGCTCAGAAATCCTTTAACCCGCGCCGTTTCGGGGGGGGGGGGTGATAACCGCTCCCCTAAGGTTTTCCGCTGATAGGGAAAGAACGGCGCGCGGCAGCGCGCCGAAATTTGGCATACCCTTTTCCACATCAAATTGGCATGTTGTGTCAACATTTTGATGTCAGGTCATCTAGGGTCAACGAGTTAGTCAAGTTCAAGTGAGATCACCTCCTGAAATGTTCAACCAGTCGTTACGCTTTAACGGACATATATTTTTCAATGAAACTTTCTGCGTTGGCTTATCTTTAGGGACGAAACAAAGCGCACCAGAGGAATTGTTTATTTCTTTTCCGTTTTTGATTTCTTATTAGTTTTGCATATTTGCCCATAAGAGCGAAAATCGAAGATTCTGGCCAAAGTAAGCATTTTTTATGAGAGCAAGTTGACTTCGAACATTTTTTCGGTCCACTCTACGCATAAGAAAAATAAAAGTGAGGAAAATTGAAAACTCCAAATTTGAAATAAAAACGAGATTTTTGGGTGGGTAAAAATTGTAGGGCCGTGATCGATTTCGCCTTCCTTTTCTGATTCCAAATATTTTTTTACATCACCCCCGACATGAACTCCCGAGAGCCAAAAGCATGATGTAAGTCGTGAAAACTTAGGCTCCCTAGTGACGTCACTTTCGGGGGATACATTTTTGTGGTCGTGTCTGTCCTTACTCGTCGAGCGCTTTCCGACAAAACACCTTTCGTTTTCGTGCGACGCTTAGTTTGGAGATTAGAGGGGGCTTGTATCAACCCCCGAGATAGGGTGTGAGGATATGACCGGAAAGATGGGGAGGAAAGACGGGGGTGGGGTAGTGCACTCCAGCTTTCTTCGAGAATGCCTTTTCCTTGTCAGTGCGGCACCGTCTTTGAATCCGGATTAATGAATATATGCCTCCGGTGTCCCATACCCTCCGTGAATATCCATCCTGATGTTATAATGGAGGTCCTAACAAGTCATACTGAGGCTTAATAACATAACAAGGTCTTTGAGCTCATTACGTGGTCTTCGAACACAAAGAAGCTGAAAGCAAGAGTAACTCCGCGTCTGACGCCGTCTGAGGTGGACAGGACGGTGGCGGCGCCATCTCAGGTGGACAGGACGATGGCGGCGCCATCTCAGGTGGACAGGACGATGGCGGCGCCATCTCAGGTGGACAGGACGATGGCGGCGCCACCTCAGGTGGACAGGACGGTGGCGGCGCCATCTGAGGTGGACAGGACGGTGGCGGCGCCATCTCAGGTGGACAGGACGATGGCGGCGCCACCTCAGGTGGACAGGACGGTGGCGGCGCCACCTCAGGTGGACAGGACGGTGGTGGCGCCATCTCAGGTGGACAGGACGGTGGCGGCGCCATCTCAGGTGGACAGGACGATGGCGGCGCCACCTCAGGTGGACAGGACGGTGGCGGCGCCATCTCAGGTGGACAGGATGGTGGCGGCGCCATCTCAGGTGGACAGGACGGTGGCGGCGCCATCTCAGGTGGACAGGACGATGGCGGCGCCACCTTAGGTGGACAGGACGGTGGCGACGCCATCTCAGGTGGACAGGACGGTGGCGGCGCCATCTCAGGTGGATAGGACGATGGCGGCGCCATCTCAGGTGGACAGGACGATGGCGGCGCCATCTCAGGTGGTCAGGACGGTGGCGGCGTCATCTCAGGTGGACAGGACGATGGCGGCGTCGACGTAAGTGGACAGGACACCATTTTGACATTTTGTTGATTTAGGCGCTACGGCCCTCAGGCCATTTCGCGCCGTTGATATAAAAGGAACAATGTATTAGATCGAAAAAGTCAGTCTGTAATTCCTGGAACAAGTTGGTTTGTCGAAGAAAAATAAAAAGTAACTTGATAAGAAATGGGTGATCATCCCCCAACAATGAGGGCAAAGAGAATGGAATGTTGTGTATGTGGCAGTAATCGGTAAGTGGTTTTCTAGGGCCATGGTATTGCGGGCAGTGTGGTAATATATGTGGGACTGTAATATGAGTGTTACATGATGGGCATGAAGGCCGAGGTGAAGCAGAATAAATAAATCGATGTGTGAGGTAAGTATGTCCTATGCGGATGCGCGATAGGACTTTTTCTTCGTGGCGATTGATTAGAAATGATGGCGTCTGAATATCGATGGCTGGTTTAATGTTCCGTAATTGGATATGGTTTGTGCTTTGTGTCCAAGTTTGGTTCCAAAAATGCCAAATGTTCTGTCGTATTGTTGATTTAATGGCGTCAAAATGTGGTGGGATTTCTGTGATGTGTGGTAATTGTAATGGTTGTTTTGCGAGATGATCTGCTTCCTCGTTTCTTGGGATGCCGCAGTGACTGGGCACGCACAGGAAACGGACCTTCAAGCCCATCAGATGAAGTGTTTCTAGTGATTCATAAATATAAATATGGCAATGATGTGAAAAAGAAAGTGATGAAAGAGATTGTAAAACAGATTTGGAGTCCGAACAAATGATGACGCTGCGCATGGGGTCACAGAGAAAACGGTTGCGAATATAACGGAGGGCAATGAGGATGGCATGTAATTCAGCGATGAAAATTGATGTTCCGTCTGGTAATCGATGCTGTTTTTTTGCATGTTCCAGAAACTACGGCATTTACTATAAGGTTAGCATCTTTCGAACCGTCTGTAAAAACAAAAGGAACATGGTAATAACGAGACCGAATTTGGTGACATTTTTGTTTGGTATATTCCGGACAAAGCTGTGATTTTGGAGTGGGGGTGAGATTTAAAATGTGTCGTTCGGCTATCTGCCATGGTGGTGTAGTTAGTGGAGAAAGAGAAGTAATGGGTGGAATAGTGAAATGAAGTTGTTCAGAAAATGTTTTCCCCGTAGAAGCTATAGTGCAACCAGTTCGTTTTTCCGCTGGACCTAAATAATGATGATGTAAATTTGGGAGAATTTGCAATGACGTATGTGTCGGGTGGTTTGCATGAAATTCAATTTTGGAGGCGTACCTAATGTTTGTTGCATTCGGCGGAGAGCTAATGGAGGAATTCCCGATTCGGCTTCTAAAGAAATGATGGGTGAAGTGGTCATTGCTCCGAGTGCGATACGAAGCAATTTATTTTGAATGGTGTCTAAAATTTGTAAGGAGGATGGGCTGGCACCAGCATGAACTACTGAGCCATATTCAATGATGGGGAGCACTAAGGATTTTTATAGTTGTAAAAGAGTATGACGATCGGCTCCTAATGGGATGGAAGTAATGCAGCGAAATAAATTTAGTCGGCGAAAACATTTGTTCTCAATGTGTTTCATGTGTTGATGCATGGAAAGCCTGCGATCAATGATTACACCAAGAAATTTAAATTAATGTACAAAAGGTATGTCATTTTGGCCAAGGTGAAGTTGTGTATATGGGTTTGGGCAGGGAGTGTATTTGCTAAAAATCATGGTTGCAGATTTGGGGGCCGAAAAATTGAAACCGTATTTGATGGACCATTGATGTACTCTGTCAAGGGCGTTTTGAAGCCGAATCAAGCTATTTTCGTAATTTTTGTCTGAGCACCAAATTGCACAATCGTCCGCGAAAAGAGAAAATGGTACATTTGCAGGCATGTCAGCGAAAAGGTCATTAATGATGATGGTAAACAAAACTGGTGATATGCAGCTTTCCTGTGGCAGTCCGTTGTGCATAATATGCTGAGTGGAGATTGATGATCGACATCTGAGGTGGAAAGAACGGCTACCAGATATAAATCCTATTAAATAATGAGCTAAGTGTCCTTTGAAACCGAGTTGATGAATTTTGAAAAGTAATGCGGGTTTGTAGACCATATCATAAGCTTTGTTAATGTCTAAAAATACTACCACTGTGTGTTCGTGCTTTTTGTAACCAAGGCGAATGTCTGTTTCTAATCTGATGATATGATCGACTGGGCTGCGGGATGTAGTCACAGGTCAGCGGGAGACATGGCTTCAGTGTCTGACATGGACACAGAGGGATTCACAGGTCAGAGGGATACAAGGCTTCGGTGTCTGACATGGACACAGAGGGAGTCACAGGTCAGAGGGATACACGGCTTCGGTGTCTGACATGGACACAGAGGGAGTCACAGGTCAGCGGGATACGCGGCTTCAGTGTCTGATATGGACACAGAGTGAGTCACAGGTCAGCGGGATATACGGCTTCAGTGTCTGACATGGACACAGAGGGAGTCACAGGTCAGAGGGATACACGGCTTCGGTGTCTGACATGGACACAGAGGGAGTCATAGGTCAGAGGGATACACGGCTTCAGTGTCTGATATGGACACAGAGGGAGTCACAGGTCAGCGGGAGATATGGCCTCAGTGTCTGACATGGACACAGAGGGAGTCACATGTCAGCGGGATATACGGCTTCGGTGTCTGACATGGACACAGATGGAGTCACAGGTCAGAGGGATACACGGCTTCAGTGTCTGACATGGACAATGGTTATATGTTGCTGCTACTCTGATTGGCGGCATTTTATATATTTTGGAACATCATTTTTGTACCCGTTCTAGGTCAATGCTCCGTGATGACCTGAGCATGAAATGTGTGCAAAATATGCAACATGTGTATAATCAGGTACTGAATGTGTTACGTATCTGCGTCTATTCATTCCGCCGCTATCGCGGACGAACCTGAGAGTCTCTTGAGAGCCCACGCCCCCTCCACCCTGCCGGACACGGTGGTGTTGGCTAGTTGTTAGAATTGAAGCTGATCCGTGACCAGCACGAGATCACAAACGCTCAGAAGAGAACTGCTTTGTTGCGGCAAGGTTCTCACGGACATTTCGTATTATGGCAAGAAGGCGCACTTGTACGTGCTCTGCACATCTGCAGCTATATATATATATATGCCATACGAACATATATCATTCGCACAACTGCCCTACGAACAATTACCATACGCACAATTGCCCTACGAACAAATGCCTCACGCACAATTGCCATGCTAACAATTATCATACGAACAATTGCAATGCGAACAATTGTCATACGAACAAATGCCATGCGAACAATTGCCATACGAAAAATTGCCATACGAGCAATAGACATGAGAACAATTGCCATACGGACTTTTGTTCACAACCCTTTACCACGCCTGGCACCCATTACCACCACCCAGGCCACAGCCCCGACACTGGATCACGAATGTGAATGGTAGGGTGCATGGACCCTTTGGAAAGTGCTGCGCCTCGTTCACGTACGTTCTGTTGGCCTATTGGCACATGGAGTACATGCCTTGTGGCTATGTATATATATGTATATATATATATATATATATATATATATATATATATATATATATATATATACATGTATATATATATAAATATATATATATATATATACATATATACATATATATATATATATATATATATATATATATATATATATATATATATATATATATATATATATATATATATATATCCTATATTTATCCACATATGTATGTACATATATGTATGTATGTATGTATGTATGTATATCAAGGCATGATTCCATGTCTGACAAACTTAGATTAGTGTCAAAATTACCCCATTTCCCAGGAGTGATCCTTGTAGAAAAAGATAGAGCAACCGATGCTCAACAGCATTGTTAAGTCATGATTACATCAAGCATATCTGGTGCATGGAACCATCAGACCAGTGGAACAACGCAACAACTGATCAGCATGTATAAAGGTCGTGGAGTCACGCTTGCTGGTGTTCCTTGCCATCCAATGCGGTGACAATATTGATTTGATTGATTTGATTTTGATAACGGAGGTGGGAAGGTGCAACTGTGTCGCATGCAGATCAACTCACCATGGAGTACTGCTTGATGTAGCTGTAAGGAAGTTGTATTTACGCCACCCTCCCCCCACCCCAATTCTTCAGGAGCCGTCCACGACTCTTAATGAGCTTTTCATGTTCAGCATTAGCGTTAGGAGATATCACGAAGGCTGATAAATCTATCGAAATCTAACACGATCAGATCCGGCGGGAAAATATACCTGAAAGTGCTGCTAAAGCACACCCCCTCCCTAAAGAATAGGGTTTGCATAATTCATAATCAATGCTAATACAATATCAACATCTGTGACTATTACTGCGGCGGACATCCAAATATCTGTCACCTACTCACTTAGGCAAGTAGCAAGATTTCCATCTCTGCACCAATGACCATCCCATTCAGATATCTCACCAGCTTCGTCAATTTCGACATGGGTACCTGAGAGATCCCTGGATGACATACGGCACGTTAAAATGTGCCGTATGTAAGGTTTTGGCTGTATGTCTGGCAGGAGACTGTCGCTGACCGGATGTGCACTACGTACTTACGCGCCACACGGACTGCCGTGGAGGAGCCGTATGTGAGGTCCGTGGTGGCTGTATGACTGTCGCTGACTGGATGTGTACTGTGTACTTACGCGCCACACGGACTGCCGTGGAGAAGCCGTATGTGAGGTCCGTGGTGGCTGTATGACTGTCGCTGACTGGACGTGTACTGTGTACTTACGCGCCACACGGACTGCCGTGGAGGAGCCGTATGTGAGGTCGGTGGTGGCTGTATAACTGTCGCTGACTGGATGTGTACTGTGTACTTACGCGCCACACGGACTGCCGTGGAGGAGCCGTATGTGAGGTCCGTGGTGGCTGTATGACTGTCGCTGACTGGACGTGTACTGTGTACTTACGCGCTAGACGGACTGCCGTGGAGGAGCCGTATGTGAGGTCCGTGGTGGCTGTATGATTATCGCTGACTGGACGTGTACTGTGTACTTACGCACTAGACGAACTGCCGTGAAGGAGCCGATGGACTACCCAGGATCGGTTCCGTCATGCAAGTGGGCCAACCTCCGGCAGCGTTGAACCATGATAGCGACGATGTTCGAACAGTTCCCATGACAACACCAATGCCGGCACAGTGGGTGGAGCTTCACACCAGGTCCCTAGGGCATGGCTACTTTATGATTGTGTGACTATGAAGGTAGCAGTTAACGGGGCAGATGGGTCGGCTACTCTGATATTATCTGAATATTGCACATAAATCACTTTTGTAGTCAACATATCGCGCGATTTCATTCGCAAGAACCGACAAACACTTCACATGCTTTTAACCCGCGAACGTCCGGGGGAAGATATCTGCCCCCCCCTGAGGTTTTTCCTACTTTGCCGCCATACTAATCGGGTTAGCAAGGCCAAACCTCGCATGGCAGCTCATTGGTCTTTTCCGCATATCCTCAGAAATGTTTGACCCTGGGTCATCCAAAGTCAGGGCACCAGGTCAGGCGAAGTGACCCAACATCCCTCGGAGTTCTAGGTGGCATCACTCCCACAATAATTGGGCAATTGATTTCTAACTTATATCACGTCATGATCTTATTAGGGACAATGATATGTACATCACGGTTTTTTGTAGCATTGACCTGAGGTCAGGTCGCGGCCATGGCTTCCCCCATTATAGGCCTATGGTAAAATATAAAAATGTTTCCTGGTTACATATTTGCTCTCGGAATGACCGCACAACGGTTATGGCGTGTAGTTCGAAGCTATTCTCAATGTTACCGCTGACATTTTTGCTCAGTGACCTCACCAAGGTCATCTGAGGTCACCTGAGATCACTAGCACATTTCTGCGTATTATATCGCACTGCATTGAGCTAGAAGGCTGAAATTACCGCCTTTGTGCTTGTATCGCCAAGACGTGTCGATTGATACATTACATGACCTCCCTAGTGTACCCCATGACCTTGACCTGAGGTAATAGTTTCGGTGACCCATCTGTTGACCTGACCTTAAATTACACAGCGTATGTCGATAGCACATTTCAAGGGCTGTCGAGTAGCATTTGCAGTTTGTTTCTATCTGTTACAGGTCCTGATATATATGCCAATATCTGAGGGTCCCACCCGATCTGGTCGAATTTGACCTATGATGACCCAGTGACCTAAATATTGACCTGAGCGAGAAAATAACCGGAGTACTTTCGATAGAGCTTGTCATCAGCTACCCAACGCCGTTTTCCGTTCGTCGCTACCTAGCATAGTTCTGGAGATCTTAGGGGGGGCAGACATCTGCCCCCCCGGACATGCGAAGTTGGCGCGGACCGCCGGACGTGCGAGTGTTAACATATTGAGTTCAAGTGTATTGGGAAAAGCCTCAAACACACAAGCAAAGCATTCTGACAAATTGTAATTTTTAATTGCTTTAATCCCCTTCCAGAACAAAGGTGCATGTGTAAGGAGACTTACATTCTTTAGGCACGAAGCTTTCAATATTTTCCGATCCGACCAGGCCGCAAGACGCCCGGCCAGATCCCGGCCACCTTCTCCCTGTCCTCTCATTTTGCCTTGAAGCACAGCCGAACCGGACACGCAGTACGTGTCGCGATCAAAGGCGGAATGGAAAAAAAATAATATCAGCCTCGCGTCTGTGCCAAAACAACACAAGGGTCCCCGGCCAGCTGTGAGATCAGTGACCCCGGTGAAAACTCTTAGTGCAAATTTCCAGACCTACAGACCGTCCTGACAGTCCCGGGCGGCTTCACCATACACCAAACAGAGTCGAGACGATCGAAGAGGCCAGCCGACCAATACAAATGTGAGTGCCATCGGTCTGCCATGCCCTCTTCCTTCTTCCAAACCGGCCTATTTTCTATCACAGCTATTTTCCCCTCAACCTACTTCATTGTTGAAAGGAGCGACCCGTCTTATGGGGGGGGGGGACAATTAGACTAAATTCGATGTGATATGTGAGGTATGTGCGAAACGGCCGGTGGCGCCCACGTCGCACGCCTGGTATAGAAGGGCAGGGTATGTAGGTATGCATGTGGAGGGGAATTGGACAAAGAAGGCGTGTGCCAGGAACGTGTCCCGGTCCTGTTGGCGTGCAATGTAAATATATGTAAATATATTACCCTTGATGATATAAATGTATGAGCGCACCAGCAGAGACACGGAGCAGTTGCCCAGCCTTTGACGTGCATAATTAGCGGTGACAAAGAATATTTGGGATGAAAAGAGGGGGGGGGGGGGGGCATAGCTTGGGCTAACGATCAGGGATCATAGGCACAAACCGCATCATAACATCCGCCTTTAGGACCTCGGGTCGGAGTGGGTCGTGAAAATGACCATCGCTCGGCCTAAGAGTAAGCACGTTGAAAACTGTGCTTGCAATATTCATGTTTTTCCCCTCAACGTCCAAAGCGTTCAACCCTTACACTAACCGGAGATAAAAAAGTAATATTATAACCTAACTACCCACCGTGGTGCAAGCTAATTAAACAATAAAAAAAATTATAGGGGCGCCATCCAGCTGTGTGTTCAGTGGCGTAACTTTCGTGATAACCCAGATAGCATTGAGGTCGGATGCCGATGGCCGAGTCAGTGACCCTCCGTTTGGAATAACGAAACTCGATGACGACAGGATACGACCCTCCCCGAACGGTAGCAAAGTAAATACCTCGGCGATCAAGTGAACGGAGGGGAGGGTATTTACGTCTAGAACAGAAATGGCGGCCGTGCCTCGGGCGCTGAGGGGTGCAAGCCGCGCCTTTCGCTTTGACCGGGTCACCAACAGTCGACAAGCAGGCATAGATTGTACAGTGTGTACTTTCCGACACAAAGGATGATGCTCACATACTGTTTGATATTTGCCTAAGAAGTAGCAATGCCATAGGAAGTAAATTTATACGCGAGGCAGCCGACCTGCGATCCGTCCTCCTAAGGACTGAACGTTCTCGGGTAATGGTAATTAGTGTTAAAGCCAGTTTAACTTATCTATAATATTAATGTTGTTATATCTATCCTACTTTGCGTCCGACGAGTTTGGCGCCGGACAATAGGGTAATACAAAACAGTGCACGGTCGTGAGTCCGCCCCCGTTCGCTATACGTTTTGACACGGAGTTGTATAGCGTTTTTTGTGGGGGGACGTACGGACAGGTTTGGCGTGCCGTAAGCCCCGAGGCTGAAAGGGTAGGGTAGGCTAGGTTACATAGACGGCCATGGGACGTGCCCAACGTGGTAAGGATCCGTTCCCGCCCGTGAACACCTTCACCTGGTCGCACAGTGCACGGTGAATAAGGCCCGGTGCGGCATCGACTGTTTTTTTAAGGTTAGGTAGGTCAGTCAAAGACACCAGAGCACTTTTATAAGCCCTCGGAGCAAGTACGATGAGCCCCTCGTGGCAATTAAAACTTCATCCAGGCGAGGAACGCTGTCAATAATGGCGAGGCCAGCTATGATGGCAGCGGAAGGTTTACATATTCGGCCAACCTACCATCAAAAATAGAGCAATGGTCTGTCGATATATGTGTTTGTGTACCGCTGAGTGGGGTGGGGGGTGGAGGCGGAAACAAAATTTGTGGATCAAGCATTTCATTAATTAATAAGGAGAGAATGAATGGGACGAGCGAATGTGAAGTGAATGAGGAGAATAAATGTGTGTTAGGTAGCTTTAATGATCAGCGGAAGCCGCTTGGGGCCCAATCACAGGCACCTATTTCGACAAAACTCCTAACTCGGGACAAATCATTCAAACCACGGACAAATTTCATTCTCAATAATTTTCGAAATACAACGTATTCTTTCTAATTTGGCTAGACGCATTCATTTACCTATATGGTTTTCCCAAAACTTTAACCTCGCACACATATAAATTCGTGTTAGGGACGGTAGCTCAAACAACATCAAGCCGGCTGGGGTTTGGGGAATGTGTGGTAGAGGTAGCAGGGAAACACAGCACAGCACACTTCCGACATAGGCACAATCAGCAAAGGAGATAATTAGCCCAGTCTAAGTCTAGAGGCAGCCCATGTTCAGCCGTTTCAAGGTGCAGTCTCAGTTAAAATAAAGCCCCAATAGTTCAATCAGATCAGTTTCAGTTTAGGGTTGGTTAGCATTACTTTTCACACACCCATAACAGCTTCTTTACACACAAAACACCCCGACACCCCACACCCGCCACACCCCACCGACGGCAGAGCCACCACCCCTACACATGGCTAGCTTGCGAACAAAACTATTTTCACATAAAGGCCAGTAATTCTTCACTCAGGCTACAATAAATGCATAAGAGAGCAAATAAGCCGACTTGAGATTGGAGACTTTGCTACTTTGACATAGTCCCTTGAAAATTAATTGCTATAATCGATAGATTTTCAGAAGCCATTGGAGATATTCACGTTCCCCGTAATTTCCGTCAGATTCTCACACCCCGTCTGAGGGGTCATAATATACATAGCCTAATCTCCAAACTAAGCGTCGCACTAACACGAAGGAGGTGTCATCGCAAAGCGCTCGACGAGTAGGAACAGAAATAACTTCCAATATTCTCTCCCGTCAAAACGTGACATCACAGTCGGGAGCATAGGCGCACCGGAGGGGGGAGCCCAGGGGCCCGACCCCCCCCCCCCCATGAGACCAAAGTGCCCTTTTGGCCAAAAGTGCCCTTTGACCGAAAAGTGCCCTCTTGGCCGGAATGTCCCAAATTTAGCCCAAAAATCACCTGCCTTATGTGCCTCGCCTGTGCCAAAGGTGCCCTTTGGGCCCAAAACTGCCCTTTTGGCCTAAAAATGACACTCCCCTGTGCCCTTTTCTGTCCTATGCCTTATTGTAAATACAAGGGTTCGGTGCTATAACATATAACGTGTCCCATGGAAAATTCACGCACCCCCCGGTCAGCAAACCTTCCAGTGTGCCCCGGGCCGCAAAGTGCCCTTTTGGAGCCGGTCAAGTGCCCTTTTGGAGCCGGCCAAGTGCCCTTTTCGGTCCGGGCCCCCCCCCATGGAAAAATCCTGGGTGCGCGCCTGGTCGGGAGGTAATGTGGTCACGATTGACGTCATTTTTTGGACACTGTAGAGTTCATTTTGAAGAGGATTTTAAACGAAACTTACTTGGAATCAGCAAAGAAAGGCGAAATGAACCATGGTCCCAAAATGTTCTACCACCGAAAGATAACAGCGTATTTTTTTAATGCTGCCAAATTTTGAGTTCGCGATATTTCAAGTTGTTTTGGTCCAATGGGTAGAACACACGCATAAACGTTGCTTTAAGCAACCTAAGCCCCATACAAACTGCTTACCTGAGCCAAAATTTCTCAGTTTTTGATGAATTTGTTTTGCATATTGGCATATTAGGACTATCTCCGAAGATTTTGGCTCAGGTAAGCAGTTTGTATGCGGCTTCGGTTGCTTAAAGCAACGTTTATACGTGTGTTTGGTCGAATGGGTAGAGCACACGCATAAATGTTGCTTTAAGCAACCTAAGCCTCATACAAACTGCTTACCTGAGCCAAAATCTTTGGAGATAGCCCTAATATGCCAATATGCAAAACAACATCATCAAAAACTGAGAAATTCAATAATTCCGCTGGTGCGTTTTGTTGCGTCCTTAAAGATCAGCAAACGCTGAGAGCTTCCTTTGAATATCTTTACCCGCTAAAGCGTGGCGAATGGCTGAACTTTGTTGGCGATGAACTCACTTGACCTTGATTAACTCGGTGATTGTGAATGACCTGACGTAAACATTTTCCCACACATGCCAAATTAATCTGGAAAAAATATGTTAAATTCTGGAGCGCTGCCGCGCGCCGTATTTTCACTGTTCGCGTCAAGCCATGGGGGTGGGGTTGTAAAATGATCTCCGCCCCCAAAACGGAGAGGGTTGATCAAAAATTACTTCTGACTATTTTTGTTCTATAACTTGAACTAATGAAGTACACTCGCCGAATACAAGCACCCTAAGGTGACAAAAAGTAATACCCACTTCGAAAATCAGTGTCTACATATATACCGAATTGGAAGTACTTGCGCAATGAACCAGCTGTGAGACCCACACAAACCCACAAGCACACACACACACACACACACACACACACACTTACATGTATATATACATATATATATATATATATATATATATATATATATATATATATATATATACATATACATATATATTCGTGGACAATTAAAGCTGGAATGGGGCATGAAGGCGGCCATCAAGGGAAAAGCTCAAACACAGCCAATAATATACTAGCAATAGCAATATCAATGGTTCCCAAAATAGAACCGCTGGCAATTTCATCACCTGAAGGCGGCGGCAGCCACCGGATCTGGATCTAGGTCTAGGATATCTAGGATAACTAGGTCTAGGATATCTAGGTCTAGGTCTAGGATATCTAGGTCTAGGATATCTAGGTCACGCCGGCAGGCGGCAGGCCCCATCCCCAGACCCGAGGTACCGCGTGTCGGCTGCGGTACATTGGACTACACCCCACCGGCCTCGCGGCCGACGGCACCTGCTGATGTACAGTGGGTGTGCACTGTACGGGCCCCTTAAGGCGAGCGTGGATGGAGTCTGAAAATTATTGGTGGGCCACTCAGGTCACATTTGTTGCATGAGATCAAGTGAATAGGGCTGGATAGGTATGGTAGAAAGACGTTGATGAGCGTGGGGGATGCTGGTCCCTGTGTTATTGTTGAAACTTTGACCATTATGTGTTTGATCATGCTAATTAATTGAGTGTTATACTAGCTATATATGGTGTATTATACTACTAGTATTATAATATACTACGTAGGGTGTACCTAGCAGTGGATTTAGCACCTTCATTCGGGATGTGATACTGATGAGATTGGCCATAGTAGCACAATTGGGCATGATTGGAAGAGTTTGGAATTGCTGAAGAATGTGTTATGCAATACCAGGTGAATGGTGCTAGACAGGCTGGGATATGTAGTTCCATTGGAACTTGAGATAATGGATTGATTGGGGTGTGATCATTTACATTTATAGAATCTTTTCTAGATAGGCTTAACCCAGATGGTCGAGTATACCTATTTGAATACACGATTATGTCGTCGATGTACGCCGTTGCAAACTCACTTTCTATTCCAGAGAGTACTTTGTTCACCAATTCCATGCACTTTGACAGCGCGTTGCATGTGCAAATGGCATGTTGCGAACATTCCACAAACCTAAGAAAGAGGTGAAGGCTTGTTTTGTGATACTCTTTCTAGCCATAAGGATTTGCCAGCTGTGAGTCGAAGGACTAATAGAAGCGTGCTCCCCCTAGAGAGGGAAGGATGTCCTCAATTAGGGGAAGGGGACAGCTATTTTTCTTCGCTATGCTGTTTAATTTCCTGAAGTCAACGGTAGAACGATTGCTTTCGTCCCTTAATTTCACAATATCGATGGGTACGGCCCTCGGGCTGTCCGATTCCTTGATAATTCCTGCTTCTAACATGAGTTTAATTTGATCCTCTACATATTTGCGCTGGGAAAACGAGTTTAGTAGGGTGCCTGGCGGATCGGAGGGTTGTCTCCTGTGTATGTATCGGTCATCAGTCAGTCAGGAGACGTCAGTCGTGCCCAGGTTCGCGTCTGATCGGAGTGTTGTCTCCTGTGTATGTATCGGTCGTCAGTCAGTCAGGATGACGTCAGTGATCGGAGTGTTGTCTCCTGTGTATGTATCGGTCGTCATTCGGTCAGGATGACGTCAGTGATCGGAGGGTTGTCTCCTGTGTATGTATCGGTCGTCAGTCAGTCAGGATGACGTCAGTGATCGGAGTGTTGTCTCCTGTGTATGTATCGGTCGTCAGTCAGTCAGGATGACGTCAGTGATCGGAGGGTTGTCTCCTGTGTATGTATCGGTCGTCAGTCAGTCAGGATGACGTCAGTGATCGGAGTGTTGTCTCCTGTGTACGTATCGGTCGTCAGTCAGTCAGGATGATGTCAGTCGTGCCCAGGACCGCGTCTGATCGGAGGGTTGTCTCCTGTGTATGTATCGGTCGTCAGTCAGTCAGGATGACGTCAGTCGTGCCCAGGTCCGCGTCTGATCGGAGGGTTGTCTCCTGTGTATGTATCGGTCGTCAGTCAGTCAGGATGACGTCAGTCGTGCCCAGGTCCGCGTCTGATCGGAGGGTTGTCCCCTGTGTATGTATCGGTCGTCAGTCAGTCAGGATGACGTCAGTCGTGCCCAGGACCGCGTCTGATCGGAGGGTTGTCTCCTGTGTACGTATCGGTCGTCAGTCAGTCAGGATGACGTCAGTGATCGGAGTGTTGTCTCCTGTGTACGTATCGGTCGTCAGTCAGTCAGGATGATGTCAGTCGTGCCCAGGACCGCGTCTGATCGGAGGGTTGTCTCCTGTGTATGTATCGGTCGTCAGTCAGTCAGGATGACGTCAGTCGTGCCCAGGTCCGCGTCTGATCGGAGGGTTGTCTCCTGTGTATGTATCGGTCGTCAGTCAGTCAGGATGACGTCAGTCGTGCCCAGGTCCGCGTCTGATCGGAGGGTTGTCTCCTGTGTATGTATCGGTCGTCAGTCAGTCAGGATGACGTCAGTCGTGCCCAGGTCCGCGTCTGATCGGAGGGTTGTCTCATGTGTATGTATCGGTCGTCGGTCAGTCAGGATGACGTCAGTCGTGCCCAGGTCCGCGTCTGATCGGAGGGTTGTCTCCTGTGTACGTATCGGTCGTCAGTCAGTCAGGATGATGTCAGTCGTGCCCAGGACCGCGTCTGATCGGAGGGTTGTCTCCTGTGTATGTATCGGTCGTCAGTCAGTCAGGATGACGTCAGTCGTGCCCAGGACCGCGTCTGATCGGAGGGTTGTCTCCTGTGTATGTATCGGTCGTCGGTCAGTCAGGATGACGTCAGTCGTGCCCAGGTCCGCGTCTGATCGGAGGGTTGTCTCCTGTATATGTATCGGTCGTCAGTCAGTCAGGATGATGTCAGTCGTGCCCAGGTCCGCGTCTGATCGGAGGGTTGTCTCCTGTGTATGTATCGGTCGTCAGTCAGTCAGGATGATGTCAGTCGTGCCCAGGACCGCGTCTGATCGGAGGGTTGTCTCCTGTGTATGTATCGGTCGTCAGTCAGTCAGGATGACGTCAGTCGTGCCCAGGACCGCGTCTGATCGGAGGGTTGTCTCCTGTGTATGTATCGGCCGTCAGTCAGTCAGGATGACGTCAGTGATCGGAGGGTTGTCTCCTGTGTATGTATCGGTCGTCAGTCAGTCAGGATGATGTCAGTCGTACCCAGGTCCGCGTCTGATCGGAGGGTTGTCTCCTGTATATGTATCGGTCGTCAGTCAGTCAGGATGACGTCAGTCGTGCCCAGGACCGCGTCTGATCGGAGGGTTGTCCCCTGTGTATGTATCGGTCGTCAGTCAGTCAGGATGATGTCAGTCGTGCCCAGGTCCGCGTCTGATCGGAGGGTTGTCCCCTGTGTATGTATCGGTCGTCAGTCAGTCAGGATGATGTCAGTCGTGCCCAGGACCGCGTCTGATCGGAGGGTTGTCTCATGTGTATGTATCGGTCGTCAGTCAGTCAGGATGATGTCAGTCGTGCCCAGGACCGCGTCTGATCGGAGGGTTGTCTCCTGTGTATGTATCGGTCGTCAGTCAGTCAGGATGATGTCAGTCGTGCCCAGGTCCGCGTCTGATCGGAGGGTTGTCTCCTGTGTATGTATCGGTCGTCAGTCAGTCAGGATGACGTCAGTCGTGCCCAGGTCCGCGTCTGATCGGAGGGTTGTCTCCTGTGTATGTATCGGTCGTCGGTCAGTCAGGATGATGTCAGTCGTACCCAGGACCGCGTCTGATCGGAGGGTTGTCTCCTGTGTATGTATCGGTCGTCAGTCAGTCAGGATGATGTCAGTCGTGCCCAGGACCGCGTCTGATCGGAGGGTTGTCTCCTGTATATGTATCGGTCGTCGGTCAGTCAGGATGACGTCAGTGATCGGAGGGTTGTCTCCTGTGTATGTATCGGTCGTCAGTCAGTCAGGATGATGTCAGTCGTGCCCAGGTCCGCGTCTGATCGGAGGGTTGTCTCCTGTGTATGTATCGGTCGTCAGTCAGTCAGGATGATGTCAGTCGTGCCCAGGTCCGCGTCTGATCGGAGGGTTGTCCCCTGTGTATGTATCGGTCGTCAGTCAGTCAGGATGACGTCAGTCGTGCCCAGGTCCGCGTCTGATCGGAGGGTTGTCTCCTGTGTATGTATCGGTCGTCAGTCAGTCAGGATGATGTCAGTCGTGCCCAGGTCCGCGTCTGATCGGAGGGTTGTCTCCTGTGTATGTATCGGTCGTCAGTCAGTCAGGATGACGTCAGTCGTGCCCAGGTCCGCGTCTGATCGGAGGGTTGTCTCCTGTGTATGTATCGGTCGTCGGTCAGTCAGGATGATGTCAGTCGTACCCAGGTCCGCGTCTGATCGGAGGGTTGTCCCCTGTGTATGTATCGGTCGTCGGTCAGTCAGGATGATGTCAGTCGTGCCCAGGTCCGCGTCTGATCGGAGGGTTGTCCCCTGTGTATGTATCGGTCGTCAGTCAGTCAGGATGACGTCAGTCGTACCCAGGTCCGCGTCTGATCGGAGGGTTGTCCCCTGTGTATGTATCGGTCGTCGGTCAGTCAGGATGATGTCAGTCGTGCCCAGGTCCGCGTCTGATCGGAGGGTTGTCTCCTGTGTATGTATCGGTCGTCAGTCAGTCAGGATGACGTCAGTGATCGCAGGGTTGTCCCCTGTGTATGTATCGGTCGTCAGTCAGTCAGGATGACGTCAGTCGTGCCCAGGTCCGCGTCTGATCGGAGGGTTGTCTCCTGTGTATGTATCGGTCGTCAGTCAGTCAGGATGACGTCAGTCGTGCCCAGGTCCGCGTCTGATCGGAGGGTTGTCTCCTGTGTATGTAT
Organism: Ashinkailepas kermadecensis; assembly: GCA_034440615.1. Lineage (NCBI taxonomy): Eukaryota > Metazoa > Arthropoda > Thecostraca > Neolepadidae > Ashinkailepas > Ashinkailepas kermadecensis. The sequence goes on along the minus strand of JAOTOM010005147.1, from coordinate 1,019,382 downwards.
CGGTCGTCAGTCAGTCAGGATGACGTCAGTCGTGCCCAGGTCCGCGTCTGATCGGAGGGTTGTCCCCTGTGTATGTATCGGTCGTCGGTCAGTCAGGATGACGTCAGTGATCGGAGGGTTGTCTCCTGTGTATGTATCGGTCGTCAGTCAGTCAGGATGATGTCAGTCGTGCCCAGGTCCGCGTCTGATCGGAGGGTTGTCTCCTGTGTATGTATCGGTCGTCAGTCAGTCAGGATGACGTCAGTCGTGCCCAGGTCCGCGTCTGATCGGAGGGTTGTCCCCTGTGTATGTATCGGTCGTCGGTCAGTCAGGATGACGTCAGTGATCGGAGGGTTGTCTCCTGTGTATGTATCGGTCGTCAGTCAGTCAGGATGATGTCAGTCGTGCCCAGGTCCGCGTCTGATCGGAGGGTTGTCTCCTGTGTATGTATCGGTCGTCAGTCAGTCAGGATGATGTCAGTCGTGCCCAGGTCCGCGTCTGATCGGAGGGTTGTCCCCTGTGTATGTATCGGTCGTCAGTCAGTCAGGATGACGTCAGTCGTGCCCAGGTCCGCGTCTGATCGGAGGGTTGTCCCCTGTGTATGTATCGGTCGTCAGTCAGTCAGGATGATGTCAGTCGTACCCAGGTCCGCGTCTGATCGGAGGGTTGTCTCCTGTGTACGTATCGGTCGTCAGTCAGTCAGGATGATGTCAGTCGTGCCCAGGTCCGCGTCTGATCGGAGGGTTGTCCCCTGTGTATGTATCGGTCGTCGGTCAGTCAGGATGATGTCAGTCGTGCCCAGGTCCGCGTCTGATCGGAGGGTTGTCTCCTGTGTATGTATCGGTCGTCAGTCAGTCAGGATGATGTCAGTCGTGCCCAGGTCCGCGTCTGATCGGAGGGTTGTCTCCTGTGTACGTATCGGTCGTCAGTCAGTCAGGATGACGTCAGTCGTACCCAGGTCCGCGTCTGATCGGAGGGTTGTCTCCTGTGTATGTATCGGTCGTCAGTCAGTCAGGATGACGTCAGTCGTGCCCAGGTCCGCGTCTGATCGGAGGGTTGTCCCCTGTGTATGTATCGGTCGTCGGTCAGTCAGGATGACGTCAGTGATCGGAGGGTTGTCTCCTGTGTATGTATCGGTCGTCAGTCAGTCAGGATGATGTCAGTCGTGCCCAGGTCCGCGTCTGATCGGAGGGTTGTCTCCTGTGTATGTATCGGTCGTCAGTCAGTCAGGATGACGTCAGTCGTGCCCAGGTCCGCGTCTGATCGGAGGGTTGTCCCCTGTGTATGTATCGGTCGTCGGTCAGTCAGGATGACGTCAGTGATCGGAGGGTTGTCTCCTGTGTATGTATCGGTCGTCAGTCAGTCAGGATGATGTCAGTCGTGCCCAGGTCCGCGTCTGATCGGAGGGTTGTCTCCTGTGTATGTATCGGTCGTCAGTCAGTCAGGATGATGTCAGTCGTGCCCAGGTCCGCGTCTGATCGGAGGGTTGTCCCCTGTGTATGTATCGGTCGTCAGTCAGTCAGGATGACGTCAGTCGTGCCCAGGTCCGCGTCTGATCGGAGGGTTGTCCCCTGTGTATGTATCGGTCGTCAGTCAGTCAGGATGATGTCAGTCGTACCCAGGTCCGCGTCTGATCGGAGGGTTGTCTCCTGTGTACGTATCGGTCGTCAGTCAGTCAGGATGATGTCAGTCGTGCCCAGGTCCGCGTCTGATCGGAGGGTTGTCCCCTGTGTATGTATCGGTCGTCGGTCAGTCAGGATGATGTCAGTCGTGCCCAGGTCCGCGTCTGATCGGAGGGTTGTCTCCTGTGTATGTATCGGTCGTCAGTCAGTCAGGATGATGTCAGTCGTGCCCAGGTCCGCGTCTGATCGGAGGGTTGTCTCCTGTGTACGTATCGGTCGTCAGTCAGTCAGGATGATGTCAGTCGTGCCCAGGTCCGCGTCTGATCGGAGGGTTGTCTCCTGTGTACGTATCGGTCGTCAGTCAGTCAGGATGACGTCAGTCGTACCCAGGACCGCGTCTGATCGGAGGGTTGTCCCCTGTGTATGTATCGGTCGTCAGTCAGTCAGGATGATGTCAGTCGTGCCCAGGTCCGCGTCTGATCGGAGGGTTGTCTCCTGTGTATGTATCGGTCGTCGGTCAGTCAGGATGACGTCAGTGATCGGAGGGTTGTCTCCTGTGTATGTATCGGTCGTCAGTCAGTCAGGATGACGTCAGTCGTGCCCAGGACCGCGTCTGATCGGAGGGTTGTCTCCTGTGTATGTATCGGTCGTCAGTCAGTCAGGATGATGTCAGTCGTGCCCAGGTCCGCGTCTGATCGGAGGGTTGTCTCCTGTGTACGTATCGGTCGTCAGTCAGTCAGGATGATGTCAGTCGTACCCAGGTCCGCGTCTGATCGGAGGGTTGTCCCCTGTGTATGTATCGGTCGTCAGTCAGTCAGGATGATGTCAGTCGTGCCCAGGTCCGCGTCTGATCGGAGGGTTGTCTCCTGTGTATGTATCGGTCGTCAGTCAGTCAGGATGACGTCAGTCGTACCCAGGTCCGCGTCAGTGGCGGGAAAATAGGTCAGAGTGTGCATGCAACAGCTGCTCTAACTTTCCCTATCGGTTCCAGTGAGGTGAAGTAAAATTGGCCACCGGAATTTGTTTTCACCGGTAACCAGTTTTTTTAAACAGTATGCGTGACATATGAACCTTTCAGATGGCGTAAGCCAATGCCACCTATAGATAATCTAATTTCATTTAATTTACATTTAATCAACTTACCCCATCAACAGTAACCACCAACCTATATAGCGGGGTAAGTTTATGAAAAGGTAGTTGGGCGATGTTTTGCTCTCTGGTGGAAAGTGAAGAGGGTGCGACGAGAAAATAAGTATCGGGGGTGATACCAGAAGGTTTAGGTTTGGCGTAGGTGTAGCTATCGCCTCGCTATCCATCCAAAGTGATCAGTTATTTTGAGTTTCGCCAAAATTGTATCAACTAGACACGGTCTCCCCTAATGTAAGCGATTTCGACGCCTGATTGCTTCCGCATCGAGGGCTCAGCTGGTGATGCCACTGACTATGGCAGCTGGACATACACGCCATAACGCGATGGATGTCTCGATGTAGCGATGGACGTATTATCCTGCAGCGATGGATGTCCCATCATGTAGTGATGGTGTCCCATCCTGCAACGATGGATGTTTCATCCTGCAGCGGTAGACGTCTCACCCTGCAGCGATGGATGAAACAGCTGCCTGACTACAAACACCACGTTACAACAGCTTTCGACCTTGGGCACCGGAATTCGTACAGCCGACCACAGGAATAATTTCAGGCAGTTCGTTAGCTGGCCTGCAGAGGTGATGAAGTAAGAAACAGATAGCCTCACATTCTTATGCTGTGTTGGCTCACATGACCGGGAATGCTGCACTGCTGTCATGTTCTGAACATTCTGCGTGTCGCCACCACCGAACGGCCTGTGGTGCCGCTGTTCAGTATGTGATGGGCAGGGACAGATCCAAGAATGACCATGGGGCACATTTCCTCAGGCAGACGCATTTGGCACCGTTCCGAAGAAAGATTCGCTATACAGGGAGGGGGCACTCGAGCGTTCTAGAAGGGACAACTTTCCCCGACTAGAGGGTCGCCACTTTCACTGGGTGGTGGGTGCATGATGTGTTGATATCACTAGAGGGTCGCCACCTTCACAGGGGCACATGCCGCCAGTGCCCCTCTGTATCCACCCCTGGTGGTGGGTGCATAAATTTTTAAATTCCAAAAAGGGCCCCCCCTTTCCAGGGGCACATGCCCCCAGTGCCCCTCTGTATCCACCCCTGGTGGTGGGTGCATGATGTGTTGATATCACTAGAGGGTCGCCACCTTCACAGGGGCACATGCCGCCAGTGCCCCTCTGTATCCACCCCTGGTGGTGGGTGCATGATGTGTTGATATCACTAGAGGGTCGCCACCTTCACAGGGGCACATGCCGCCAGTGCCCCTCTGTATCTACCCCTGGTGATGGGTGCATCATGATGTGTTGCCTTTATCACCCGTAACTAAATATAAAGCAGTGGTAAAGCTGATTGCGCGATGCCGGCCGCATGTTTGAGCTTGTTTAGTGCACATTCTTTGCCGCTACCTCATCCTCATCCTGTCTGCATCATTCCAGAGATGCTAGAGATGCGGTGTGCGACAGCTCAATAAACACATGAATCCTTCACAATGTGTGTATTGAAAGCGTGGCTGAGACACTGGCGGTGACACCTGCACTTCGACTGAAAACCATGCTGAGCACCGGCATGCCCTGAACATCGTGAAGGTTCTAACCAGTATGCGTGTCAAGGATGTAATCTTGAAACCAACGTGAACGGCTGTTTCTCTGAGTGCATTCAACTATTGTCGTGATGCACTATTAGAGATCTTTCACTCGGTGGTTGGCCTAAGCTGGTCACCTTTATTGCGAAGCTTGCGAGTCCGGTACAAGTGACAACCTCGATCGAAATGTGTTAGAGATGGTTGGAATAGTTTGCAGACGGTAATCCATCACGTTTCATCGAAGTCCCAAGACCCAAAGCACTGCTCGTTCGCCGGGTTACCTCGACTCAGCTGGAATAATATGCTTGTAAGCGCTACAATCATGGAAGTGCACTACCATCGCTAATTTTCTCGGAAATTTCATCGGGAGTTCTTGAAACGATATGAAGAAAATAGTACAGATAACGTCTCATATATATATATATATATATACATATATATATATATATATATATATATATATATATATATATATATATATATATATATATATATATATATATATATATATATATATATATATATATATATATATATATATATATTTAAAGCGATCACCTTAGCCATGGCCTAAGTGTACACCGTTTCAAGTTTAATTCCATATGAAGTTTAAGTTCGGTCAGATAAGGTCAGACCACACGAGGCCAGTTCATCTCAGGCCATTGGTTCGCCATCCAATGTCATGTCGCACGATTTATGCGGTGTGGAAACTGAAGTAAAATGACACATGGGGGACAGCGACTTTCTGTATAAGATGCTATGTTGTAGAAATGACATGATTCTTGATCTTACCTGATGACAGCGACATTTGTGACCTATTTGTAACCACAATGTTCATATCTTTTTACATTCTCTTCATCTTTTTTTGCGTGATCTCCAACTTCAATTTTATCCACATTCAATGCCGTACAAAGTCGAGGAAGGTGACCACCGGACCTCAGGTCAGTAACTTTGACGTTCATTAAATTTGAAATGTTGCTGAATTGTTCGTCTTCGTGTAAGAACAACATTTTATTAGTGTAGTGTTGATAGGCTACAACTATTCAGAATATGTGCGCCTAATGATTTGGAACATTACTAGATTTGATGCGCTGCTGGTTACTGATATTTGACAGTTTTGATATCAAATTTGACATTACTAGATTTGCAAGAATTGTAACCCCCCAAGGAAAAAACCAAACTGGGGAAGCCCCTGGCCTCTGGCCCAGCGGAAGGTAAGACAGCTTGTACTTCTTGAATGACCTTAACGCCTCTGTACTACAAGCACAGTCATCTCTTGCTACATGCAAGCAATGCAACAGGGACTGCTGGGGTTTATCTTGCACATGATGGCGTCCGACATCCCGAGGAGCTGGTATCTACTTGGTCAGTCTCGGTACATTTGCCGTCGGCACAGCAGAACGTTGGTGATATGCATTTCAGCATGCAGTTCTCAGCTTTACAATTTCACCTGGCAGATGACACGTGACAGAGCAGGCTTCATGCCAGTGGCGAACCCTAGCATACAGCCGGACCGGTGTAGTATCGCGTACAGCCCGTCACCGGACGGCTCCCCATCACACCACTGGGACGGCCAGTAGCTGTTGTCAGACGACTGGGCCATCGCAAAGCTGCCGTCTGCCATCCTGCGAGCGCCCACCCAGAACCCGTTGCCAGTGCTTTCAGCTATTTGTTCCAGATAGGCGTATTGAGTTGTGTTGACGAACGTCGCAATGGCGGCGGCGCTGCCGTACGTGTCCTTACAGACGGCGTCCTGTTCTGCCCAGGACATTATTACTGTCGCTGTTGTGTAATAGCAAACGTTGTCGACGCGTTCAGAACCAGCAGTAGGACATACACTGGCTGCTACGGTAGTGGAAGGAGCAATGGTCGTGGTGGTTGTGGTACTAGTGGCACTGGCAGTAGTGGTAGCAGCGGTGGTAATGTTGGTGGCAGGCGAAGTTGTAGTGGTGGCAGGAGCAGTTGTCCTCTCTGTTGTCGACTCGACATAGATGAGCGTATCCACGGCCGCAGTCAGCTGACTACTGTCCGGTATGCTCCCGATGAGGGTGCACGATCGTGCCGTTGTCTGCATCGCCATGCAGCGGTCGTCCGTTGAACAGCGCACCGCGCATTGGCATGGGTGGCCGTCTGTTGTGGCACTCAGCACCGAGCCTGTGTATTGCTTGTTCAGTGCTGCCACCGTGTAGTTATTTTGCACAACTGTGGTACCGGAAGCTGCCACCAGAAGTAGTGCCAATGCAGAAAACGTCACCATCTGCCAGTGAATCGATCTGAAAAGAAAGTTAGGCATATCATGGCGGTATAAGGTCTAGCTAGTGCTGCAGTCAGCTATTGCTGCAGGGGAGGGAAGCAGGGAATAGGTGGTGGTTAGTTGGGCCTACAGGAGAACTTTATATCTATAGATAAATACCTGGAATGTGGCAAGGTGGGTCAAGGGCAACACCGACGAGTTGAATCATGGAATGTTTTATTTGAATGTTGAATACGGAAGCATATGGCTACAAACAATAGTTGTGGGCTGTGTTGCCACCAAGTGTCAATTTCTGTCGACCTATAGACAACCATGACAAATTTGCCGAATTGTGGAGTTCTCCGATACATTTTTTTTGGCGTGCATGCAAACTGAGAATCTTCTCCAGGTATCACATGGAGTAATACGATTCCGATTCGCACAATGCAGCGTCAGCATTTCTGAAATGAAACCGCTTTGTGGTCCTTTGGCACCTGCGTATCCAGGGGCCAGCAATAAAAGTCATCGCCCACAACAGTTTACCTCTAGCATCAGTGTTGGCATGCTGAGGACGTGTCCCCTGAGGACGTGTCCCCTAAATCTGGTAAACTTCAACATTACGCCCATGGCGTTCCATCGCAAAATTTACCTATAATTCCTCCCGTATAATATAATCCCCCCCCATCATATTCAAAGTACATGGCGTCGCCCGGTGTAGCTCGACACAACATTATATTTTCGAGTTCTCTTCGATCGTACGCGAGGGGGGGGGGGGGATTTTTAAGCGTGCCAGATCATAAAGTTCATCTGCGCCGCCCTTAAAGCGAGTACGTTACATGTTCATCTTTAAAGCGAGTATTTGCAAGGAAAGTGCAGCCAAGTGTGCAGTTGCGTCAAGGGAGCTTAAAGTTATAGTTTGTGTGATGTTTTAGATGCTGAAGGGAGGGCTGGGTGCGGGACATCTCACTGATGTATAATTGGTCTTAGTTTTGCTTTACTCCTCCGCAAGATAATTTGCAGTTGGGGTGGTGGAGGGGGGGCGTCTTTTGAGAGTAACGAGAAGTTGATTTTGCCAGGTTGCCGGGTTTAGTCTACTCTTCTCGAAGAGCACCGCGAGATCTTACCGTGCGAACAAGGAGGTAATTGTTCACACCGCCCATCACGCCGGCCGCCGCGTGTTATTTGTTAGTAGCGCGTCACAAGCATGCCATGCAGGGTTGTCAGTTGGGTTAGTATGGTGTTTTGCATTTCGGCTCATCTTCGTTCGATGTACCTCTGGGTAGCAGTTTTGCATTATGAGTTGCAAGGTAAATCGGCCCATCTACGTCCGATGGCTCCTCTGGGTAGTGGCTTTACTTTTTTTAGACTATTTTTTTCCTAAAGAAAGTCGGCCCATCTACGTCCGACGGCACCGCTAGGTAAACATGCATTTCTAATTGGAAGGTAAATCGGCTCACTTAGGTCCGACGCCATTCGGGGATGACTCATTGCGTGTTTCCTACGAGTGCTTCGCGGGCATGCATTGCGTATTGTTGGTGGGTGTTGGTGGTGTGGTGTCTATAGTGCTCCTGCTTGTTTTGTGGCGGAGTACATATATTCAAATAGCAAATGCAATCTCTTTGGCAGAATGCCTTAAGTTGTTCTCTTTGAGAGTTAAAGCTACTACAGTATAGCATGCTGTGGCCTATGGTTAATGTGGTGTTGCAGGTGTCGCAGTGAGGTGTTGTATATTGGTCACCCTCAGTTGAGGCTGTTTTAGTTTTGTGCAACCAGTTCTAGGTCTAGTGAGAATGACCTCTTTTTGTCGGTGAAATTTATTTGATATGTTCCTTGTGCGTGCCTACCGTTGGTTTGATGTCGTGAGTGTGGTTGGTTTTGTGTTGAGTTGAGTTTTGTTGTGCCCGTGTATTCTGGTGATGTTGACGAATGTGGCGTTATAAGAGTGCGATCGTACACGAACAACAATTGTAACAATAATCCTTTTAACAATACTCTGGGCAGTCAATGGCGTCCAAAACGGTATATTCGGTGAGAATGCTGTACGCTATTGAGTGGCATCCGCAACACTCGGCAAGTCGCTCTTTGTTGATAATTTTGCAAGAAAGGTCACTTCCTCTTCTGCAGGACGTCTGCTGAACGGCAGCTTCGGCTCTGCCTCGATAATCTCGATAGGTGGAGCTTCATAAACGGTCTCCGATTTTCTACCACCAAAACAAAATGCATACATTCATGTCGCAGAAAACGCACGTACAGAGATAATATTTTATACATGTACCGACTCAGAATGCTAATTTGCTCCAGGGCAAAGTTTCCTGGTGTTCTATTGACAATCGACTAACATTCTCACCACATAGATAAGGAATCTCCGCACTTCCCGCAGAATATGCCTCTTAGTCGAAGTGAATTAACCCCCGCCGGATATCCATCGAAAGAGTTTGACTCTGAAATACGTACTTCGTGTCTCGTAGTTCTCCCACCACCATAACATTCAACATACACCTGGCGGAGCATTTCGAATCTGGCCGCCGACCCCCCTCAGCCAGACCAAGACCAGTCTGTGTGCGCGTGTCTCAGTGGGTGAGGAACGTGCAGCTACCAGCTGATCAAGTGGCACGTGTTGAAGCGCCCACAGTCGAACCGTGGCGGTCGCCTCCTGTCGATTTCAACCTCTCATTCATTACACATCGAAAATCCGAAACCTCTCCTGGGGAATTTCGCGGCCTAGTCAGATCGCCAAATACCTAAGTCAGATCGCTAAATACTCCGATTGCTCTATTTTCCACACCGATTGGTCAAACACCCAATCTGGCATGTCTTGTATTTACCGCGAAGCTATTCGCAATATGGAAGAAGCTGTGTTTTATTTATCCACATTGCTGCGTGCAAATGCATTAACCCCCCCCCCCATACCGGTCAGATCCTTGAATGGATCTGACCGGTATGTGTGTCTAGTGGAAGGGAGGGGGCATAATAAGCCCCCTCTAATCTCCAAGCTAAGCGTCGCACGAAAACACAAGAGGTGTCATCGGAAAGCGCCCCACGAGTATGGCCAAAAACCACCCACATAATTGTATTCCTTCAAAACGTGAAGTCATTAGGGGGTTATGTGATCACGAATGACGTCAGATTTTGTGCTCTGGGCTGCTCATTTTGGATAATATTTTAACTTGTTTGGAAGCATAAAAGGAAGGCGAAATGGACCATGGTCCGAAAATAATTACGGAACAAAAATGCAACTTCTTTCTTAAAATGGCAAAATGTTTAGTTTTTTATTTTTGTTTTATAATGGGTAGATCTGGATGGACCCAAAGGTTTAATTTGTCGTCGCCGTAGTGTTCTGACGGACTATGGAAACCAGTCTATGGTGTACACGGACGCCAACCGAGCTGTACGATCGGCGATCAGTCCGATGTTGAGCTGAGATGGGACATTAGGCCGAGCCACGACGATATTGAGGACGTACGGAGGTCAATGTGGCGCCATGTCTTCAAATCCGGCGATACCTCTAGCCATTCCAATTTTCGTCCTATCTCCATTGTCTGAAGTCATTGCCAAAATTGTAGAGCGTGCCATCCACTAGCAGTTCTACACTAGTCCGAAAACCACCTCCTCTCTCCAACTCAGCACGGTTCCTTTTCTCGTCACTCGACGGAAACCGCCCTGACCGCCACATTTGACCAGATCCTATTCGCATGTGCCATGGAGAGGGTTCCCTTCTATACCTGATGGCTTTGAACAAAAGTTTAAATGTGCTAGACCACTCAAAACTCCTGTCAAAACTAAGTCTCCACAACATCCACACATCCTGATTTTTGGCTTACCTTCAGAACAACACCCAACGTGTCAGCCTCATGACAGTCTGGGTGTGGTCCAAAAATGTTCCCCGTTGCCCAACAATATCGGCGTATATTTCAAGGGTCATCTCTCGGATCTCTCCTCTACTGCGTCCTCGCCAAATTCAGCATGTTCGCCGAAACGCAGTGGTAATCCAATACGTCGACGCCGCCCACATTTTGGTCAGTGGCAATAAATATACAATTATAAACGTCGTCGCTTACATGGGGACAGTTTTGGCCTCTATCGACATGTGATTTCTAGCAAGTGGACCCAAAATTAGCGCTGCTAAGACTCAGGTGATGCTATTGGGCAGCCCACAAAATACGCGTGCCTTCCTGGATATCGCAGTGAAATTTCCCAATCGCGTTGCACGAAACAGCAAGTGTGGTCACTGGAAAGCTCTCGACGAGTAGGGTCTGAAACCACCCCCAAAATGTTATCCTCACAAAAGTGACCTCACTAGGGAGGTAAATATGATCATGACTGACATTATGTTTTTGGCTCTGCGGAGTTCATTTTGGGAGATATTTTAAAAACAACAATTATTTCCAATGAAAAACGGAAGGCCAAATCGAACATGGCCCTACAATTTTTGTCCACCCAAAAATTATAATTTTATGATTTTGAAAATTTCTTAAGTTTGAGTTTTTTAAATACTTTTTTTTTCTAATGGGTAAAACAGACGCCAAAGCGTTGCTTTAAGTCAACCCGCCCTAATACAAAATTATTACTTTAGCCAGAATTGTCTATTTTTGACCAAATTGGTACATATGCAAAATGCAAGTCATCAAAAACGAAAAAAATCAAACGTTCCTCTTGTGCGTTTCGTTGCATCCCTAAACATAAGCAAACGCTGAAAGGTTCATTCAAATATCTCTATCCGTTAAAGCGTGACGACTGATTTCTTTTTTGGACGTGACCTCAATTGACCTTGAATAACTCATTGACCGTAGATGACCTGACTTCAAAATTTCCACACAATGTGTCAAATTGACGTGGGAAAAGGTGTGCAACAAGTTTATTATGTGTTTATTTTTGTGCTGTGAATTTAGGACTAAGTCACGTGCTAAGCGATATATTTTTTGGCGCTGGCTGTACCATTTGTGACGGTTTAGTTCTTTGGACGTGTTCCACGGAATCTACTAAAGACGTCTAGGAAGCGAAATATATCCAGATTAATTTCGACTACGTTATATTATTATGAGCATAAGGCTGGTAATTCAACTAACACCATAGCTGTATGCTTAATTGGACCACGAGGCTTATCAATAACGCCCCATGGGGCCAGTGAAATACACTTTCTAAGATCAAAGTCATTCTAGAATTATCTGCAGAAACGACGTGAGTGGGGTGAAGTTCAGTGCGACCGACATTCCGGAATTTTATATTGTGCCAAAGCTGAACCGAATTAATTGCCATACTTTTGAGAGATGTCGGGAACAATGACCAACTAATGTTCACCAACCGCAATCGTTTATAAAATCAAATGACGTCATATATCAACGTGCGTGCGCGCGTGCATGCGTGTGTGTGTGTGTGTGTGTGTGTGTGTGTGTGTGTGTGTGTGTGTGTGTGTGTGTGTGTGTGTGTGTGTGTGTGCATTGAACCACTTTCTCTGTTTTATATGCTTTCTATGCCATGCTTTCTATGCTGCATATGGCATGATATTGATCAATGCTGATAGCCATGAAATATGGCTTCGACGTTCGACTTACTTGACCTTTAATTCATTGTAAAATTTTAATTTCTGTAAGTGTTCTGCAATGCGACAGGAAATCAGCCCTTAAGGAAACATTGCACACTGAGAGAATACGTTTTTATCAGTTCAACGCTTTTAAGGCGCGTATTTTGTGATCGGTGTCGGCGCCAAGCCGGGGTTATAGCGTGCGCTGTGATAACACAAACCCAATCGTGCAAATCCAGGTAAACACGTTACTTGTGTTCCGGATTTAGCGTGTTATCAACGCCTCGATATGGTAGTCCGACTAACCATGAACCTCCTTGGTCTGTTACCAGCCCACCCTCGCCGGGTCACATGATAAGCCCCGGATGTGTATAAGAAACCGAACCCTCCTTGCCGTGACCTGTTCGATTCCATGGTGATGATGTTGAGAAAGCTGCATTGTTCTATGCTTAATAATTGCGAATTCTTAGCCTACGAAAAGCGATGTGGCTTGCAGGAGCCGAGTCAACCCATGACGTCAATTCAACTTGAGAAAATTCAGCTAGCTTAGGCAAAATTCCGGTCTCCAGTCTCCCTCGTGCAATAACACCCGAAGAGGGTTCAAAGGAAGCAACCACATTATATCAACTGGTACGTCAAGTGTTATCTTATTCCTTTGCATCGTTTCCCACGGTCTTCGAAGCACTTCATTTACGCATTCAGACACCAAGTCGCATGATTTTAAAAAACTGCAATCTGTGAATGCTATGTATGTGAATGCTATATATATATATATATATATATATATATATATATATATATATATATATATATATATCATTCACAGATTGCAGTTTCTTTGAAATATATATACACATATATACATATACATATATATACATATACATATATATATATATATATATATATATATATATATATATATATATATATATATATATATATATATATATATATATATATATATATAGCATACCTGTATGGCCTAACTTTATCGCGTTAAATGAATGGATCTACCCATTCAGCGATGGCTTCAGCCCCACACAAAATTTGCTGAGCTTTCGCATGGAGCCTATGGGCATTGTCTGGAAATAAATATTTGAAAACGCCTTTGAACCCATCGCTCACATCCTACTTTTTTTTCAGCATCTCAACCCATGCATAGGACGCCACTGTTACATTTCGTGCTGAAGGAATATAAACTAAACGCTTCTTATTGTAAAATAGTTGGATGGTATCCGCTTGAAATAATATTTTATCCGCGTAGAAATCTGAACATGTCGCTTCCGATACAGCGCACAATGTATACGTAAAGCATAATTATTTATCACACAACATAGGCCGTACGCTAAAAAATGCATGATTATCAATGAAACCGGTGTATTTTAATCGTTATTAATCGGTTTGTCAATGAATCTGATTTAAGCAAGCAAGTGCGGCCGATGTATTTGCCGCCTCGGCAGCTCAGTTGGCTAGGGCACTGGCCTGTGCTGGTCTCCCCTGTCCTGGCAAGACGGGGCTCGAGTCGCCTCGCTTGCTCGCTTTTAGCCCCCGGCTGGGAGGGCCAGATGGCAACTGGCACGATTATGTCGAGAGCGAGCTACCGGGGTGGCCGTGTGAATGCACTAGCGGCACGTGAAGCGTTTTGACAATTTTTTACTGTATAACTACAATTCATGGATTGGGTGATGCGGCCAGGGTTTGCGCAACCAACAAGGTTTGATCAGCAATTTGGTCCAGGTTTATGAAGAATTTCAGCAAGAATTCGAACAAAAATTATAAATAGTGTAAAGGTTGTAAATTATATTATTATTTTAGTATAAGAGAATGCTCCGTTGACATCATAAACCTCTCATCTCCTTTCAATACATCCTTTGCAACCGAGCTCCTTCTAACACTTCCAGCTCATTTTGTGTTGCCGAGGTCCGAAATCCACAGCGATCAAATGCTGCTTGTCTACAGGACTCCAGTAGTGGACCGCTTGCTGAACTGCCAATGTTGTTTGGCCGACCGAGGAATGCAAGGCGGGAACAGCGTAGACCCGTGTTTCCCACTGCATGGCTGCAGGGCAAATGACCACGTGACGACCGCACAAGCGAATGCCTACGGCTGGCCAGTGGTGAATCTTTCAGACTGTCACGCAACGCATAACTGTGAAGCGGCGCAGCCTACCAGTAATTATTGGTATGAAGGGGCACAGCCTACATTCCTAGCGGCCAGCCATAGTTTAGGGTCCCCTGGAGCATTCCACTGCAGGCGAGTATACATTGAAGGTCGCATATTTGGCCGCAGCCAAATGAAGTCAGTGGCGTCGCCACGAAATTCTTCCAGGGGGGCAATATTGATAGGGGGCCTCCTGCTCCCGAAAGGGGGCCTCCACTGCGTTAGGGCCTCCTATTGCATTTTAGGCTCTTAGTATGGTTCCAGAATGGGGAACACGGCTTCATATTGACGTCTTGTTTGTTCTTGGCATGGTGCATCATTTACGCAAAGCGCAATAGCAAGAATCTTTTTTTTCGCTGAGAACTGAGCCATACCAGGGTATAAATAAGCAAACGCACTGGCGGATCTAGCCCACCGGTTTTTTTTGGGGGGAAATTTCGGTTTTCGGCGTCATAACCCCCTCCCCCTCCCCCAGTGGCGTACTTAGGAATTGCATCAGAGGAAGTGTCGAAGGGATTTTGAGGGTGCCCATTCTCCCACTATTTTTGGTTAAAAGCATCGGATTTCTACCACTATTTGTCAAATGGACCCATTTTTTACAATAATAATTAATGACAACATAATTTCCTGTGTTCCATAATTTCCTGCCCCAGCCTACCTCCACCGCTTCTAAGTTACGGGATTTGTGTTCTTGTTTACCGAAACGTTCATGTTCACGTTCGACGTCTTGTACCACGTCAACGTTCGTGCACGTGTACACACTGGCAGATCCGATTTTGTCAACTCTTGCTGTAAGCAGAACTTGAGCAGCATAGAACCCTCGATGCGTGTCAGAATGTACTATGCTACCATATTGGCTTCCAAACAATTATAAAAATACCTTTAAAATTGGAGATACTTTCATCCAGACGATATTTTTAACCTCGGCAAAGGTTACTGCATTTCATTCAGTTTACTTCTGTTGGTTTCGGGGAGCCAAAAGACCCTTTTAAGCGCTTCGGGGGAGCCATGGCCGGAATGGCCCCTCCCTGGATCCGCTAGTGAATGTAGCCTGTCTCCTCATCTTAGCAACCCAACACCAACATACGAAACATGCTGCTCAACTGGGCTCAACTGGTCACTCGCACAAAACATCCTGTTCAAATTCCGCTTTCGAAATCTGGCTCACTGGGTCCGCTTGCCCGTTACTGGCTAAACAAACTTCATGAGACTATCTGACGAAGGAATAATGAAACTGCTGATTTCGTCATCTCTTGCTGTAAGCAGAACTTCAACAGCATAGAACCCTCGATGCGTTAGAATCTACTATGCTATGATATTGGACTTCCAAACAATCATAACAAAATACCTTTAAAATTTGAGATTATTTTACCCGGAAAGCTATTTTTTAACCTCAGCAAAGGTTACTGCATTTTAATTTAGTTTACTTTTATTGCTTTGGGGGTGGGGGCAAAAGACACTATGGCCCCCCTTTGAAGCGCTTGGGTGGGGGTCATGGCCGGAATGCCCCCCCCCCCTGGATCCGCCAGTGCCAGTGACGTACCTATATTTGCGTCAAGGGGAGGGGGCAAACGTATTTGGAGGGGTCCACCTACTCAATAAAAAGTCTTCCGATTTCGACCACTATTTTGTCAAAGGGGACCTTTTTATATAAAATAATTAGTGACCGACTAAATTATCCTGTCGAGGGGCCTAATCTACCACTATCGTTTCCGATTCATCGGATTTCAACCCTGGCTCCCCCATCCTGTTCGAATGTATTCTTTTGGTATCCCTTGATAAGTCACCTTGCACTGCTGAAATTACACCTACACAGATCACTTTAAAATGTAAAATTTACGAATTTCAGACATTCCAGTTCATAGTGCCCGATCGCCACGACGCCAACGTTAGTGCATGTGCACACCCATCTTGCGCATTCGGCGCATTCGCCACACTTCGTGCGATGCTACGGATTCTGCTGGGCCTCCTACGCTTTGCTAACTGCTGCCACATGATATACTTGCGCCTTATCTGACGTGATGAAATGCTTTGTATGGGCGTTCGCTGCGAAAATTCGATTAATTAAATTCGATCATTAGTTCCCTACTTCTCATATTTTATGATGAAGAAATGTGGATACCCGCTGAGCTTTGATGCACCTCATATCTTTAATTAAACATGCTTCCAGGTTGGCTACCGAACCGAGGCCCTGCCTGAGTGTACTTCTTTGGACCCGTTTCGTATTTCTTCGTCTACGGATGTGTCTTAGGGCTCCAATCCATTTTTGTTCGAGGCCCAATGCATTTTCGAAACCCCTGCTCGTGTTAGGGTTTTGTTGCTTCTTTGTGCACCGATGATTTTTCTTAGTTGTCGGGGCGCTTTCAATGATCTCAATGTATTTATTTAGTGCCCGGTATTTTTGTTCGTTCTGGGACCATGTTGTTTATTGCGACCCCAGTCCCTTTTCAGGCCCTTGTGCGGTCGCATGGCCCCTGTGTGCCTTGAGAGCTTCCGGTGTTTTTGTGTGTTTTTTTTAAGAGTTCCCGCTATATTTATTTATGGCTGCAACGAATGTTTTAGGGCCCTGTCGCTTTTTGCGAGACTGCGCTTTGGAGGGCCAGTTACATTTTCGGTCCCCGTTGTGCTCTTAGGGTCCCGCTGTGTTTATTTGTGGCTTCTGACGCACATTTGTGGGGCCCAGTACGATTTTGGGTCTGCGGTGCGATATTTATGGGTCTTAGCGCAACTTATCGCGCCCAGGCGCGTGGTTCCGGGGACCCAACGCCAGTTATCTAGGGTCAACGCTGTTTTTGTGGACCTCTTCTGAATTTTCTTTAAATTCCGAATCTCGGCCTGATTTTTCGAGTCCCTGGCGCCATGTTTTTCCATATCACCTCGATTTTCTTCGAGCTCCGGTATGTTTTTCGATGCCGTACGCGATTTTTCAAGGCATCTGATGATATGTTCGGTGCTGCAGAACCATTTTCCTGACCCGGACTTTTTTTTTTGGAATCCCTCCTTATTTTGGAGGGCTCCGGCTTTCTTTTTCGGATACCGATGCGACTTTGGGGGTCACACGGTGCTTATGTGGAGCCCTAGACGCCAATTGTTGGCACCCCCGATGTGAATTTTTGATGCTCAGACCAAATTTGTGGTACTACCGATGGGAATTATGGGTCCGAGCGCGATATTTGGTGGGACCGGTTCGAGTTTGGGGGCGCGTTGTACTTAGCTGTGGCCCCAACGCGATCTTGGCGGCTCCTGTTGCAGATTTTCGGGCCTCGGAGCGAGTTTTCTGGGGCCCGCCGCATTTACTTGGAGCCCCTACGCGAATTCTGGTGTACCGACGCGAATTTTTGTGGCCCCAGCGCGACTTTTGGGGGCCTCGGCTCGATTCTTGGGAGCATATCCCTCTTAGGAGGGAGGGGCATATGCCCCTTTGATATGCCACTGCGGCCACCGAAGGAGTTTTTTGTTCAACCGATGGCACCTTTCGGAGTATAAAAGCCCTCCGGGTAATTTTTGCCGGAACTGTTCTTAATTTTCCGGTGCTGGGGTCCATTCGATCGAGTCTCGGTGTGAACTTTTGGACATCGAGTTCTAGTTTTTTAAAGGTCTTGATGTGATATATTTGATGTGATGGCCTCCTTGACAATCCTGTAGGCCTCCTTTGCAATCCAGGGGGCCTCCTTGATAATCCTGTGGGCCTCCTTTGCAATCCTGGAGGCCTCCTTGACAATCATGTGGGCCTCCTTTGCAATCCTGGGGGCCTCCTTTGTAATCCTGTGGGCCTTTGCAATCATGGGGGCCTCCTTTGCAATCCTGGGGGCCTCCTTTGCAATCTTGGGGGGCCTCCTTCGCTAGCCTGGAGGCATCCTTCGCAATCCTGGGGTTCTCCTTTGGAATCCTGGGGCCTCCGTTGCAATCATGAGGCCTCCTTTGCAATCCTGTGGGCCTTTGCAATCCTGTGGGCCTTTGCAATCCTGGGGGCCTCTTTTGTAATCCTGGGGGGCCTCCTTCGCAATCCTGGGGGCCTCCTTTGCAATCCTGGGGGCCTCCTTTGCAATCCTGGGGCCTCCTTTGCAATCCCGGGGGCCTCCTTTGCAATCCTGGGGGACTCCATCGCAATTCTGGGGCCTCCTTTGCAATCATGGGGCCTCCTTTGCAATCCTGGGGGCCTCCTTCGCTAGCCTGGAGGCATCCTTCGCTAGCCTGGAGGCATCATTCGCTAGCCTGGAGGCATCCTTCGCAATCCTGGGGTCTACTTTGCAATCATGGGGGCCTCGTTTGCAATCCTGGAGGCCTCCTTTGCAATCCTGTGGGTCTCCTTTGCAATCATGGGGCATCCTTTGCAATCCTGAGGGCCTCCTTTGCAATCCTGGGGGCCTCCATTACAATCCTGGGGGCCTCCTTTGCAATCCTGGGGGGCCTCCTTCGCTAGCCTGGAGGCATCCTTCGCAATCCTGGGGGTCTCCTTTGGAATCCTGGGGCCTCCTTTGCAATCATGGGGGCCTCCTTTGCAATCCTGGAGTCCTTTGCAATCCTGGGGGCCTCCTTTGCAATCCTGGGGGCCTCCTTTGTAATCCTGGGGCCCTCCTTCGCAATCCCGGGGCCTCCTTTGCAATCCTGGGGGCCTCCTTTGCAATCCTGGGGCCTCCTTTGCAATCCTGGGGGCCTCCTTTGCAATCCTGGGGGCCTCCATCGCAATCCTGGGGCCTCCTTTGCAATCATGGGGCCTCCTTTGCAATCCTGGGGGCCTCCTTCGCTAGCCTGGAGGCATCATTCGCTAGCCTGGAGGCATCATTCGCAATCCTGGGGTCTACTTTGCAATCATGGGGCCTCCTTTGCAATCATGGGGGCGTCCTTTGCAATCCTGAGGGCCTCCTTTGCGATCCTGGAGACCTTTGCAATCCTGGGGGCCTCCTTTGCAATCCTGGGGGCCTCCTTTGTAATCCTGGAGGCCTCCTTTGCAATCCTGGAAGCCTCCTTTCCAATCCTGGGGGCCTCCTTCGCAATTCTGGGGGTCTCCTTTGCAATCCTGGGGGCCTCCTTTGCAATCCTGGGGGCCTCCTTTGCAATCCTGGGGGCCTCCTTTGCAATCATGGGGGCCTCCTTCGTAATCACGGGGGCCTCCTTTGCAATCCTGTGGGTCTCCTTTACATTCCTGGGGGCCTCCTTTGTAATCACGGGGGCCTCCTTTTCAATCCTGGGGGCCTCCTTTGCATTCCTGGGGCCTCAGTGCCAATTGTTGGCACTCTCTTGATTTCTGGGTCCTGCTATCTTCTCCTAGGTGACTCCTTCTTCGAATTAGGGGCCTCCTCTCACGTCTTGGAGGCCTCCTCTCATGTCTCGTCGGCCTCCTTGGTCACTTTTTTCCCTGTGCATTTCCGGATAGGGGCCTCCTCAAATTTCAGGGGGGGGCGGCGCCCCCCCAGTCTCACGACAGGGGGGGCGACTGCCCCCTCTGCCCCCCCGGTGGCGACGACCTTGAATGAAGTTCAATCATTTTTCTTCTGAATAAAAAAAAACTTGCTTAGACAAGTTTCATTACAAAATTATCACCGCTGACGGCAATATTCAAACAACTCTACTCAATCGGATTTCATAATGTAAATGGCAATCACCGTATGACTTGAACTTCCAAGATATTTCCTTGGAGAGGATGATATTCTGGATAATAAAAACTTGGCTGTTTTTAGATTTGTTAACTTGGACTTGGCTGTTTTTAGATCTGGTTAGTGCAATCTAGGTTCATCTGGACTGGTGTGGTTTGTGGTATTTACATTACCATTGTTAGTTTGTCATACTAAAGAAAAAGTAGAAATCCCAGGATATGAAGTCATGTACATATATCAGATACATTGGTAAATATGCATGAGCAACCCCTTCCCCAGGTTTTTATCAAAAATACGCTTCCTGGTGTTTTCTTATTTGATTTTAATTAAGTTGATCTTCATTTCTTCGATAAATATCTATTTCTTGAGACATCCACAATTGAAGTTACGGTACTTGATCCCCAGTATTTATCTGATCAAGAAAGCAACATCAAATTTATGCAGATAATTCAAAAAAAAAAACATGAATACATATTTTTAACAATGCAAATGCAGGTTATATCTCACCCTTGATCAAAATACCAGTAAACATATGTTGGAAAATGACATTGAGTGGGGTAACAACGCAAGATAATGAATGCAAAGAATAATCGCAAGAATTGTCCAAAATTACAGAATATAAAATACTGTGACCTTGTATTCGCGCTTTTCTGTAGCCGAGGCAGATGTCTGTCTCTAACCCAATAAGAGCATGTACGGTGCTGCGTTAGGCCCGAAAAGCACATTGAAGGAGAGATAGAGGAGGATTTGCTTCCAGGTACCAGCCGTTTGCCCAGGTGCTTTTCATACCTATGCGTTCGAAACATTTCGCTGAGCAGCTGGTGGGGGCAATGGGTCGAAAATTATTGAGATCACTATGGTCATTGCCAGGTTGTTTTTATGGATATTACATATAAGAGATTCCCTCCATGTTTCAGGAAGGACATGCGGTGACATGCGGTGAACTGAATCATATGCCATGACAGGTGATAGGTTGGAGTATCTTACAATAACTACAGAAGCTGTAGAAAAGCAGTTGCAGAATATAAAGCCTAATAAAGCTTCTGGACCAGATGATATATATGCTAGGGTCTTAGTAGAGTGTGCTAAAGCTTTAGCAGTTCCTCTAGGTATACTTTTCAGGCGGTCTATGGAATACTCTGAAGTGCCTGAAGATTGGAGAAATGCAAATGTAGTTCCAAGTTTCAAAAAGGGAAGTATGAAGTGTGTAGGGAACTACAGGCCAGTCAGTTTGACCTCAATAGTTTGCAAGGTACTAGAAAAACTGGTTAAACAGAATGTTCAGATTCATCTTGATAGGCACAATCTTTTAAGGGATACTCAACATGGATTTCGATCTCGAAGGTCTTGTTTAACTAACCTTTTGGAGTTCATGGAGTATGTTACTAAAGAAGTAGACAATCAAAACAGGATGGATGTTGTGTACTTGGACTTTAGCAAAGCTTTTGATAAAGTTCCACATAAGAGGCTAATTCATCAACTACAGCAACATGGGATTGTTGGAAAAGTTCTAGGTTGGATTGAAGCATGGTTGAGGGGAAGGAAACAAAGGGTAATGTTAAATGGATGTAAATCTGATTGGAAGGATGTTCTGAGTGGAGTACCACAGGGCTCTGTTCTAGGGCCACTTCTCTTTATCATCTTTGTAAATAACATTGAGGTAGGGCTGAGGAATAGAGTGTTCAAATTTGCTGATGACATCAAACTGGTAGGAGTGGCAAACAGTTGTGATCAATCTAGTAATATTCAACTAGACTTGGAGGACCTAAAAAAGTGGGCTGATCAATGGCAGATGTCTTTTAACTATGACAAGTGTAAGGTTATGCATCTGGGGTCTGGAGGTGTGACTTTCAGATATACAATGGGAGGGAGGGAACTGGATGTTATTGAAGAGGAAAGGGACTTAGGTGTGTTGGTTTCAAATGACCTTAAAGCAGAGAAACAATGTAGCTCAGCTAGGAACAGGGCACTCAGAATGCTGGGACTCATTAATAGAAGTGTGATGTATAAGAGCAAGGAAGTCATGAAAAAACTGTACTTAGCATATGTGCGACCCCACTTGGAATATTCTGTGCAAGCTTGGAGCCCCTACCTAGAAAAAGATATAGACAAGTTAGAAAGAGTGCAACGCAAAGCAACTAAACTCATCAGTGGACTAGGTAGCTTAGAATATGGAGAAAGGCTTGTGGCATTAGATATGTACTCACTCAAGTATAGGAGATTAAGGGGGGACATGATTGAAATGTACAAAATTGTTAAAGGACTAGATCAGGTCAATTTAAATAGTGCTCTTCAGTTTAAAGTATCACACAGGGGTCACCAACTCAGGTTAGACAAGTTGAGGTGTAGGACAGTTAAGCGACAGCAGGTCTTCAGTCAAAGGGTTGTTGATCAGTGGAATGGGCTGCCTGCTGATGTTGTGGGGAGTTCCTCATTGAATGTATTTAAAAGTAGGGTGGACAAATTTTTTTAGGCAGGAAAATCTTGTTTTTGATTTCTAATTTGGATGGAGGGGATAATATTTATGTTAAATGTGCACGGCACAGACCCCTTTAAGCAGGGGCTATGGTAGCGCAATGGGTATGATGGGAGGAGCTTGCAATTGTTGAGGGTGTTATGCAATAGCAAGGGGATGATGCTAGATAGGCTGGGATATATAGCTTCCTAGGAACTTGGGATTAGGGATTGATTGGGGTGAGAATATGTACATTTCTAGTTCCTTTTCTAGATAGGCTTAACCCAGATGGGACCCTGTGGCTCTTATTAAGCCTTAACACTTTATGACTTTATGACTTTATGACCATAGGGAATCAAAAGTGTGTACAATGCAATGTTTGGTGTGGTGTGGTATGTACATGTCAGACAATATGATGACGTAACTTGTCATGCTCGACGGAATGTCACCGGAGGAGATAACGGCATACTTCAGTTCTGAAATTTGAAAAGGTGCATTGCATGTTTCAGTATTGGGATAATCGAATAGTATCAAATTGGTGTGAAAAGAATTGTGTGCATTTTGTGCAAACAAAAGTTAGTGAGTCGCCATTGGAGCGATTGTGGGCTATGTGGTGAGCTATGGTGTTGACTACTTTGTGCGGTCCTGTAATAACATTTTGTTTTGTTTTGAGGGCCATGAGTATATTCAGTCCGGTAAAACGACGGATGAGTACCCGAAGTTCTCTTAAATTCGTTTTGAACATATGGTTATATTAACTGAGAGGCCCATTAACAGCAGCTAACATCACGAATGGTATGGCGTATCCCAGCACTTTGATGGCTACGGGTGACTCAATTTTGTCGATCGGGATGTCGTAAATATTTCCTATATGCTCTTTTTCTTGCCGCAATGGCTTGGGCTACATCGGGATACTACCAACCTACCGGATTTTGTTTTGTGAAAGGTTTTGTGAGTGGGATTGTCGCAGACACAGCTTATAAAAGTGTGCTGGTGATTAAGTTAATGTTTTGTACAGGAGAAATGTCTGAGTTGTATTGTAAATGCGGATGTTCCTGAAATGTTGTCCAGTTGGCCTTCGACATTTTCCAGCGAGAGATAAAACTTGGTGTTTAATCTGCAGCGGTTGAAAATCGGTATTACTTCAATGGGGCAGTGATCGCTGTCATGAATGTCTGTGACTATCGTGTAATCAAAATAAAATGCAGAGCAGATGGATAAATAAATGTATTGCAGTTTCCGTGTAGAGTCCTAGGTTCAAAAAAAATAGTTGGATCTCCGGTGTTAGGTAACCTTAAATTGTGTCGGTGTAAGATGTGTTCATCAATGCGTCGTGTCTGCATGTGTGCGTGTGTTATCCAAAGCTGAACTATGAGGGTGAAAATCGCCAACTAAAATGCAAGGAAATTGGACATGTGCTATGAGGATTTATAAGGGCATCAAAACGTTCGTGTCTACTGTGTATGGTAGAAAATGTAAATGGAATTAACGTCTAAATTCCTACCATGGAGGCGCAAAGTGCAGGCTGCGGCCAGTAAAGGTGATTTGAGTGTAATTTGTGTTTGTGTAAAGTCGTCGTGCATGTAAATTGCTGTATAAATTGTGATGTGGTCCTTGGACCTCTTCGTAAAGGGAAAATGTAAAGTTCGAAAGATTGAAGTATATTCATCAGTAGTCAAAAACCAAGTTTCTTGGTTTTGATAAATGGAACGATGATACAAAAAAAACAACAAATGTTGTCATTTCTGCCCATTTGCATAGTACACTGCGACAATTCCATCGGAGAAAAACAACTATTGCATAGGAATTAATGTTCGTCGGCACCTTTCGGTACATGCCTTAGCCACGCATCAAGGTGACGCGAGCATGTGGGTTGCGCATGGCGGCTCCCGCAGGTCCACCCGAGCCGGCCGGACGACCGGTGACCTTGAAGAGATCACGGCGGCCGGCCATAGCCGCGGTGGATGCCCGACGGGTGGCAGGAGCCGGCAAGGTCACGTGCGTGCCGGCCGGCGCCGTACGAGCCTGGCTCATCCGGCGGCCTGCTGAATTCGAGCGTCGTTGTTCCGCAGCCGAATGCCTGCGGTGTTTTGCACTCCTCACGGCAGTGGTCTGCGTGGCATGGAGCGCAGTTGTCGGTGTTGGTGTCGTCAGTGGTTGAGTTTTGCACTCCGCACGGGAGTGGTCTGCGTGGCATTGACCGCAGTTGTCGATGTCGGTGTCGGCAGTGGTTTGAGTTTTTTTAGTGGTGCCAGCCCTGGTATGTCAGTTTGTATCGGAGATGAAGTAGTGTTGACATTGACCTTGATATATAACTAGACAGACAACTCGACTTTTCAAAAAGTTCCCGACGACGTCGCCGCATATCGGCAAAACGTCGGCGCCGGTAGGCGCTGAGCAATGTGTTGTGGATATAAAGCTGTGGTGCTGGGGCGTCCTAGGTGGTGAACATGACTATACCATTTTCAAATGACCCAGCCATATATGAAGCAAACACTTTTTCTTGATATATATATACATTCATATATCAAGCAAAATCATACCATCTATTTCTCATTAAGCCTGTTCTCCGACCTGCCGCGTCCCTGCAGTTCATCCCTTTGCAGAAACGGATACAGAGGGCACAGGTGACATGTGTCCGCTCATGGCAAGGTGGCGCCCATCTTACCAGGAAAAGTGGTCTTCCAGTGAGGCTCGAATGCAACCCTTTCCAATTTTTCAGCTAAAGTTGCCCCCCGAGATGAAAATGTGCCCCTTAGAATCATTGAGTGTACCTCCTTGAATTTTCAGCCGAAGTCTCCTTTTGAAGGCCCTCGAGTGCGTCCCTCTCCAAATTTTCAGCTGAAGGCGACCCTGAGGGCTCATCCAGTGGCTCCGGACATACCCTCCTTCCATGAAAAAATCCTGGATACGCGCCTGCCCTCTTGGCTACGACCTTGGAAGGGCCCCGGGGCTGACAAAAAGAACTGCAATTAAGATGAAGTTCTGAGTACACGGATGTTGATTTCTGAAAATTATTGGGGCGGGGACAAAATACATGAAGACAATGGGTAGGCCCAAATTGATTGGGGGAACACACTTCATAGGGTCCCATGTTAGCGCTTGAAAGTATTGGTGGTGGGGGCAAAGCCAACATTGATGGGGTACATACCCCTTCAAAAGTATATACAACAACATCCCTGCCTGAGCGTTAACTCGTGCCCTGCAGGATGGTCGTTCCAGGGGCGGATTCAGGAACATATGCCCCCATGTAATTTGAAACTCGCGCCCCTCCGGTAAGCTCGAGTGCTCCCCATCGTATTGTTCAGCCAGAAGCACCCCTTCATCCTACTCAAGTGCACGCCCTCTCCTCCCCACCCCGCTAAATAATTTTCGGCCGAAGACGCCTCTTCAGTTATTTTCGCAGGGTGCACCTCCTAAGAATTGGCGCCCCCCCCCCGACAAATACCCCTCCCAAATGACAATTCCTGGATCCGCCCCTGATTAGGATATATGATGAACACACAGTACACATATGCTGTCAACATCATCAGCGTCACTTTGCTAGCGTCTCTCGGGTATCCGGGATTTTAATTTCATGGGGTACACATGCCGAATACCGCAAGCAGTTGGCAAAACGATGATACAAGTTAGACCTCAAAAGCACAATAACAATATTTTTCCAGGTGCTTCGCCATTTCTGCCTGCTCATCATGAACCCACCATCATTTTGAACTACTTTTAATCCAAATCTTCCAACAACTTTTAATTTTACAACATTTCTTTCCAGGGCTAAAATGCATGGAAGCGGGCGGCGCGCCTCATCTTTTGCCCATATATCGCCTCTCCGCCTCCTCCAGCCGGGAACGGCCGGAATAGGTCGCGGAGCGTGCGACGGGCGGCAAGTCGGCCGTCTAGTTAGTATGGAGGTCAATGAGTGTTTACGCGAGGCGAGGGATGGGGACCAATGCTGGCCGGCTGAGTGTAAGCTATTGAAGAGGGGAGGTGGCCTGGGCAGTCCGTCGGGCCTGGGGATACCAGATTCCGGTCGTGACCTTCACGGTGCAAACTTCTTTATTTTTGCTGAACCGGACATAGAGGGGATGTAGTCAGGTGGTCGAAGATGTGGCAGTTAAAGCAGTGGGCTGGTTTGAAGCAAATTGAGCCGGGATGAGATGTCTCGCCGCACTTAGGGAATCGGGCTGGTTGGCGGCATGTTTTTCTGTCATGGCCAAAGCGCTGGCAGTTAAAACAGAGGATTTTGGATGACCACGCGCACTTGATAGCGAAGGTAGCAGGCGAGCAGGACCTTGGGAAGAGTGGCGGAATTGAAAGTAACGACTAGGAGACTCGTGTCCCGTTTGTGGCCATATTTGAAGAAGGTGATGCGACAGACGTGGGCCACCCCTCCGGCCTGAGCTCAGCTTAGATGTCAGCTTCAGACAAGAGGTGGAGCTCCCGCGCGAAGATGGTGTCCTTGGTATTGTTGCGGTTGGAGTGCACAGTGATAGTGACGGATTTACCACAGAATGTGGTGGTACGGAGGAGGGCTTTGGTCTGGGCTTAGGTTTGGGTTTCGTTTGTGAGGGTTCCGTTGGCCGGGGCATCAATGCCAGGATTCGCTAAGGAGCAGATAGCGAGGAGTTGTTTTGCCGGCCAGAAAACGGTGACACAACGGAAGGAACCGGTTTCGTCGACAGGTCTGACGACTACGTAGCTGTCGAGGTCGGGCTGACTGGATTGAATCAAATTGAGTGGGCATGGTCCGGTTCAAGCGCGGATCAGCGGCGTGGAGAGTGATGGTCTGGTCCGGGTCGGCTGACGTGGTCGTGGTCTTGGGACCAACAGATGTCAGGGAGACACGAAGGGCTTCCACGGCGGTATCCAAAGGGACAGTTCGGCGTGAATCATCAACGATTGTGTTAAGGTAGGGGGCATCGGGCACAAAGTCCGGGGTCGCACGATGGTCATCGGGCACGATCAGAGGTGTGAATTAAGATTCGGATCCCGGTGGATAGCTGGGGTCAGTGACGTGTTGCGTGTTTACACCGATGGAGTGATACCGCACGGAGTGATCAGCGAACTTCGACAGCAGTGGACAACCAGTGGGCGAACAGTATTAATCACACCATGGTTAATTTGTTTTGCGCTTCCTCAGAGGTCCATGTGAAGTCGTAAGAGAGCAATATGCTTGTCTTTTTCTTGTATTCATCTGAGTTTTGGTCAGGGAGATAAATTTTTCCAACTTGAAATTTGGCTTACATTTGTGTTCAGTGTCGATGAAACGAGAAAGCATGATTTATTTTAGGAACAATCTACTACAAAGAAACAAAACAAAATCAGAGTCATTCGGAGTGGAACACAATGCTATTCTTGTGGGGATATAAGTGATGTGTGCCATTTTAGACCCTGCACTTGACGCTAATGCAGCTGTGACAATATATTGATAGGATAGGTTAGGAACATTTATCGGGCTGTCATGCGAAGTAATGAAACGTTTACCTTATGCACCCTGAACCTAACATACATTATCCGCCCGGGACTAACGTATGCTATCCACTCTGGAAATAACTCATCTTATCCAACTTGGACGAACCCTAGTTCCGCTTTTCGGCACACCGCAGTATTTGACCCCCAGAGACTAGCAAAGGCCAATTTGTTGCGCCCCCTGTTGCCAATTTTAGCGCCCCCTGTAACTTTTTCCATAATTGACCTGCAAACACGGAATCAATGCAGAAATACTCCCAGAGGCTACTTTATAGTCACAACCCGACGTTTGACCTTTCAAATTCGCAGGTCAGGCTAAAATCATACACGGGATCATTTCCAGCGCGTATTGGGTCCCCTGTAAATCACAGCCAAACGGAGCTGACGAATGTAACTTCTACTAAGCACTGGGACCGTCAAACGTCACATGTATGTAATTCCCAATTAACGGCAGCTGCACTCCTCTAGCCTCAGCATAACCATCACCATAACCATTATATTTTGCTTACAATTTTGAATGCTAATTACTGAAAAGGAATACCTACATGACAAACAGAGTCAATGCACCCCATAGCACAAATAACCAACTACCAGAGTAGGTAGGACGAGGCTAGCTTACATTTTATCTGATAATTATGATGGAACAAGTATGTCCACTCCGGCAGGTAGTGATGTACACTTGGAAGATACCATCCCTTGGAGGCATCATACATACCCTTTTTAAGAAGGATGAATGAGGGTGTAAAAAGTGTTCCCAGCAGTGTATGGGCAAAATACCCAGGTTTGCTTGGGTACTACTCAGATGAAATGAAATTACCAGAGTAGATTGTAATAGTTTTGCAGTTTGTGATATGTCTTCTTAGATCAGGTAGGATATTCTAGGTAGATCCTACCTAATATGTGTAGGTTAGGTAAATTGTATATAATCTACCCTCGGTCATGCATGCGGATTGTTCTGATAACAATTGTCATTATTTCTGTGTTTTGTAAAATGAAGAGAGTTATAAATATACCGAGAGACAAAGAGACAGAGAGACAGAGAGACGGAGGGGTAACGGCAGATCACGTGACTTTAGGTCACGATGCGAATTTGTCACGACCAGTACAAAGTAAAATATAATGCTAAGAGTAAGTTTTTGGAACATTTGTGAGCAGCAAAATGTCGGATATACGTAGTTACCATGTTTGGTCATAACATTGCGTGCAGGTGGGTTCCACGACAGATCGACCAATAATTTTCGAATTTTACACCCCATAAATTTGTATTTGGGCCAAAATTGATGTACATGGTAGTATTGTGCTCTGAACACGCCTGAACAAGTTTTAGTTCCATCCGACTAACGGTTTCGGAGTTATAGCCTCCGGTAGTATTTTGAGGTCACACGACAAGGGTATCTTTGGCGATAGATATCTCATCGATGATGAACAGAAAGTGTGACATACTATGCATGTTTGAGAAGAAAAATGATTAAGGAAAACACATCGGTGATAAAATATCAACATTTCTCCCATATGACCTCGTGACACTATGACATTGTGACCTCGTGACCTTCTGTGACCCATAGCCCATTTAAATTGATAAACTTGATGTCAGAAGTACAAACGGGCATGATTTGACTCTCACGTAAAAAAATACGTGTTTTGCTTTGAAGCATCCCATATAGGTATCGTTCTCCATGGTTTCTATTATTTTCCGATTTTCGGAACGGACGGATTTCGGTAAGTTGTCTCCCATTGGAAAACTACGCGGGATCGAACAATGAAATAAAAAGGGGTGATATGAAAACGTTTCCTTAGCAAAGCAAAAATATTAAAAAGTTATCGATGTAAGTCTTATAGCTTGGCTTAATAAACTTCACATATTTCAAGGTCACCCTTTACGATAGGTTGGGTATTGGAGCTTATGGGCACATCGACTGCGTCGATCATGCAGTGCCCATATCATCGTCAGTCAAACAATGGCATATGCACGAAGGTCAGTCGACGAGACAACTGCATGTGAAGGGGTCGATGTACGTGTGACATGCCGTGCTACGATCCTCATTTTGTCAGGTGTAAAAGTGAGTTAATCAGGGGCATAAATCACACAAAAACTTTACTTCTGATAGGAAGCAGAAGAGCTGTCCCGATTGAACAGTTGATGACTCGTCCCCATAATACTTCCCTTTGAGAGAGAGAGGGCGGTACGTCCAATGTGGCGCCTTCGCTCATGGGTAAGTCGGCTTCAGGCAATCAGTACGTGCCGCACTGACAGTGCAGCATGACACCTTGGATACAGCGGACTGCCACCGCCGGTCAGAAGGCATTACCGATAGGTCATCCATAGGTTTATCTAAGCGTGACGACGTAATTTTACTTCGGAATATCTAATGGTCTGGTAACGGAAACATCCGATCATGCTGGCCTCACAACAAGAAGTACAATTATGTTCTCATGCTACCTGTAGGCATCATTGGCATGGAGGTACAGTGGAATCCCTATCATAATGCAAACACACGCGTTTTTATCGCGGTATACATAACGTGTCCCGGAAAACATGGACCTTTTTACAAGTTTCCTGTGATTTCATTGTTCACGTTTTGGTCACTTTCCGCATATTGCACGTTATTACACACTACTGCACATCACTGCACTGCACTAAGCAGTGCACAATCGAACAACGATGGGATAGAACAACGAAGTAAACGTCAGACGATGATGATAGGCTGTGCCCGGAAACATCATTTGCACAACCTTTATATGACTTCATTATTCACGTTCTTGAGACACTGCGCATGTGGACATTCCGCATGGGACACTGTGCCGCACAATGGTAAATATGTTAGGAAAATGAAAGCAGATCAAACGGCGTCGATTTGGCTTGATAACTAAATCGTTACAAACGGCGTCGATTTCGAAGTTCGCCAAACCGAATTTTTGGGGTGAACATGGAATCTGGGGTCGTGGGCACATTAATTTTTTTTTTTTTTTTTTTTTTATTTTTTTTTTTTTTTGGGGGGGGGGGGGTTTCCGGGCCCCCCCCCGTAATTCGAACTGTCAAAATGTTCTTGGAAATTCTGAACGTTGTATTTTTGGGAGATGGGTGACATAGGACGTTTTAAAACCGTTTTCGGTGATTTCTGGTAAGTGCAACGCCTATCAGTGCATCAAATCTGGTAATAAAAGCGGGGAAAACAGCTTGGATCTTCGGAAATGACTTTTTGAGATAGTAAATATCAATTGACAGATGATTTAAGATGGCATCGGAAACAGCTCATCCTGGCGCATTGAGTTGGTCGAGGATATTTATGTTTGATATGTAAAATATTTTTAACGATTTAATTTTGAAATTGCATGTGCATTCAGAAATTTGTAGAGCTTGGAATATGGTGTATATCAGGTACTTCTCAACAGATACAGATAGCCAGGAGCCAACGGAACATAATTTCTTTGATGAAAAGTCAATTTTGAGTTAAAACATTTCCGCGAACATGAATTTTACATATTTTTCGATTTTGGCATGTTTTGTTCTTCTAAGCATGCCATAGTTCCGAATTTCGCTTGCATCAAGTTTCCCGTCGGTGTATCCTTTTCAATCTTTGTGTGTGAAATTTCCAATTTGAATTTTTTTCAAGCTTTAAAAAGTATCTCCGATTTTTAACAATTGTTTTTCATAATCAGCGTCAGAAATGAAAAGAAGAAAACCATAAATCACAGAAAACGGTTTGAAGACGTCCTATGTCACCCATCGCCCAAAAATACAACGTTCGGAATTTCCAAGAAAATTTTGACAGTTCTTAAAGTGCTCACGACCCCAGATTCCATGTTCACCCTAAAAATTCGGTTTGGCGAACTTCGAAATCGGCGCCGTTTGTAACGATTTAGTTATCAAGCCAAATCGACGCCGTTTGATCTGCTTTCATTTTCCTAGCATATGTACCATTGTGCGGCACAGTGTCCTATGCGGAATGTCCACATGCGCAGTGTCTCAAGAACGTGAATAATGAAGTGATATGAAGGTTGTGAAAGTGATGTTTCCGAGCACAGCCTACGTGCACTGTGACAGAAAATAGTGGTTTGCAATAGGTGTTGGACTGTACGTCCATATAAATGATGCTCTGCATGTGGAAATAAAGCATAATGGTACTTCCTTTTGTAATGTTAGCATGGTCGAATATGGCTAGACTGCATCGTTGTCATGTTTGATGACATTCAATACGTGTTGTAAGTAACTATCAGATGTTCTGAAGTAAAAGTACGCCGCTACACGAAAATAAGCTACGACACTATGGAGATCATAAAATGTTCAACCCTCGTTAAGGTTCTACAGTTCACCCCCAGCTGTTCAGACACCGTGCCGCCTGCTGTTGTTCTGTGCCGGTCCTGGTCACGAGGTGTGGCCATCTGGCGGCAGCTCTACAGTTCACCCCCAGCTGTTCAGACACCGTGCCGCCTGCTGTTGTTCTGTGCCGGTCCTGGTCACGAGGTGTGGCCATCTGGCGGCAGCTCTACAGTTCACCCCCAGCTGTTCAGGCACCGTGCCGCCTGCTGTTGTTCTGTGCCGGTCCTGGTCACGAGGTGTGGCCATCTGGCGGCAGTTCTGCAGTTCACCCCCAGCTGTTCAGACACCGTGTGTGTGTGTGTGTTTGAATTTTGCCAGCCTGCCACCGTGTGATGATGCCGGCTGTTTTCGGATGTTTGATGGTGGTATTGGTATGTGGAGATATAAGGGTTTTACGTAGGGAGGAAGAGGGTTGGTTTATTGATCGGCGCTGTAGTAGAGTTGTGAGCGTATTGGAGTTTGAAGTAAGCTGGGTAGAGCTGAGTAGATCATAGTTCCAGGAAGTTGTACGGATGGTCGAGGGCCGGAGATGATGTAGACGAGAAGAGTTTCCAGTCCGCGGACTGTGCCAATTCGGGGTGTATGGGGTGTAGTGGGGGGGGGTCGGGGTCGGGTCATCGCCATTGTTGAACATTGCTAGAACACATGTAGTATTTGGGGTTTGGGTGTTTTTTTGTTTTGTTTCTGCTTTTTGTTTTTGTTTCCTTTTTTAGTCGAAAGTTACTATACTTTTTTCCTCTTGTCCTTGGGTGGTTTTTCCCCGTTCCTTTTTTCTTTCTTTTTTTCACAGTTGTTCGATGAGGCGTGTGATAGCGAGAAAGTGGAAGAGGTGTTCGTGTAGTGCTGGATGGCCGTCGTTGAGGAGTGTAGTGAGGCTTAGTGGAATGTGATGTGTAGTGAAGTAATTTGTGATGTGTTGTCTTTGGTTGTTGTATTTGGTGCAGTAAATGAGGATGTGTTTGATTGTAAGTGTTCGCTGACATGTTGTGCATTGTGGTCGCTGTTGTCGTAAGAGGAGGTGTGAATGTGTAAGTGCCGTGCGTCCCGTTCGTATTCGTGTTAGTGTAGGTTCTTTGAAACTGGTGTGTTGGTTGATGGAGTGCCATTGTTCGTGTTTGGGGTGGATTTCGTGGAGTTGTGTTATTGTTGTGTCCCAGGTTTGTTGTATGTGTTTGTTGAGGGCTTGGCGTATTGTGGGGTAGTAGTCTGATTGTGAGTAAGGGCATTGCGTGGTTTGCTGTAGTGTTGTGGCTAGGTTTGCTTCTGTGTTTGCGTGTTCATTACCATGTATGTTTGTGTGGCTTGGGATCCAGAGAAGTAGTGGGCGTTGTTGGATATTTAGTTTTTTTTATGTATGTAGAGTATTTTGGGGATGAGTGGGTGTTTGAATTTGGTGTAGGGTGTTATGCTTTGTAGTGCTGATTTTGCGTCAGTGGCTATGACATTGTGTTCCATTTGTGTGTTATAGATGGTGGAGTAGGCCGAAAAGATTGCGTAGAGTTCTGCTGTGTATGTGGATGCCGTGTCGTGCAGACGGGCACCCAAGATGGCTCGGGGCGGTGCTGTATTGGGATACAGCACGGCCGCTGAGCCCGTCTGCTGTGTGTGTGTTTTGGATCCGTCTGTGTATATGATATTATAGTTTGCGTATTGTGCTGTGAATTGTAGGAGGAGTTGTTGTATTTCTGCGTCTGTGTATGCGTGTTTCGGTTTGTCTATGAGGAAATGTGCTGTGGGTGTTTGGTGTTTCCACCATGCCGTGGGTGGCGGGAGTGGTTGTGTTGTGGGGAGTGTGATTTGTAATCTATTTGCGTGTTGGTGTATGCGACAGCCTATTGTGGTTTTAAGTAGTGGTTTTTTCATAAGTTGGTGTATGCGTTTGGTGCGAATTTTGAGTGCTGGTGTGCATGAGTGGTGTTTGACGAGTTGTGTTTTGTAGTGGTATCTAAGTAGTGCTTCTGTGCGTCTGTGTTTGAGTTCTGGGATATGGTTGTATATGTGAAGTGCGAGATATGGTGTAGTGATGTAGGCTCCGGTAGCTATTTTTAGGCATTGGTGTTGTAGTGTGTCTATAATTTTGAGATTTGATTTGGCTGCGTTTTCAAAGAGTGGGGATCCGCATTCCATGATTGGTCGAATGATTGCTTTGTATAAGGTCAGTAGTGTATTTCGGTCTGATCCCCAGTGTGTGCCAGGAAGTGTTCGTAATATATTTATTATTTTTGCGGCGCGCTTTTCAATACTTAGAATGTGTGGCCGAAAGGTGAGTCGTGGGTCTAGTGTGATACTTAAGAGTTTTGTTGTGGTTACAAATGGTATGGGTGGGTGGTCTATTTTTCGTGGTTGTAAGTTTGTATGTCGAGTGTAGCCGAATACCATGCATTTCGATCTGTGTGGTGCAATGTGTAAGTTAAGTAAGGCTAGTTTGTTGTGTAGTTCTGATAGTGCGCTTTGTAGTGTTCCTAATGCGTTATTCGGTGTTTCATGTGATGTCCAGAGTACAATGTCATCTGCGTAAATTGCGATTTTGGTCGAGAAATTGTCTGTGATGATTGAGTTTAGGCCTAGAATGAAGAGATGGGGACTTAAAACGGAACCTTGCATTAAGCCGGTCGTGGTGAATTTAATGGCTGAAATGTGGGGCCCAATGTTTACTTGAAATGATCGTTTTAGTAGGTAGAAGTGGAGGTAGTCTTCCCTGTATGTCTAAGTTGTATAGGTGTTGTAAGAGTGCTGTTATGTTGATAGTGTCATAGGCTTGTTTGAGATCTAGGAAGACGGCGACGGTGGCGCGTTTCTTTGCCGCCGCTTCCTGGATGTGAGTGATGAGATAGGTGAGGTTGTCAAGACATGAGCGGTTAGGGAGAAAGCCTGATTGTATCGGAGATATTAGTTTTTGTGTTTGAATAATGTAGAGAAGGCGTTTTTTGACAAGGTGTTCGAAGAGTTTGTGAAAACAGCTGGTAAGTGCGATAGGACGGTAGGAGTCGCATAGAGTTGAGTCAGTGTTTGGTTTAGGGATAGGAATGAGCAAAGCGTGTAGCCAAGATGGTGGATATGTATGCGTTGTTGTAGGTGTCGAGTAATGCGTGTAGTGCTTGTGTTGGGAGGTGTTTGAAGAATGAATAGTGTATATTGTCTGGTCCTACGCTTGTGTTTCCTGTTTGTGCGATTGCTATTTGTAATTCTGTGAGTGTAAACCTAGCGTTGTAAAGATGGGGGCGTGTGTGTCTGATTGGAGGTGGGGGGTGTCGTGGAAGTGTGGATGACCTAATGTGATAGTGGTGTGCGAAAATGTTTGCTATTGTTTGTGGGTCTGTGATGGTGATGTAGTTATGTATGAGTGTGATGGCTTTGGTTTGTGGTCTTTGTCGGTGTTGAAATGTTCTAAGAAGTGTCCAAATTTCGCCGACAGGGGTGAATCTGTTAAATTGATTGCAAAATTTATTCCAGGAGTTCTTTTTGGCATTTTTAATGGTCTTTTGCAGGCTGCTCTGAGTTGTTTGTATACTGTGAGTGTTTCCGGTGTGCGGTGTCTTTCGTGTCTGTGTCGTGCGTGGTTCCTCGCGCGGATCGCCCGGTGGCATTCGTCGCTCCACCAGGGCGCCGCGCGAGGTTTGTGTTGATGGCGCGTTTTTGTTTGTGGTATGTGTTGGTGTGCTGTAGTGAGGAGGATGTGTGCAAATTGCTCTGGTGTGAGGTGTGGGTTGTTTGCTGTTTGTGCGGCTATGGATTCTGAAAAGGGTGTCCAGGATGCTTTTTTGAGGTTCCACCGGGCCGGTGGAACCTGTGGATTGGGTGGGCCGGTGGTCGGGATTTGGTTAAAGGTAGTGGTTATGGGCGCATGGTCACTGAAATGAGGATCGGAATCGGATGTCCAGGATAGGGTGAGGGCTATGCGTGAGGATGCCAGGGTTACGTCTGGGGTCGTGGGGAGGTGGGAGCTAATTGGGACGAGGTATGTTGGTGCTCCGGTGTTGAGTACTGTGAGGTTGTGTTGGGTTGCTAGAGTGATGAGCAAGTGTGCTTTGTGGTCGGGTCGTGTTGTTCGTGTGTCCCATAGTGGGTGATGAGAGTTAACATCTCCAGCTATTATGACTGGAGTGGTAATTTGGTGAAGTGCTTTATTTAATTCCGAAAGAGTTTCTGTGTTTCCTGATGGGGGTCGTAAATGTTGATGAGTGCGTAGGCTGTGTTGTGGAGGTGTATTTCGGTCAGTAGTATGTTTGATGTGGTGTTAAAGTGTA
Organism: Ashinkailepas kermadecensis; assembly: GCA_034440615.1. Taxonomy (NCBI): domain Eukaryota; kingdom Metazoa; phylum Arthropoda; class Thecostraca; family Neolepadidae; genus Ashinkailepas; species Ashinkailepas kermadecensis. The sequence continues at coordinate 983,100 of JAOTOM010005147.1, read as the reverse complement.
TCAGACGGTGCGGTGTTGTGTTCCTAATGTAGGTGCAGACACCGCCTGACCTGTGTGTGGTGTGTTTGTCTTGTCTGTATAGTGTGTAGTGAGGGATATTGAATTGATAGGGATCGTAGGGTTTGAAGTGTGTTTCTTGGAAGCATAGTGCAGCGTGGTTTGTCTGTAGTGCGTAGTGTTTGAATTCTGGCCAGTGTCTAATGAGTCCGTGTGTGTTCCATTGTAGTACTGTATTCATTGTCTGTGAGCGTTAGCGCAGGTAAGTGGTCTTTTCGGTGATTGTTTTTGTTCGTGTTTTTCGTTGGCCTTTGTGTTTCTTGTGGTTGGGAGGGGGGTGGTGTTGGGTTTAAGGGGATTGTGGTGTCTGAGTCGGTTGTGCTGTGATCCGTGTCCGTCTGCTCTGATCCCGTGTCCTGATCTGTGTGTGAGTGCGGTGCCGGTGATGTGTCCGATGTGGGTGGGGTTTGTGGGGATGTTAAGGATCCTGGTTGGTAGGGTGGTGGCGGTGCGTTAGGCGTCAGACACAATGTTACTGCGGACATCGAGGGGATCTCCAGTAAAGAAAGAAAACAGGTGCCATTCAAGAACTCTGAAACATGCGCCTCCGACAAGCGGTGCCGGATGCTCACTAGTGTGTGCGCGAAGAATATAGTTACAATTTATGAGACTCTGTCTCCATAAAATATGATGCGAAGTGCATTTATGAAAGTTAGCTTGCCTTCAGACGTAAATTTTATTGCCACTTGCGGTGACCTATTGCGCATATTGTTACTTTCCATATTTCCTTTTTGAACTATTTTCCACCATAGACGGCCGGCCACCGGCCGCCTCCCATTCATAACATGGCGGGACGCGGGATTCCTATTCCCTGAATGTTAATGGGCCCCAACGCCAAAGTTACAGGCAGATTTTCATATTTGAAACGATAGACGATGTGCCTGGCATGAGTTCCGCCACCATTAGAGTTGAGGCCGACAGATTTTAACGAAATTGTGTAAGAACATTACGCTTATGGGCGTTGAAGGGAAAGAATGCATCTACAACCGTGAATTTCTCCTACACCATTTTGGCGTGGCAGAGCAGATGTTGCTTAGTATTATTGAATGGTGGACCTTTTCTTTCTATCGTGCCACCGCTCGGCGGCCCTACGAATCATCTAGGCAGCAACCGTCGGCGCTTGACATGCATCGAGCACTGCCAGAACGTCAATAATGTCGCAAAGCTTCATGTCAAAAGGTAAAAAGTGACAGGGTTAAACATCTATAAAAGTAGTCGAGCATGGCATCAGAAGGCAGCTGATTTTATGCCGGTTTATTTGAGACCATTGGAGATTAATTCGCTAATGTAGAACATCTGATATACAATTAAAAGTAATACAATGTGAAAACTTGAGACACAAATCCTGGAATTGATTAAAAAATAACAGGGTTAGATATCTATAAAAGTAGTCGGGTGTGGCATCAGAAGGCAGCGGAATTTATGCTGGTTTATTTAAGACCATTGGAAGTTAATTCGGTAGTGTAGAACATCTGATATACAATTTAAAGGAATATAATGCGATAATTCGATATGCAAATCCTGGAATTTAGAGCAAAAATGACAGGGTTAGAAAACTATAAAATTAGTCGAGTATGGCATCATAAGGCATCGGATTTTATGCCTGTTTATTTAAGAGCATTGGAAATTAATTCGGTAATGTAGAACATCTGATATACAATATAAAGTGTTGCAATGCGATAATTTGGGACACAAATTCTGGAATTAAGTGCAAAAGTGACAGGGTTAAACCTTCATGGAAGTTATTCAAGATGATATCAAAATGTAGCACGTTCGATTTTCGTTTAGTTAAGAACATTGGAAATTGTCAGGACGTCACACAGAAGATGTATGACACGTGTTTATCACAAGATGTTGAATGGCCAATTGCTCCCATCTCACTTTAAGTCAAAGTTACAGGGTGAAATGATTTGCTAATAAAACGAACTACACATCATAAGAGAGCTTGTTTCAATGTTGTTCAAATTGGACCATTGGAAATTACTTGCGCCTCGTCTAGAAACCAGAATATAGCATTAATAAAAGCAAGTCCACTTTGGTGGTGTTCCTTCACAAACCCACAACAAGAGCGGCTCCACGAGTATTATGTCCGCTTAAAGCGCCTAACGGATGGGTGACAGGGTGGGGTAGGTGCCGGTTGGCGGGTTGGGATGGATGGTGGTGCTTGGAGTGGTCTGTGGGTAGTGGGGTGTCCTGGTGTTGCGGGGTGTTTTTTGTGTGTGTTGGTGTTGGTCGGTGTTGGCGTGTCTGTTTGTTGTGTGTATGGGTTTGTGTTCTGTTTGTGTTGAGTTGGTGTGGGCAGAGCCGGGTACTCTGTGTAGGATAGTGGTGGTGCTTGTTGGTGGTAGTTCCCCGGCTCTGTGCGGCGAGTCGGCCACGCCGCCCGCGGGCCGAAGACTGCCGCTCTGGCCTCGGCCAGGGCCATGCCCCCGAGGTGGACTCGTCGGAGCACCTCCCGCTCCGCCTGCCATCGGGGGCAGTCCCTGTCCGATGCCGTGTGGTCCCGCCCGCAGGCGGCGCAGCTGCGCTCGCCGCTCTTGCAGTGTTCTGCAAGAACACTGCACAAACACACCCATGTGTTTGTGCGCAATTTCCGCAAGTGTATGTGGTGCTGTGGCACCCCCCCCCCCCCCCTCCCTTTGAGTGTCCGTAACGCTGGCATTTGGCACAGCGTCGCGGGAGGGGTGCACGTGGTGTTACCGGGTATCTTAAATAACCTGCCTTGATGTACTTTGGTGGCTTGCGTGTGTTGAAGGTGGGGATGATAATGCTTGTGGTGTGTGTGTTTTTTGGGGCCGGCCGGAACACGATGGAGACACCCTGGTCGAGGAGCCTCTCGACCAGAGTGTCCGCCGATATACCGGCCAGCTATCTGGCCATGATGGTTCCCTGTAAGTGTGTTGCTAGTGCGATGGTGATCGGGACGTTCAGTATGGAGTGTATGGTGGGTAGAATGAGTGCGTCGATGTTGTTGTTTGCCTGGATGAGGAGCGCCCCTGATCTAAGTAGTTTTGCGTGTAGGGGCGCTCCCGTGTAGCTGGCGAATTCTCCATCTACCAGCCAGGGGTCGAGGGAGCCCACGGACTCCCCGTCTCCCCGGCGGCAGGTGAAGAATTCGCCTGTTGGTGTGGTGCCGTTGTCCATAGTGTGGTGTTGGTCCGTGTGCTGTTGTCTGCGTTTTATGATGTGTGTGGTGTTGTTCAAAGGGTGAGATGTGGCAGGTGTGTGCCACAAAACGATACAGTAGCCGGCAGAGGGTATAGAAGGGCGTGAAGAGAGCCCGACAGATTGTAAAAGAGGAGCAGAAAAGTCGAAGAGAACACAAAGAAATCGGATACTGTGCGCGAAGAAAGCACGGTCAGAAAGATCAGATAAAGATCGTGCAGAAGGCACTAGAGGGAAAATAGGGGGTAGGGTGGAGGGAGCCCGGGGTGGGAGGGGTTGGCAGCACCGCCGGACTGACCTTGTAGAAGATGAAGTACCGTAGACGTAGGCGGCGCAGAAGATGTGGCACAGCACTAGCCCAGATGATGATCTTGAAGAGAAGTCTTGATGTAGCTTGTAGTAGATGGGGAGTATGGAGGAATAGGTAGATAGTAGTGTATGAAGGGAAGAGGAGAGATCGCTGGCGCAGGGAGGGTGTGTGTAGAGCGCGTGTGAGTGTCTTGGTGTCTGGTGTGTAGTGTTTGGTGACAGGTGTCTGGTCGGGTGTTGGCTGGCGTCTTGCGTCTTGCGAAGAACCGGTCGCTTGCGGTGCTTCAAGGCGCTTCACAGGGCGGGGCGAGGAGTATGTCCACAGGCGTGACGTGCGAGCGAAAAAGCGAAGCGGTATCGAAGCGGTATCATGCAGACACCGTGTCGCCTGTTGTTGTTCTATTCCGGTCCTGGTCACGAGGTGTGGCCATCTGGCGGCGGTTCCAAAGTTCAGGCACCGTGCCGCCTGCTGCTGTTCTGTGCCGGTCCTGGTCACGAGGTGTTGCCATCTGGCGGCAGCTCTACAGTTCACCCCCAGCTGTTCAGGCACCGTGCCGCCTGATGTTGTTCTGTGCCGGTCCTGGTCACGAGGTGTGGCCATCTGGCGGCAGCTCTACAGTTCACCCCCAGCTGTTCAGGCACCGTGCCGCCTGCTGTTGTTCTGTGCCGGTCCTGGTCACGAGGTGTGGCCATCTGGCGGCGGTTCCAAAGTTCAGAAACCGTGCCGCCTGCTGTTGTTCTGTGCCGGTCCTGGTCACGAGGTGTTGCCATCTGGCGGCGGTTCTGCAGTTCACCCCCAGTTGGGAGGGAGGCAGTACGCCACAAGGTGCACGTAGAGCTTGGTCAGTGCGGCTGGGCCAGTGCAGCTGGTGCTCGGCTGGTGCTCGGCTGGTGCTCGGCTGGTGCTCTGTGGCGGTGACGGGCCCGATCCGTGCCGAAGTGACACTCGAACCGAGTGAGTGTGCCTAGCGGGGTCGGCTCGGTAGTCATGCAGGTGGGTGACGCTGGCTCGCAGGGGGTTGGCGGTGTGGGTGGACGAGTTCCTTATATTACATTTCGCATGTTTTTACATCCATAACATACCAGATTACTAGCTTCTTACTAGCAAACCAGAAGCCCACATGGTCTTTTTACGTCGCCGGGTTTACGGCGTATATATATACATATATATATATATATATATATATATATATATATATATATATATATATGTGTATGTGTATGTGTATGTATGTGTATGTATGTATGTATGTATGTATGTATGTATGTATGTATGTGTATGTGTATGTGTATGTGTATGTGTATATGTATATGTATATGTATATGTATATGTACATGTATATATATATATATATGTATATGTACATGTCTATATATACATATATATATATGTATATAGATATATATATAGATATATATAAATATATATATATATATATATATATATATATATATATATATATATATATATATATATATATATATATATATATATATATATACATACATATATAGCTCGGCGCAATCGGCTTCGCGAAGAAAGGAGTGAAGTACATGAATAAAGTATGGAACGCAATAACAAACAGTACACAATGACAAACAGTAGTGCATTTATGACAACATTCCAGTTGACCAAGTTCGGTCCATTAACCTGTCATGAACTTGACCTGACTTGGCCTCGGTGACCTAACATGACCTTGAAACTATACAGCATATCAATATATCAATATACATCAAACAAGTCGCTAGTGTTGCCCAGAACACTTCCCTTTTGCGGATATATGGGAAGCGCATCAGCTCCGATTTTTGTGGTATGGCGCTACAAATTTTGTCTTTTATTTAACGGCCACTAACTCGAAAACTTTTCGGGAGATTTCCATTTTTCTTGCTTTAAACGACGCGCCGGTCATTTATCAGCAGGTACGAAAAATGGAGTATATAAACTGCTAAAATCTGGAGTTATGTATAAAAACCGGAGGGGTGGGCGGATTTCGCCTCCCTCCCCCTCCAGTGCGCGTGTTAAGGAACACAAACCTGATCTAAATTCGAACCAAACCTCTTGGCGGATATTATGGTATGATTAGTCGACAGGCATATGTCCACAGTGTGTGCATAGCGTGCATGTCGTGTATGCTATGTGTCATGAACGGAATATGCGCAAAGATATTGCGAAGAACAGCATCTTCCGCGGATTGTTTGTTGGTTTTGTTATCCATCCTGGTGCAGCAATGCCCCAGCTGTACATGCCTATCAGGCAAAAGCAGATATATGCGATAGGCTGAAAGAAGACCAACATTTGACTAGTTTATTTCAGTGCCTTTCATAAAATATTGTTACAGCAAATACCGTCGTGTGTTAACAATGTAAGCAAATGTGCAAAAATGTTCGCCTTGGACGTACGGTACCATTTAAGGCGTCTCCGGAATCGGAAAGCCTATGATTAGCAAGACCTGACATGATACAGGCAATAAAGTATGGTAGTGAGAATTCGGCGAATAGATGGAATTGCTTATTTTGTTGTGATTTGACGAAGGGTTGTACCCGAATATACAGCAAGAGCAAAGTAACTTTTCATTTTGTTTTCTCATCATCGAGGAAAGGTCATAATACGATGTTGATGAAATGAAATGTTCCTCGCCAGAGCGCAAAACAATCCTCACAATGTGTGATGGGTTTCCAGGCCTCCGTTTAAGCGCTTAGTACGTTTGTATTTTCGTGATGTTGTTAGTTTTCTATTTTTCATGAGTGCTTCTATTGTACCTTTATATATCAGTGAAAGTACATTTCTTGCAGAGATATAACAAGTTAAAATGATCTGCACTATGCAAGAACGACTCGAAGTTAGACAAATTGGAAAGCTGTACTATGACGTTTCGGCCACAGCCATTGCCAAACATTACACTCGTTGCGATCGGCGAACGGATCGAAAATTCAAATTGCTGCAGGCACAAAATTTCGACGAAATCCATTTACTACCTCCACTGCGAGAACAAAAAGTGAAGAAAAAGGAACACACGCACCCACAAACACCAAAAAAGAAGAATAAGAAAACCTAACGTGCAAATACATAGACAGGGACGGCAGGTATACATATACATATATATATATATATATATATATTTATATATATTTATGTATATGTATATGTATATATATATATATATATATATATATATATATATATATATATATATGTGTATATGTATGTGTATATGTATATGTACATGTACATGTACATGTACATGTACATGTACATATACATGCACATGTACATGTGCATGTACATGTACATGTACATGTACATGTACATGTACGTGTACGTGTACGTGTACGTGTACGTGTACGTGTACGTTTACGTGTACGTGTACGTGTACGTGTACGCATACGTATACGTATACGTATACGTATTTGTGTATGTATATGTATATGTATATGTAGATGTATATGTATATGTATATGTATATGTATATGTACATATACATGTGTGTATATATATATATATATATATATATATATATATATATATATATATATATATATATATATATATATATATATATATATATATATATATATATATATATATATATATATATATATATATATATATATATATATCTATATATATATACATGTATATATATATACATATATATATCTATATATATTTATATATATATATATATATATATATATATATATATATATATATATATATATATATATATATATATATATATATATATATAAATATATATATGTATATATGTTACGTTATGTACGTTTATATTTTCGTCATGTTGTTAGTTTTCTATTTTTCATGAGTGCTTCTATTGTACCGGTATATAATATCAGTGAAAGCACATTTCTTGCAGAGATATAACAAGTTAAAATGATCTGCACTATGCAAGAACGACTCGAAGTTAGAAAAATTGGAAAGCTGTATTATGACGTTTCGGCCACAGCCATTGCCAAACATTACACTCGTTGCGATCGGCGAACGGATCGAAAATTCAAATTGCTGCAGGCACAAAATTTCGACAAAATCCATTTACTACCTCCACTGCGAGAACAAAAAGTGAAGAAAAAGAACACACGCACCCACAAACACCAAAAAAGAAGAATAAGAAACCTAACGTGCAAATACATAGGCAGGGACGGCAGGTGGAAGCCGTCGCGACACGGACGCGTTCACCTGGCGGCAGAGGGTATGCAGTTGTAACATCAAAGTCGCACCGTTTACACACGTGTATATACAATTCCTTGGCCGTTCTCTAAGGACGGTTCTCTAAGACTCTACGTACGCGATAATTTGTCAGCCACACGCAAAACATCGGTAAAACGGATTCCCTACGTTACATGGCATGACGAATGGTGGGAATTCATACTTGGTTTAAGCTCACGAGTAAAATGAGTTTCTAAGATTTCATGCCCGTGCCGTCTTTCGCTGTACCTAGGATATATTGAGTATTGAATATTGAAATTTTCATTCGTTTCCGGATGGTTCATATTGAAGTGATGCTCCGTCATATCTTCGCCTCGGGGAATGAAGGGACGCCGGAGACGTGCATCCCCAAATCCTCATTGAATATTTCCCCCAATGGGCGTACCGTTTCCCCAACATAAAAAACGGACGGACAAGTGATGCTCGTCATCTCATAAACTGCTTTTTTGATTCTACAACTTCCTTTCAGACCATTGCCACATGTGTGGTATTTTTGTCACCTGAAGGACAAGTGGGGATGATGAGGGCTTACCTTACTAGATTAGATTTTAGTGAGTGTTCGCTGCACCACGCGATTCTAATTTTGTCTAATTTTGGTGAGCGCGCAAAATTTGGTTTACCGTCCGGCAAAATTTGTCGGTGATGAAAGGTAATCGGATGTAGGTGTACTCAGATTTTTTTTGTTGTTGGCACGGTGGTGTTGAACATAGCTCCTTTTGTCGTGACGCCTGAACTGGGCCATTCCCTAGTCAATGGCCGGCGACACCTTCCTAGGCGGGTACCCATTGGCCAGGAAGAGGTCGCGCATTTTCTGCAGGCGCCTCTACACGCGGCCTCGTCCTAAGACCAATGCTCGTCTTGAACCACAAAGACCTCGGTGCTCAATGCTCAAATAACGAGAGCGACTCACATTTCTCCACCTAACGGCACAAGCGTTGAAGTCTCTCTATGCTCTTCCAGAGAAGTGATTCACGTAACCGAGCTGTACGTTTATCGGCCACACAACACAGTTCGGACGCCCAGACAAAGAAAAACTTGATCTTGGTGCTGAGATACGACTCACATTTTTCAAAGAACGCTGGCGGGTTACGATTTACCCATCTAATGGCCACTGGAGGTTAACACGATATACCGCACACTTGGCCCACCAATACAGTTGCATGCATTCATTTTTGTCGTGCATGGTTGCCAGAAAAAATACACTTGCATCTGATACTCCAATCTTTCTGCTGGCTACAAATATTTCCAAAGTTATAGTCTATTTTGGATTTCCCACGTAACCATCGGAGAAGAAGTGGACTTTCTCAAGTTCTAAGTGCATTTTCAGTGCGTAAGGAATCAACACAGACTGGACACCTACAAATATGCCTATATACTGAATACCAAATACAAATATCCCTATTAGCCTATATACCTACCTATCTAGCTTTATTCACTCGTATCTGACGTAACGCACGTGTGGATCGAGTGCCCCATCAATAATTTTCGAACTCCGTCCACGCCTTCGTCAAGGGGCCTGCGCAGTGTACACCTACTAGGATAAATCTCACCCCGTCTACCATTAATTATAGCTCAAAAATAGGATTCTCCAACCTGAAAAAAAATAGTGCACCATATTTGTAATGCATTCTATGATGGACGCCCCACAACATTAGCACGCAGCCAATCCCATTGATCAACCACCCATTGGCTGAAAACCTGTTGGCGCTTAACCGTCGTACACCTTGACTTGTTCAACCTGAACTGATAACCCCTACCTTATGCTCTAAATAGAAGGGCATCATTGAAATTGACATTACCTAACCCTTTACCGATTTTATGCATTTCAATAATGTTACCCCTTATCACTTATACTTGGATGAGTACATATCTGATGACAAATCCTTTCTCCATACTCTTAAGTTTCCCATACACTAAGTAAATGGAACAAACAAAGAGCAAGCCGGTGGATATTTGAAGAGAAAGAACAGCTGTTTGCGACTTTTGTTACAAAAAAGCGGCTGGTTTGACACAACGTTTATTCGTCAAAGGTGCCAAAGGCGCACATTTTGTGTTGCTATTCGCCAAAACTATCTCACAGGATCGAAGAGGATAGCTTCGTGGAGCTTCGAAGAGGATATAATTGGCAATGGAGCAGGTCCTGTGTAAATTGCGATTCAGCATGCTTAATGCTTTTGCCTGTCCTTTTTCAGACCACACCGAATGTTGACGGCTTGGAAAACGGCCAGGACAGCACGTCACCAAGACCCAAAGATAAAGATCTTCTCTATGGAGTTGAAGACGTACCAGCTTGGTATACGTGTGCTGTCTTGGGATTTCAGGTAAGCATTCACAGGAGAGCATTGACAATGTCACAGTAATAATTGGGAAGGGTGGACGTCGCGTCTTGAAATGTATTGGAAGGGATCCAAGGGTATGGCTTGGCCTGGAATCTCCTCAGATATCGATATGGGAGCCCTATAGTGTCCGGCGTTGACATAGGCATCATGTTGATCGAATATTCTGGAAAACATTGACTGGCGAACTGATGATCCCTCCGCCAAGTCGCAGGTGTGTCAAGGTTGGCATGCCGACTCCAGTACAGTGGTCCATACACGACTAAGATGACCCGCAACGGTCACGATCAGGTGAGCAGACCAGCTGGTGGCATGACGTATTGAGGAGGAATGCAGCGTCACGTGCCGATGTCGGTTGTGAGGAAGCGTCGGCAACATGCACGGTCGGGTGTGTCGTCCTCAGAAGCTTGCGGCTTTTGCAGGAGCTGCCGGATTCGCAGAACGTCTGATCCCGGCTTCGCCATTTTTGCATCACACGATCGTAGCATGCTCGAAGGTTGCTGGGATCTTCTAGTGTCGTTGCTAGCTGCGTTGATTGGCATCGCGTCTGGTGTGCTTGTGTAGCTATCCTACTGTCAGGGCTGCTCAGTTCGCCACGCCGATGCTGCTTCCAAGACCTAAAAATGGACATCTTGCAGTCGTCAACATCTGCTGTAGTAACATCCGTGTAGGGCTCCCACCATCCGCACGTCCGTACACACCACGAGTTGGGCCACGACTGTGTTACCGGTCGCTCCCAGCCGGCCCAGGTCACCTCACCCGCAGGCGATACAACAGACGGGTCGGGCGCAGGGGCGCGCTCAGCCAACCCACAGTGGGCTCACAATCCGGCCAAAAAGGAAATGCGACGGGCTGCTCTGCACGCTGTTGGCAGTACCAAGACAGTGTTCGATATTAGCTAGCGCTGCTAACGTAAGCGCTTTTACACAGGTGGGGTATGAAAAGCCATATCTGGTCTCTTCATTCTAAATCTTCTCGTACTTGAATTGATGAGTTCCACATTTAGGTTATTTTGGTAGTCCGATTGCTTTTCAAAACCATATAGGCGGTAACCGATGTGATTTACTATATCGGTGTTCTTGTTCCCCTGTATTATCTTCCACAATGAGTAACGCGCTATTTTTTTTGACTCTACGGTACATTTACGGACCAAGACTGAACTTAGCCTCGTTATCATCAGATAAAACAAGAGAGTTTTGAGGCACAACTATATTTGATTTTCATTGTCTAGTTAGCATTTAGCTGTACATATTATGCAAGAGCCCTCAGATTACGGGTTACGGCGCGCTTTAATTTCGTAACTTCGCGCCATTCGATTTTTTTCGTTGGCCTCCTTTGAAAGTTTTGATATTGTCCCAGCCGTGCCGCGGTATCCCTTCCACATCGAAGTCAGACTAGCTGTACTCGCAGATTGTCCCTTTTCAATACATTTAAATATATTGTGCTATTTTAAGGTGTATGGCCTGAAGTACGCTTTGCTGTACGGCATGCAGCCTCCACAACACCAGCTGGTTACTTCACTTTGTTGTGCGACATTCAAAACCACCACGACTCCAACTAGTTACTTGTCTTCGGTAGGCGAGTTGAAATTATATCTGGGACGTTCGACATATGTAGGGGTGGCGGCTCTGCCGTCGGTGGGGCGTGGGGGGTGTGGGGGTGTGGCGGGCGTGGGTGCGGTGGTTCGGTGGTGTGGGGTGTTTGGGCTGGTGTGGGAGCTGTGCGGGGTGTGTTGTCCGGGTGCTCGCGGTGTGTGAAAGATAATCCTTAACTAATCCTGACTTAACTGATTAAGGGCTTGATCTTAACTAAGACTGAACCTTAACACGGCTGAACCTGGGCTGACTCTAGACTTAGACTGGGCTAAACCTAACCAAGACTTGGCTAAATACCTGCTTTTGCTTTTTGTGCCAGTGTGTGTGGTGTTGTGTTGTTTGTTTGGATCCCCACCATCTCCAACAACCATTCCCCCAACCCCAGCGGCTTGGTGTTGCTTGAGCTACCGTCCCTAACACGTATTTATATGTTGTGCGAGGTCAAGGTTTTGGGAACATCATATAGGTAAGTGATTGCCTCTCGCCAAATTAGAATGAATACGTTGTATTGTAAAATTAATGCGTATGTAATTTGTCCGCGGTTTGAATGACTTGTCCCGGGTGGGGACTCTTTTGGATGCTAATAGTAGTATAATTTTGTGCAGTGTACCGCAGGAAATAGGTGCCTGTGTTGAGCCCCAAGTGGCTTCCGCTGGTCCTTAAAGCTACCTAACACACATTCATTCTCCTCATTCACTCACATTCGCTTGTCTGATCCACTATATCCTTATTAATTAATGAATTACTTGGGCTTCCGTCTCCTCCCCCCTCCCCTCCTCCGCAGCGGTACACAAACACACATATCGACAGACCATTGCTCTATTTTTTCAAGGAATTTTGACCAAATATGAATACCTTTCACTGCCAATCATAGCTGGCCTCGCCATTATTGGCAGCGTTCGTCGTCTGGACAAAGTCTTAATGCTGCGAGGGGGCTCATCGTACTGGTTCCGCGGGCTAATATAGGTGCTCTGGTGTCTTTGACCGACCTACCTCACCTTAAGACAATCGATGCCGCGCCCGGCCTTACTCGCTGTAAACGTGCGACCAGGCCTATGTATTCAACGGGTGGGCACGGATCCCTACCACGTTGGGTACGTTCCCTGGCCGTCTATATAACCTAGCCAGTCCTACCCTTTCAGCCTCGGGGCTTACGGCACTCCAAACCTGTCCGTGCGTCTCCCGGAACCGCTGCACAGCTCCGTGCCCCAAAGTGCAGCGAACGGAGGCGGACTCACGACCGTGCAGTGTTTTGCAATATCCTATTGTCCGCGCCAGACTTCTGGCGAACGCAATGTGGCACATCGCTTGACGACGTAAACATGCATGCTATGCTCACAGAGGCCAGCGGGATATTTGCGGTCAAAGTAAAAGAGCATGTGAGCCAATTCCTCCGAAGTGTTCCGTTCCTCGCCCACTCTCGCAATTATACATTTTCCTAACGCAGATTATACATGACAACATCAATATTTTAGACAATTTAGACTAGCTTAATATATTATTACCATCACCCGAGAACGGATAAGCCGTCCATATGCTGTCCGTAGGAGGACGGCTCGCAGGTCGGCTGCCTCGCTTATAAATTTACTTGATATGGCAAATTAATCTCAGGCACATATCCAATGTGAATCATGTGTGAATCATCCCTCGTCGAGGGGAGAGTTCACACGGTTCTATTCCGAGGAAAAAATGTGACACATAGGGGCTATATCATAACATACAGGGTTCATTTTGTACCAAAGTTCATAACATCCAAAGCTCACAACGTCCAAGGATCATAACGTCCAAAATGTGAATTAAAGTCCAAAATGTCTCGGATAGGGTGCGGTCACAACGTCCAGAGTTCAAAACGTCCAACGAGCACAACCTCTAAAACTGGCTTCAGAGAGAATGTTCATAACGTCCAAGGTTCATTTAGTACCAAAGTTCATAACGTCCAAAATAGTTCCTCAGTTGTCCAATAGATGAGCCAGCGAAGCACTGGCGGTGAAATCGTGCGGCTGTGTCTCTGTTCTCTGTCAACATGTGGCAGTGGTAAACGTGGCGTGAGGTACACATTATCGTTCCATCCACCCCTTCCCCTGCTGAAGCCTGCGTTCTCCATCGCACACCCAGGTACGTCCGATTTGGCATGTGTGATATCTATCGCTGGTAACCCACATCCAGGGGGTTGTCACCCCAATAGCGGACCATAGGGGAGCCAATTGAGCTTCCATATCTGATATATGACGTGCATGATGCGTCACCCATTCACAGTTAATATTTTAAGGTGATTGCATGCAGGTGACCATAGGTGCATGCTTTTCGCAACAAATCATCATAGGGAGCACACTCCATTACCATATATTAATATATCAAGCCTAAGTTGCATTAAAATCGCTTGTCGAAAATGGCAGCGATTTAAGCGGAAAAAACCAGCAATGCAGCGTTTTAGATAGGGATCCCCGTCATATTTCAAGTTGTACAATTATGGGTTGTGTGTGAAATACATTCCGCACTGTGTTATTGTGCACGATTTTATTGTTTACGTTAAGTCGTTCTACTCTTGATTCCTTGGTTAATAGTCAATAGATCAATGCAATTCGTGATGCATAGCATACGCTAAATTTGTCAACGTGAATACCTTTTCAGATACCTTATCTCTGCTGCAAATGTGAATATTTTCAAGAAATGATTTGGCCAACACTTGATCGTTCCAAGATAGCACATGAACATTGACATTGATACCAGACTGGGAAGATTACATGATACAATTGATATATGCGGACGTAGTAGCGAAAATTATATGTAATTACAGTGCATTATCCGACGTAATGTAAGGCGTCCTTTGAACTTCCCAATAGGTGGGGTCAGAGTTAGGTTGCATGGTGAAAGATTACCATAATGTATCGTCGGTATTATTGCAGTTTGAGGTAACGACGAGACAAGTTTTACACAGATTTTAACTCCATGAAGCATACAAATGGGTTATGTTTGGTTAAGTTCGGTTACATTAAGGTTTTGCTGTAAGTTAGAAGAACAAATAACAAGTTGAATTTTTTTCACAAAATACATTTTTGTTGAGTTTTTTCTTCAAAAACATTTCATGCTAGCTTAGGTTAGGTTAGGTTAGGTCCGGTTTTCTATTTAATTCCTAAAAGGAAAAAATTGTAAATTTACCATTTATAACAAAGTAACTTGGTTTCTTGCAGGGAAGGTTAGGCTAGGATACATTAGGTTATGTTACTTTTTTAATCTGGTTTTAAACTTTATATTTTATGCTATATTACCCAACTTGAAGCCCCTTTTTTGTGTTATTTTGCTTTTCAATCTGTAAAGTATACATTTGCAGAGGAAGTAAGTCATCATATCATGTTCACCACATTCATAAACATTGCATATATACAAATAAATTCCAAGAACTCAGAAGTTACCTTAAACGGAAAATTTACCCCAACCCCATTAAAAATGGTAAGCTCTGCAGTTGGCAACAGTCTATCTTCTCATTGCCTGTCAAAACCAGAGAAGCTGTTATTAAGGGGATTTGCATAGTTCGAGCTGGACAAATTTCACATACCTCAATGAGATGTTCCGGGTTGTGAGCTATTGTATCATCATCACTGGAATCCTCAATTGGAACAACAAACCAGACGATGGGCAAGCATGGTCCTCTGTGGTTTGCATGACCCTGACTGTATTACATTGCTGTGATGATTGGTACCCACAGGTATGCTACACTTCAAACAAATTACCTCCGTGGAAATAGCAGTGTTGCCTAAAATCCCAACATTTTGGGCATTTTTCCAAAAGGAAAGCAATTATAATTAATTACGGTAATAGGTCATAACTGTGACCCACGGAAGACATTTCCACTTGCAACGCCATTATTTGTCCAAAAGGTTTCGTTTTCATGTAAATGGTCTGAAGAATTTCAGGAGAAATAAACAAATTTATATAAGAAATGAGAAAGAACACAACCTAACATGAACAATAATTACACACAAAATAGCATATGCAAAACAATAACACAAGGGCTGGAAGACAGTGTTCATTCCAGCTGCTGTAGCACGGCACCCCAGTCAAATTTGTCCAGGGTGACCAAGGGTGTCAGTTTGCTGTTGAGACTGGTTGCTGCCTCATGTTAGTTGAGTGCATAATGTGTGAATTAATGTGGGATTTATATGGTGGCATATATGTTTTGTATGTTGTATGTTGGGGTTTCAGTACATTATTTAGTTATAATATTGGTTGAGTATGCTATGTTTTTATTTCTGTGTCATGTGTATACATTTATTTTTTCTGTAGTGTGTACAACATCAAATTTTTCCTTTTATCGGATGCAGAAGGGTAAGCAATGCCACTTTTTCTGATGATTCGTGAGCCAAAATGTGTGCTGTGTTCTAGTTGTTCCCCAGTGTTTCATACAATTATTGAACTATTTTGTGGAAGAATCATCATAGTAAAGTTTTTTTTGGTGCTGCAGTGTCCTGACTGAATTGATTTGTCCAAAATGTGAGAGAAGATGCTGATGATTTGGCTTGGGCTTTACAAATATTCATGTTCACCAAGTTTGAACAACTCATCAGTGTTGGGCAGCTTGTGGCCTGAATTAACTTGTACAATATTGTCATCATACAATTCCCCTAGCTTTGCCGCAAATCGTGAATGAAGGTCGATTTAGCTAAAAATGTGCCAACATTGGGAGGGGGAATGTCCCCGATTGCAGGAGCGTCACTACTGGGGACTCCAAGGACCCGGTCCCCTGGAATCCCACGGTAATTCCCGTCCCCTTCCAATGGGAAAACTTTCCAAAATTTTTAGCATTTCGCCCATGTGGCGTGCCTGGCCGTGCCCCTCCCCCGACGAAAAAAAATCCGATGGTCCCGAAAATCCCCCTGGCCCTCTCCCCGTGGATTCACCTCTGTGCTTCATTTTCGTTCCGTCCCTTCTTCCATTGCCAGCTTCTCGGCGCTATATTAGACAATGAGTTCACCTCACTCACCCTTCCCGACTGCTTGCGCGCCTGCCGACTACTGCGCGACAATATTTGTTTTGATTGACTGCACATATATACAATAAAATGAAAACATCTGGCAAGCGGGTCGATGTTTACTTTGCTTGCATGGACTCGATCATGCATACTTTGAATGTAGCGTGTTTCACATGGGTCATTTGGAACTGTTTGTTTCCTCTCTTGTGATTGATGTCTTTACATTGATGAACAGCTGGGATGAATATGAACTGGAGGGGAGTGTGGGGGGGGGGCGTGGACATGTCCCCCCAGGATCGGTAAACATTACACCCATGTGCACGGGAATATACTAAGCGCACGGTGTGGTTGTTTCAGCCTTCGGTTCATATGTCTGACCTATGGGTAGCAGCCCCGTGTTGAACGACTTCCGTGGTCCTTCATCCTACACGAAAGCAATTTATTTCAAGTTCGCTTAAGAATGGCACCAAAGGCAAGGCTCGACAGGACCTGGTTACCTAGCCGGAGACCGAGCGTAAGAAGCTGTCCGCTGCTCCAAGGCCGTGCCCACCCTCTCCCAGCTTTCTCGTAGGTGTCCCTCCCAGGACATCTGCAAGAAGCTTCTACCTCTGGTGACGTCAGACACCCAACCACTAGTTGGTTGTTAGTCGGACTAGCCGGCCAACGCCACTAGTCGGTTGCTCGCCGGATTAGTCGGCGCAGCTCCCCTCCCACTCCCATGCGGCCCAGCGGTGCTCTCGAGCGCCGTCGGGAAACCGATTTGTCAGCGGCCAGCCTCGACTGTTGTTTTTTCCCATCCCACCCAATAGACTAGAGCCGAACAGAGGTACCCTTCTGGTTTAAAGGATCGGGCTAGCAGACTTCGGACCGTGACTGCGCCCGCCTCTGTTCGGGTACTCCCATCCCTCTAAAACTCTGTGTCTAAAACCCTTTGCATGTCATTATTGCACACCTTTCGTTGTAGCACTCCTTCAGGGTGCCTTTCTTGCCCGCACCCCTTCAGAACGCCCTTACACACACACTCCTCCCCACTCCCCTCCGGGGCATCACTCCCGCCCCGGTATGCCCTGGGACCCCCCGCCCCTCGGGGGGACGGAGGGCGCCGGCCGCGCCCGGGAGCACGCCTGCCCCCTTCCCGGGACCCCCCTGGGTGTGAATCCTTCGTGGTGGTCACAAGGATCGAGGGATCGTGGGCCCGCACCTCCCCGTTCGCCATAGCCAGGGACCTGGATGAGTGGACCGGCGGAGTACTCTCCGCCAAGGTACTCGGCTCCGGATCACTGTTGGTACGTGTGAAGGATGTCACCCAAGCCCGGACGCTCCTAAACGTCCGTATATTCCTGGGCGCCGACACCGCCGTCGAGGTAGCCGACAGGTTAAACCTCTCCTTCACCACCACCTACGCCCCTGAGCTCGCGGAGCTCTCTGAGGAAGAGCTCCTCGCGGAGCTGAATTCGCAGGGGGCATGGCGCCTCAGGCCTGGCCACTCAGCGAGGCATGGCGCCCTCGCCCCCAGCCGTGTGGACCCGACCCCGGTTTGCCCCTTTGTGGCCGACCCCTGCAGAGGCGGCTCAACGTCCCCACGCCCTCCCGCCAGGACCGACTGAGCCCGATCCTTCCCCCTCCTCCCCACCTCACCCTCCGCCGACCACGCACCCCGCTCCCATGGCGGGCTCCTCCACCCCCGATCCCCCACCATCGCCAGGCCGCCCCGCCGCCGGCCACGCGCCCCGCTCCAGACGAGGGCCCCTCCGAGACTTGGCCCCCCACCACCAACAGGCCGCTCCGCCGCCGGCCATGCGCCCGTCTCCCATCGCAAGTAGCCCCAACACTTGGCCCCCCGACAGCCACCAGGCTGCTCCGCCCAAGGCGCGGTCCTCTTCCACCCCGCCCCCTCAGGATCGCCTCCCCTTCCGGTCCCCCGGGGTCAGCCAACACTCTCGTTCCCCCAGCCCGGACCCCCCCGGTGATCCAGAGCCTCCAGCTTTTTCAACGGGGTCGTCCAACTCATACGAGACGGATGACTCCGTCACGCCCTCCCCTCCACACACACGCCTGCGAGGTCGTGAGCACCAACACCACTAATGCAGACACCCACCAGTGATTTCTTGCTCCAATGGAATAAGAGGTCTCTCATATCCTATTGGGAAGAATTCAAGGAAAATATCATAAAAATAATCCATTGATTGCCGCCGTTCAAGAGACAATGGGATATGGGAACCCGATGGGGCGACAATGATACACATAATTTTAAAATATTTGGTTATACCCTTTATTCCCAAAATTGAAACACTACATCCCGCGGCGGCGGGGTAGCTTTATTCGTCTTGAACATCCTTCTTCATCGCTTTATCTCCATTCCCAATGACCTTAATTTTATTGCAGTATCCGTCCAAATTGCACAAATAGAGCTTACTGTACTTTCCCTCTATCTTCCTCCGACGTATATACTATCTCTCACTTCTGTAACCAATCTCTTCGGTCTTCTCCCACACCCCTGTCAGGTGCTGGGTGATTTCAACGCCCACCACCATGCATGGGGTTGTCACACCACATCCCAGCGCGGACATCATATTGAAACACTCCTCAACACCCACAACATGGTCCTTTTAAATGACCAAACACCCACACACAACACAGACATCGCCCCGTTCCGCCCGTCTGCCATTGACCTCTCCCTAGCCTCAGCTTCTATCTCACCCCTCTTCTCCTGGCACGTTCAACCCGATCCCCTTTTTAGTGATCACTTTCCCATCCACGTCACCCTCGAACGCTCAGCCAAGTCTAGAGATCGTTTATTTATACCCAACTGGAACGTTCGCAAAGCGAAATTGCCGTCTTTTTCCCAGGAAATTGATAATCTTATCCCACCCCAGTCTTACCCCCCAATTTCGGCATTACTCAATACCATACTACTCGCGGCAGAAAAACACGTACCCAAAACTCGTCCACCCGACCGTAAAACCGTGCCGTGGTGGAACGACGAGTGCAACCGAGCCGTCGCCGCACGGCGGCGGGCTGAGCGGAAATTTCGGGAAAACCTCACGGTACAAAACATGGTAGAAGCCCACGAGGCAAAACTACGCTGTCAGCAAATTATTATTTGGGCCAAGAAACTCAGCTGGCAACTCTACTCCAACACATTCAACCGATTCAACCCCATCTCCCAAATCTGGACTCAACTTCGCTCCTTCTCCAATTGCAGAGCCCCAAAACGTGCATTTCCACAACCGCCAATTAACCAACAGCACATAACAGAGCCCACAGCCTTCGCGGAACACCTCGCCACTTATTACTCTGACATCTCCTCCAACATACAATACTCACAGCACACCACCTCATTCCTTCGCGACACTCTTGCCACTTGCCACTTCGGCTCAGACAATTCTGAACCCCACAACTCCCCCTTTACCTCCTATGAACTAAATGTATCCGTCTCCAAGGTATCCGGTAGGGTTGTTGGACCTGGTCACTTGACATACCTCTTCTTTCAAAATATCTCTGACTCCGGTAAAGACAACCTCCTCTCGGCACTAAATCAACTATGGACTGACGGCATTTTTCCACCCTCTTGGTCTACTAGTACTATCGTCCTTATACCTAAGCCTTCCAAGCCTCGACATATCCCCTCTAGCTATCGTCCTATCTCTCTCACTAGTTGTGCTTGCAAAATTTTTGAGTGCATGGTCAATGGACGAATCAGAGTCTATCTGAAACAAATTATCCCTTTCAGAGCGGCTTCCGACCAAGGCGAAGCACCGCTGACAACCTAATCGAAATTTTGGATTCAATCCAGCGTGGTTTCGGGAAAATATCCGAAACCATCGCCATTTTTTAGACCCAAAATCCGCGTTTAACAAAGTACACAGTTCTGACTTCGAACTAAATTACACCGTATTGGTATCAAGGGCAGAATGGTCACCTTTAACACAAACTTTCTAGAAAATCGCTCCTTCGTCGTCCGCTGCGACAACATTCATTCCCGGCTCCACACTCTCGATCAGGGCGTCCCGCAAGGCAGCGTCCTATCTCCAACCTTCTTTCTTATCATGGTCAACGACGTATTAGAACAACTTCACTTAATTTCTCCTCTCCTAAAATATTCTCTCCATGCCGATGATTTGGCTATTTGGTGTACACACCCGTCGGCAGATTCAGCTAATCACTTTGTTCAACTCGCCATGAATCACATTGATTCATGGTGCTCCCTCTGGGGGCTACAGATCTCCCCCACGATATCGGCCACTATGCTCTTTTCCCGGCTCCCCAAGCATACCCCACCTAGCACACAGCTCCGCTATCGCGATCAAATTATCCCCCTCCAAATTATCCCCTCACTGTTGTCCTTCAAATATCTTGGAATTATCCTCGACAAAGGACTCTATTTCGGCCCCCACATTACTTATATTAAAAAACGCTGCGCTGTGCGTCTAAATCTCCTGCGCTGAATCTCCGGCCATGACTGGGGTGCAGACAGAACTACTCTTAGCAAGATGTACATGGCCCTGATTCGTTCAATCCTGGAATACAATGCGTTTATCTTCGATCATATATCTCCAACACTCACCAAATCACTAGAATGCATACAAAATCACGCACTCCGCCTCATCACCGGAGCACACGGTACCACACCTACCACCAGTCTCCGGGGTGAGGAAAATTTTCCAAGCCTACAACACCGCAGAACACTACAATTCGTTAGATACCACTTTAGAACAACAACACAGCTAAATCACCCCTCCTATGTCGTATGGTCTAAACCCCAGGTTCGGCGCTCCCAAAACAAAAATTAATACAGCATTGCTATTCACTTGAAGCAGGTTCTCACGACCACACTGAAATTTCCCGATATTACCCCAGACCGAGTTCCCCATTTCTCCCATTCTGGCACATGAAACACCCCAAACTGGAGAGTCTTCAGGCACAAGAAAATCCTACTCACCCCATCGACGTTCAAGTATTTTTTTATATCAAGAGGCCTACCCACAACACACTTTCTTTTACACTGACGGCTCCCGTACCAGCAATGGTACGAACGCCGTCTGGTGCGGTGGGCCCGGCACTGGCCAAACCAAATTAACACGTCATCGTTCAGTATACACAGTATAGTTAGTCGCCACACTCACTTTCCTCCAACACATCATTGCACAACACATCACTGCCCCTACTACAATCTGCACTGACTCACGATCCTCCGTGGACGCCCTCGCGGCCATACACAACACCACGCACCCCACACTCTACGCCATCCGACACCTCTACAATGACAACCACACACACCTTCAGTTCACCCTCCTCTGGATCCCCGGACAAAGAGGTATCCCGGGAAACGATCGAGCGGATAGTCTGGCCCGAACGGCGATCGATCTCCCCCCGAATGAGGGAGTTCCGGTACCACCCGGGGCCGGAACCAATAGTCTATTTAAGCCCTGACCAATAGTCTATTTAAGAAATATATCCAGGACTGCTGGTCACACAACACCACACACAGTAGCGCAACCAGGGGGGGGGCCAAGGGGCTATGGCCCCCCGAAATTTTTTTGGGGCCCGCTCCGAGCCAGGGGCCCGCTTCGCGGGCCCCTGGCTCGGAGTGGCCCACCCTACTCAGAGCCCTAGCTAGGGGCCCGCGAAGCGGATCTGTGGCTCGAATCATGGGCCCTTTGAACCAACTGAAAATCTGGGGGCCCGTTTTAGCCAGGGCCCGCCTCGAACCGGGGCCCATTTTGATTCAGGGGCCCGCATTGAACCAATAGCCCGCTTAGAACCAGGGGATCGTAGTTATCAGGCATCCGAACAACGCACAAAGCATCTGCAGCTGCGCTGCACGATGTTATTAGCTGTGTTTTGCGGTGTATTGGCGGCCTGTCAGAAGGAGGAATTAATTCAGAATGAGGGCTTAAGTCAGAATGAGGATTCGGTGTTAAAGGTATGTTCGGTGTTGCATGTATGCATATATCATATCATTTCTCTAGGAGGAAGGGGCACGTAAAGGAAAAGTGCTTTTATTTCTGCGAAGTTTTACAAACATAGGGGCCCGCTCAAAAGTAAGTGCATGTTTTCCGCAGACTTTTTTAAAACATGAGGGGGCCCGCTTGCGAGGGGGCCACTCTCCAACCCTGGCCCCCCCGAACTGAAATCCTGGTTGCGCCACTGACCACACACCTACACGCTATCAAGCCCACACTACACTCTCCAACTGGCCCTCCTGCAACCAACACTCCCGTCTGAACGAGGTAATGCTCGCCAGACTTCGCCTCGGACACACCAGATTGACACACAGTTGTATTTGTTTTATCGACCACACCGCCTTCCATTTTGTACCACATGTCGTGTCCGCATTACTGTCACCCATGTCTTACTTATCTGTCCAGCATATGCTCCTCATCGTCGCGCTATTATCCAGCATTTCACCAACATCCATACGCAAATTTCGCTTCGGTCTCTCCTCGGGGATGAGCACCCGGCGCTCTTCCAGTTACTTTTCCGCTTTCTACGTGACACCAAACTTTCCGAACGAATCTGATTTCCCTATTGTACGTTACATGGTCCAAACTGAATTGATGTGAAGCTAAATGCTATATGACACGTGCCGCACTCCTCGTTCGCTGTATAACTCCGCTCCACACATCTTCCTCTCCGACGCTGTAAAACACATACATATAAGTTATCTCACACTAGGTAGGCAGGGGCCGATCCAAATTGGCCAAAACGGACGGCTTCCCTTGTAATATTGCGCTTTGTTTTTACCTACAGGTTTTCCAAGCAGCCTGGTTTTTCCCTTTCTCAGGTTTTTCCAAGGTTTAACTTAACCCTCGCTTGTATTCGGCATTTTACCACCTTCGGCCGTATAGGGGGGGACGACCCCCCTGGCGATTCCAAACCGTGCATGTTACGAAAACGAACCAAATACGAAAGTTATAGATTCGGCCGAGATCTCGCGATTGGAATTCAGTATGACCTTCTAAGGTCAATGGTTGACCTTCCAGGTCAGATCAAATGTCTAAAAATTTTTTTTTTTATTTTCCGAAGAAAATCGTCAGTTATATCAAAACTACTGTCTAAATATTCACGACATGGCCGGAAACATGTTTATTGGGACCTTGCGAACATGACGACATGTGACACGATGTGATCGGACCAATATGTCATGCACCAAATGAGGTCAAAGCCGTGACCCCAAATATCCCACTTTTTTAAGAGTGGTTCCAATTTCGAAGTTTAGAGTGCCTTAAGGTAAAAATGGACGCTGAATTCGAATTCAGCGCGAAAAATTACCGTAGGTCAGCTAAAAAACGTCGGAAGGTCAAACGAGGTCAACCGAGGTCACCGATTTTTGGAACATTATTTTTCCAATGGGAACCCATCTGGGCATTGCAAAATTGCATTGCAAAACACATAATACCAGTCCATGTAGGCAACAATGTCATGTTTAGGTGCGATAATCACGTATTTGTTGAAAACTGCTCGGAGGTGTTGCCTTTTATGACCTCATAACTCTGTGATCTGACATGCCCTCCAAAACAAATTTCACCAAAAGTCGTCAAAAGGTTGCCCCAGAGGGTACTGAAAATCTCAGAGCGATCCGTTCATCGGTTTGGAAGGAATACACAAAAACCTTAGGGGGGTTGCACCCCCCGCCCCCCCTATACGGGCGAGGGTTAAACATACACCTACACATACAAGGTTGGGCCTGACGC
Source organism: Ashinkailepas kermadecensis (assembly GCA_034440615.1). NCBI lineage: Eukaryota > Metazoa > Arthropoda > Thecostraca > Neolepadidae > Ashinkailepas > Ashinkailepas kermadecensis. Next base: position 958,747 of record JAOTOM010005147.1, on the reverse strand, counting down.
CCACGACACGCCCTGGACGTCGGGCCTCCGCTTCGCCATATCAGGTTGCAGGTGGGCAGTGGAGCCTCTCCGCAGGCGACGAAGCTGCCCACCCTCCAAGTGTCCTTCTAATTGTCATGTATGTATGTATGTATGTTTGTATGTTTCACCTGTGCATGTATGTAACGGCCCTTTACGTCACGTTCCTTGCTTGCCGGCGTCTCATCTTTCCTCTCTTTCTTATTTGATATAACCGGATGCCACATAAGCCGGATTAACGTAACGCCTTCTTTAGCGTAACAAATCTCTAGCGGATGGCACTTTGCCTCTGCTAAATAGGGAAAAAAGACACCAATATACGGTATATTTGCTCACTACATTCTCTTGCCTTTTGTCATCGTTTGCAACGAACTCGGGTGAAGCCCGGATGCATCGCCATGCAACGGAGTTTCAGGGGTGGGGGGTATAATCATTGGTGTAGGTTCCTGAAAATAATTGGGGGTTCACAATGCATGCACCCAATGGGCGGGTTCAAATTGTTCGGAAGTACGATGATCCCATTTGACCCCAGGATGATGACCCCGTATGATCCCATTTCAAAGTTTGAAATAATTGGGGGGACGGGGTGGGGAAAAGCCAACATTGGCTGGAGGATACAAGAACCCCACAACAAATGTACAACGATACGGCCCTGGTTAAGTTACCGCCCCCTTAGCGGCAAGAGGTTCCTCTGGAGGAGCCGCATGACGCCCTTGATAAATCCGACTGCAACACTCCACCCTTCCACCGGTAGACAAGGTCCGATCAGGGAGTAGACCCTCCTCCCGGGACACCCGGACATCCTCCTCCCATCGAAGTACGCCCCACCCTTTTCAGCCTCACCACCAGAAGATGAGGCTCGTGTGAAGAAAGCCCCTCTCAGATGGAGGCCCCCCTACAAGAAGTATGGATGCGCCGTTGTCATGTGCTGGCTGATGCCCGATTCGTGGCATGGCTTGAGGTTTCTTCCCGCTGAAGACCGGTGGGAAATACCCTTTGACGGACACTTCTAGTTCGATCTACATTGACTTCAAACCAAATACCGAAAAAGTTCCGTGCATTGTTTCCATGCAAGTACCAAGCATCATGCAACAATTTCACAAGGACACATGGATGCGTCCATGAACTTCAGATGATCGGATGGAGCGAGCTAGTTAATTTAGAGCTAGCAATGTCTGGGAATGCACTCAAAATACTAATGCCAATACCTTTCCTAGGCTGTGAGGGTGGCTGCTCCTTCAGCGCCACTCGGAGTCCAGCACATCACCTTCACATACTCCCGTGACCCTATCGATATACAGTAAGTGCCGCGGGAGGGAAGTCTTCCACATACTGCATTCTCTAGCCTGATTTTGTGATCTCATGCTGACAAAAACGACACTGTCCTGAAGGAAAAAGACGTGCCTACAGATTATGGTTCGTTACTGGAAATAAAATAACACTTATTCGAGGCAATTCACTACTTTGCATCGTGCGCGCCACCCGGCCCATGTCCGTACGTAGTTATGGCGCGGGCGAGTGACGCATCATGCACGTCATTAGGCAACCTGCGCAGAAAGGTGCGCAGAAGCTTATCATTTTACATTTGCCTACGGCTTTGCCCACAAAATAAAAAAAACGAATATGTATACGCATACATACATATATCAAGGAACCCCCCCCCCCCAACCCCCAACCCCCCCCCCCAAAAAAAAAAACCAAACAAACAAACAAACAAACAAACAAACAAACAAAAACAAACAAAACATAAACAAATCCATGATCCCCTAAGTGCATATATGTTTCTTGCAATGTTCACCCCAAAACGGCAATGACCCCCCTCCCCCTCTGCACCCCATACCCCAAGCAGCACCGTCCGGACTGCTTCTCTTCTCGTCATTCGCCACTACTGCGTCTTCTTCAGCATCTAAACAACCTACAGCCTCAACTTCAGGACAGCCCATCACACCTCTACCCAGCTCTACTCTGACATCTTCAACTACCCAACTTCGGCACCTTACTTCAAGTCAACCTTACCTATCCTATTCCTTCTACCCCCGACCACGTTGTTCGATAAACCATAACCCACCACCAAATTCATCTACACACTACCGGAGACAGCCGACATCACCACACGGTGGCATGCTGGCAAAATTCACTCACTCACCCCCCCTGCCCACAACCCACCGATAAGCGCACCGGGAGCCGTCTCTGGTCGGCCGGCCGGCTGGCCGCAAAAAGGCCGCGGACTGGCCGACCGACCGACCGACCGAGTCCATGAAGAGGACCGGCCGCGTAGCCATTGTTACCAGTTTGATATGATGAGCAAATTTAAGCAGCCTATTCCTCAGCCTAACCTCAATATTGTTCACGAAGAATATAAATGAAAGAGGATCTAGAACGGAGCCCTGTTTTCACACCAATCAGAATTATTCCATTCAAATTTATAACCATTTCATACTACCTTTTGTTTCCATTAGCAACGTTTCAATCCAGCCAATAACTTTTCCATATGTCCCGTGCTGCTGATGAATGAAGTAGGAGACTCTGTTTGGAAACCTGTGTGCATAGTTATATGGTGTTGAGAAACGATGGAAGCCATGATGACAACTGTTTTAACCACTAGGAGCTGCATAATTAGATAAGCACGGAGATTGATAAATCGATTTGAAGGGCCGATCCTCCAGATGCCGATTGGCTATGTATTCCATGAAGTCCTGTCTGCGTTCCGACTGTGACGGCTAGACATAGCCGGAAATAACGAGTGGTTTAATAGGCACGAAACGCGGATATTTATGGCATTGCATTGAGAAAGACTATGTGAGATGATTGCCTGAGCGGCTGTTGGTGAATACATTGGTAGGTATCTTCGACTGATACATATGGTGGATTCCTGACCTCGAACCAACCGCAATGACAGGTAACTGTAAACCGGAGGCGGAGGTCTCGGGATATGCATGTCAATACGCTGCCAGAGGAATCGAGGATTGACAGGGAAGGCAGAGGGATCACCACGGAATGTACTTAACACAGCCAACTTGAATTTAAATCACAACAGGAACGAAGAGAGAAATAGTGTTTTGCACCAGTATGCCACAATACGTCCATGTGAAATCCACTCAAGCTCTTCTTGAGTGTGCTCTTTAAACCAAACCGAATGAAATTGACCAAGACCGCCGTATGGAATGGGCCATTCCACGACAAATCAGCAATTGTTAGTGCCAAAATAACACTCAGTATTTCATCTTTTGATGAAAATATTTGTGTTGTGTTATCTGATGCGCTGAATCTTGCGCTGCTATTTTTTGAAATATCAGGTCAACGGTCAAGGAGTTGTTGCCTCGGGCATTTTTCAGATGTCACCTAACAAGGGTGTCTTTTCAGGCCTTTAACTCATTGATATGATAATGATACACTCAATGACTCAAAAGAACAATCTAAATTGTGGAAAAGTATATATCGGTGAACTCACAATGACCCACTGTATCTTCTGGCTATTTCAAAATTGTCGTTTACGAGATATCTGAAATCGTGACGTCGTGAACTAAGGTCACGTGACCTATTTTACCTTTCGGGACAGATGATGACAAGGATAATGAGATTAGGTACAAGGTGAGTGATTGACGTTGTGTTTGTCCAGCCTGCCACCTGTGGGTGATATCGGCTGTTTCCTGTGGTTGAGTGGGAGAATGATAGGAGGATTAGTTACCGGGTGGTGGACAGATTTTCGAGTAGAGTCGGAGTCGTCTTGAAGAGTTGAGTTGAGTTGATCTTGGAGTTTGAAGAGGTAGAGATGGCAGAGAAGTGTCGTTTGAGAGCCGGAGATGAAGTAGTCGAAAGAAGCTGTCAGTCCGGACGGTGCTAGATTGGGGTATGGGGTGTAGTGGGTGGGTTGGGGTTGGGTCCTCGCCATAGATGAACATTGCAAGAACACGTTGTTTTGTTTTGTTTTTTGTTTTGTAGTTATGTTTGTTTTGTTTGTTTCTTTTTTTTCTTTTTTGCTCGATTTTTCGATTGCCCGATTTTCAGTCTTTTGCCCGGGCTATATATATATATATATATATATATATATATATATATATATATATTTATATTTTTTTTTTTTTTTATTTATTTATTTATTTATTTTTCTTTATTTTTCATTTTTCCTTTTTTCACAGTTGATCGATTAGGCGTGTCGTAGAAAGAAAGTGGAAGAGAAGTTCGTGTAATGCTGGATAGTCGTCGTTGAGAAGTGTAGTGATGTTTAGTGGAATGTTGTGTGTGTTGCAGTAATCTGTGATGTGTTGCCTGTCGGTGTTGTATTTGGTGCAATAGATGAGTATGTGTTTGATAGTGAGTGTTCGTTGACATGTTGTGCATTGTGGTCGTGGGCGTTGTAGTAAGAGGTAGGAGTGTGTAAGTGCTGTGTGTCCGAGGCGTAATCGTGTCAGAGTGCGTTCCTTGAGTCTGGTGTGTTGGTTGATGGTGTGCCAAGGTTTGTATATGGGGTGTATTTCATGAAGTTGCGTTAGTGCTGTGTCCCATGTTTGTTGTATGTGTTTGTTAAGTGCCTGTTGTATTGTGGGATAGTAGTCAGATTGTGAGAGTGGGCATGGTGTGATTTGTGGTAGTGTTGTGGCTATGTTCGCTTCCCGTGTCTGCGTGTTCGTTGCCGTGTATGTTTGTGTGACTTGGTATCCATAGAAGAAGTGGTCTTTGTCGTGCGGTGAGGTTTCGGTGTATGTTGAGTATTTTCGGGATGAGTGGGTGTTTGTGTTTGGTGTATGGTGTGATGCTTTGTAATGCTGATTTGGCGTCAGTAGCTATGATGTTGTGTTCAATTTTGGTGTTATAAATGGTAGAGTAAGCCGAAAAGATTGCGTATAATTCTGCTGTGTAGGTTGATGCTGTGTCGTGCAGACGGGCACGAAGGATAACCCGCGGCGGTGCTGCATTGTGGTACAGCACCGCCGCTGTGCCCGTCTGCTGTGTATGTGATTTCGAGCCGTCAGTGTATATGATGTTGCAATTTGCATGTTGTGCTGTGAATTGGAAGAAGAGTTGGTGTATTTCTGCGTCGGTGTATGTGTGTTTTGGATGGTCTATGAGGAAGTGTGTTGCGAGTGTTTCGTGTTTCCACCATGCTGTGGGTGTTGGTAATGGTTTGGCTGTGGGTAGGGTAATGTGTAGTCTGTTTGTGTGTTGGTGGATGCGGCAGCCTATTGTGGTTTTGAGTCGTGATGTTGTCATGAGTTGATGGACACGTGTGGTGCGAAGTTTTAGGGCCTGTGTACATGGGTGTTGTGGTATGAGTTGCGTTTTGTAGTGGTATCTTAATAGTGCTTGTGTGCGTCAGTGCTGTAGTTCTGGTATGTGGTTGTATATATGTAGTGCAAGGTATGGTGAGGTGATATATGCTCCTGTGGCTAAAGTTATGCATTGGCGTTGGAGGCTATCTAGACGTTTGAGGTTTGTTTTAGCAGCGTTTTCGAAGAGTGGGGATCCGTATTCCAAAATTGGCCGAATGAGTGATTTGTAGAGGGTGAGAAGTGTGTTTCTATCGGATCCCCAGTGTGTGCCAGAAAGTGCTCGTAGTAGGTTGATTCTTTTTGATGCGCGTTTGTGAATGTCTAAGATGTGTAACCGAAAGGTGAGTAGTCGATCAAATGTGATGCCGAGGAACTTTGCACTGGTGACAAATGGTATGGGTGTCTGGTCTATTTTAAGTGGTTGTTCATCTGTGTGTTTGTGGTAACCGAAAAACATACATTTAGATTTGTGTGGTGCGATGTGTAGATTTAGTAGGGCGAGTTTGTTATGTAGTTCTGTTAGTGTGTTCTGTAGTATTGCTAGTGCGTGGTTTGGTAATTTTTGTGAAGTCCAGATTACGATGTCGTCTGCGTAGATTGCAATTTTGGCCGGAAGGTTGTCGGTGATGACTGAATTTAGACCTAAAATAAAGAGAAGGGGACTAAGAACCGAACCTTGCATTAGGCCGGTTGTGGGGAATTTAGTGTCTGAAGTGTGTTGTCCTATTTTTACTTGGAAAGAGCGGTTTAGTAGATATAAATGAAGGTAGTGTATAAGTCTGCCCTGTATGTCTATGTTGTGTAAGTGTTCTAGGAGTGCTGTGATGCTGATAGTGTCATATGCTTGTTTGAGATCCAGGAAGACGGCGACGGTGGAGCATTTCCTGGCCGCCGCTTCCTGGATGTGTGTGGTGAGATAGGTGAGGTTGTCTAGACATGAGCGATTAGGAAGAAAGCCTGATTGTATAGGAGAGATTAGTTTTTGTGTTTGAAGAATATAAAGAAGGCGTTTTTTGACTAGTCGTTCGAAGAGTTTGTGAAAACAGCTGGTTAGTGATATAGGGCGGTAAGAGTCGCATAGGGTTAAGTCAGTGCTTGGTTTAGGGATAGGGATGAGAAGAGCGTGTAACCAAGACTGTGGATGTGTATGTGTTGTCCATGCGGTGTTGTATGTGTCGAGTAATGCGTGTAATGCTTGTATTGGTAGATGTTTGAAGAATGAGTAGTGTATGTTGTCTGGTCCTACGCTTGTGTTTCCTGTTTGTGCTATTGCTATTTGTAATTCTGTGAGTGTAAACCTAGTGTTGTAAAGGTGTGGCCGTGTGTGTCTGATTGGGGGTGGGGGGTGTCGTGGGAGTGTGCCTGACCTAGTGTGATAGTTGTCTGCGAAAATGTTTGCTATTATTTGTGGGTCTGTGATGGTGATGTTGTTGTGTATAAGTGTGATGGCTTTAGCTGGGGGTCGTTGTCGGTGTTGAAATGTTTTGAGTAGTGTCCAGATTTCGCCGAGAGGTGTGAATCTATTAAATTGAGAGCAAAATGTATTCCAGGAGGTCTTTTTGGCTTGTTTGATGGTGCGTTTGCATAGTGCTCTGTTCAGTTTGTATGCTGTGAGTGTTTCCGGTGTGCGGTGTCGTTCGTATCTGTGTCGTGCGTGGTTCCTCTCGCGGATCGCCCGGTGGCACTCCTCGTTCCACCAGGGAGCCCCGCGAGGTTTGTGTTGGTGTCGTGGTTTTGTTTGTGGTATGTGTTGATGTGCGGTGGTGAGTAGCATGTCTGCGTATTGTCCTGGTGTGTATTGTGGATTATTGGACGTCTGTGCTGCTAAGGATTCTGAGAATGGGGTCCAGGATGCGTTTTTAAGGTTCCACCGTCCCGTCGGGGTGTTGGGTGGGCCGGTGGTCGGGATTTGGTCGAAGGTTATGGTGATGGGGGCGTGGTCACTAAAGTGTGGATCGGAGTCGGCTATCCAGGATAGGGTGAGGGCTATGCGAGAGGAAGCGAGTGTTACGTCTGGGGTGGTAGGGAGGTGTGAACTAATTGGTACGAGGTATGTTGGTGATCCGGTGTTGAGTACTGTGAGGTTATGTTGTGTAGCCAGTGTGATGAGTGTGAGTGCTCTGTGATCGGGTCGTATTGTGCGTGTATCCCATAGTGGGTGGTGTGAGTTAAAGTCACCTATGAGTATGACCGGGGTGTTAATTTGATCAAGTGCCTTATTTAATTCCGAGAGGGTTTCTGTGTTTCGCGAGGGGGGTCGTATACGTTAATGAGTGTGTAAGCTATGTTGTGTACGTGGATTTCAGTGAGTAAGATATCTGCTGTAGTGTTGAATTGTATCAGGCGGTGCGGGGTTGTGTTCCTAATGTATGTGCATACTCCGCCTGATCTGTTTGTGTTGTGTGTGTCTTGTCTGTGTAGTGTGTATTGTGAGATGTTAAATTGATATGGGTCGTGAGGTTTAAAGTGTGTTTCCTGTATGCATAGTGCTGTGTGATTTGACTGTAGTGCGTAATGTTTGAATTCGTTCCAGTGTCTGATGAGGCCGTGTGTATTCCATTGTATGATTGTGTTCATGGTCTTTGGGTGTTGGCGCGCGTAAGTGGTCTGTTAGGTGAGGTCTGTCTTGGTATGTGTTTTGGTGTCTTTGGTGGTTTGTGGGCGGGGGGTGGTCTCTGTTGTGTGGGGAGTGTCCGATCTGTGTCTGTGGAAGAGTGTTCTATGTCAGTATGGTCCTCTGTGTCTGTGTCCTGATCTGTGTATATGCGGGCTGTGTGTGTTGGCGACTGGTCTGTTGAGGGGGAGGTCTGTGGGTATGGTGAGGCTGTTGGCCGTTGGGGTGGTGGCGGTGGGTGTTGGGGTGGTGGTGGGGGTGCCGGTGTCGGTGTCCGTGGCGGTTGGCGGGTTGGTGGTGGTGGTGGTTGGTGTGCTGGGCGCTGTACTGATGTGTATGCTGGTGTTGGTGCTCGCGTTTTGCGTGTGCTGGTGGTGGGTGTCGGTGTGGGTTGTGGTCGCGTGTGATTTGTTTGTGGGTAAGTGTTTCTGTTGTGGTTGTATTGGGTGGTGGTGGATGTGTACAGAGCCGGGTACTCTGTGTGGTTTCGTGGTGGTGGCGGTGATCTGTGACCCGCCTCTGCGCGGCGGGTCGGCCACGCCGCCGGCGGGCCGTCCACCGCCATTCTGGCCAGGGACAGCTCCATGCCCTCTAGGTGGACCAGGCGGAGAATTTCTTTCTCCGCCATCCACCGAGGGCAGGAGCTGCTCCCGGCCTCGTGCGGTCCCCCGCAGGCGGCGCAGCAGACCTCGCCGCCTGGGCATGTTGTGGTGTCGTGTTGGCCTGCGCATTTACCGCAGGTGTATGTGGTGGAGTGGCACCCCCCCTCGGAGTGGCCGTACCGCTGACATTTTTTGCAGCGTCGAGGGAGGGGTGCACGTGGCGTGACGGTGTAGCGGAGGTATCCCGCTTTGATGTGTTTGGGTGGTATCCGTGTACTAAATGTGAGTATGATGATATGTGTTTGTGGTCGTCCGGGTTGTTGAGCCGGCCGGAACGCGGCGGTAACCCCCTGGTTCTCTAGTCGGGAGACCAGGGTCTCCACCGCTATCCCGGCCAGCTCCCTAGCGTGAATTGTGCCTTGTGACGTGTTCATCTTGGTGGCAGGGACGATGGTGATGGGTGTTGTGCCGATCATATGTATGGTGGGAAGAATTTTGCTGTCTATGTCCGAGTTGGCTTGTATCAGGAGAGCCCCTGAGCGTATCTGTTTGGCGTATAGGGTCTCTCCTGTGTATTTGGCGATCTCCTCCTCCACCACCCAGGGGTCGAGGGTGCCCATGGGCACCCCGTCACCCCGGCGGCAGAGGAAGAAATCGCCGTATGGCTGTGCTGAGGAGTGCATGTTGGTGGTGATGTAGTTGGCGGTGATGTTTGCGTTCGAGTGATCTGTGGTGTTGAAGACAGGGTGTTCAGTGGCAGGTGTGTGGTACAGACAATCACAGTACAGTTTTTGGCGGAGGGTCCGGAGGGGCGTGAAGGAAGCCCGACAGATTGTAAAAGAGGGGCAGATAAAGATCAAGAAAACACAAAGAAATCAGAAACTGTGCGTGAAGAGAGCACGGTCAGAAAGATCAGATAAAGATCGTGCGGAGGGCACTAGAGGGAAAATAGGGGGTGGTGTGGAGGGAGCCCGGGGCGGGAGGGCTGGCTGCACCGCCGGACTGACCTGAAGTGTAGATGTAGTCGTAGAGGCAGAGAAGAGAAAAGCACTGTCACTGAGCACTGGAGTAGATGAAGTAGAGTGGTGAGTAGACTTGACGGGAGGGTGAGTAGAGGTGAAGTAGGTCTTGAAGATCGTGAAGGGTAGCGTAGACGTCGACGGTTCAGCAGATGTAGCAGGTGAGCTTGAGAGGGCGGTTGAAGGTTTGAGGGGTTTGGATAGAGTTGACGTTCAGGGGAAATAGGTTGGTAGTACTGTATGCTTGGAGTGAGGGGGGGGGAGATCAGTGGCGCAGTGAGGTGTGGTTTGGTGTGCTTGTCTGTGTGTATGTTGGCTGTTGGCTGGTGCTTTGTGTGTGTGTGGTGACAAGCTGGTGGCTGGTGGCTCGTGGCTCCTAGTCCAAGGCTGCTTGGTAGCGTCCGCGGCGTCTTGATCCCGCGGCAGCCTCTGGCGTCGTGCCGGCAACAATCTCTGTAGTGTCGGCGTATCGGCGTCAGCTTGCTGCAGTGGTGAGTAGACGTGCGTGCGATAAGCGAAGCAGATTTTATTTTTTTTTTTTATTTGGGAATAGGAAAGGGTGGCTTCGTTTTCCTGTAGGGAAGGAAGGAAAAGAAAGAAGGAAAAAAATAAATTTTTTTTTTTTATAAAAAGGCCCGCTTTCCCCTTCCCATAGGTTATTGGTTTGGGGGGGGGGGGGTTGTTTTTTTTTTTTTTTTTTTTTTTTTTTTTTTTTTTTTTTTTGGTTGGGGGTTCAGGGTTTTTTTTTGGTTTTTTTTCTTTGTGTGGTGCCGTGGTTTGTTTTTTTTTTTTTGGGGGGGGGGGGTTTTTTTTGAGGGGGGCTTCTGTTGTTTCTCTGACGGCACAAAGCACTACACAGACAAGGTGCATGTGTTCCTGCAACGGCTTGAACCCAGAAATTCGGGCCGCAGTTTAAACACCTTTAAAAATATTTATTTCACAGGGGGGGGTTTTTAAAAAAAAATTATTTTTTTTTTTTTTTTTTCATTATAAAATTTTTTGGGGGTTCTTTTAGATATTTTTTTGTCACATTTCATGGCAAGGGCGCTTGCGATGGCATCGGGGGCGAAGCTAAGCGTGCCGCGGCTCCAGAGCCCGCTTAACAACCAGATACTGACGGCGGAGGACATGTTTGAGTATCTATCGCACAAGCTACCCAACTGCATCATGTTCATATTTGTATCAAAGCAGAAGGAAATGGACGTCACGATCTACCTCACCGAGCGCTTCTCGAAAGCCATCATGGTGAAAGGAACACAAGGGTACTACAAGTTCGCACCAGTGACCCACATCACCGAAATAGGTCATGAACTGCTTACCGATGCGGGTCGTGTGTTAATGGTTGAATTGGGTGAAATGAGACGTGGTAGTGTGCGCGCTGATACAGATTGGGTTGATTAATATTATCGCAGTGACAGATCATCAGTCTGAACTGGGATTCTGACACAGGCATGGAATGATCTGCATATCTGTAGATCAATTACATTGCATTGCGTTAAGATACTGTACTGCAACACAATATTGTATTGCATTGCATTGTATAATTATGTTGCTTTATTTTATTACACCAATGTAGATGGCTCATGATCCAATGCGATTCATTTCAGACTCAGCATGTGTCAATGGATGCGTCCGCGCCAAATTAGTTCAAATTTGTTATGGACCCATTCCGACCGAGGCTGCACCTCTTTCCATCCTGACATGGACATCTGGCATGGCCATTCCATTTGGTCGTCTGGTGAGCCTCGTCGGACGTCGGCCCAGGTGACACTCTTTCGGGGCTCATCACACTCTCAATCCGGCCGGTGTCCCATCTTTTAGACGTTTGGACGTTTAGACGTTTAGACGTTTGGACGTCGGCCCAGGTGACACTCTTTCGGGGCTCATCACACTCTCAGTCCGGCCGATGTCCCATCTTTTAGAAGTTTGGCCCTTCTCCATCACGCAAGGGTGATAGAGAGTTCGGTTTCGGCCCTCATCGACCCAGAAGCCCTTCAAACCGGCTCTGGGCCCTCTCCGACGGCCGGGCGCTCCAATGGCTAGTGGTCATCTCCGTCGGGGCAGGGGCCCTCCTTAGCGATCCAGGGCCCACTCGGTCGGGCCGGAAGCCCTCTTTCAAAAGCTTGGATCCCCTCCCTCAGGCCACGGGCCTTTGTGCGGTTTGGGCCCATCCGTCGGCCCAAGGGTACTTTCTGACGGCCCGAGGTCCTCTCCGGCAACTAGAGCCCCCCCGTCGTCTCTGGACCCCTTTGACGATTCAGGGGCTTTTCAGGCAAATCTTTTTGCAAATCCCTTTTCAAACGCTTTGGCCCTGTCCATCAGGTCAGGGGTCGCTTCTTCGGCTTGGGTCTCACCATCAGCCAAGGATCTCTTTATATTGGCTCTGGACCCTTTCCGTCATCCCGGGGCCCTTCCAACGATCCGGGGCCCCTCCGTCGATCCAGAAGCCCTTCTCGTTAGCCCTCATCCAGGACCCTCAACATCTTCCAGAAGGCACTCTCCGTTGACTCGGGGCCCTCTTCATCGGTCCGGGGCCATTTTTGTCAGCCGGTGCCCCTTTCCTTGGTTCAGATACCCTTGCCGTGGGCCCAGTGGGCCCTTGCGGGCCCCTGCACCGACGCCTTGAGGGTTCGCAGGCCTCTCAAGGCCGTGTCTTGAGGGACCCCACCAATCCTCCAGGTGGTGGTTGGGGGTGGGGGCGACTGGCCCATTCGACCCCTCCTTGGCCACGCCACTGGTTTACTGTAGCAGATTAGCAATCTATAGGTAGACCTACCGATACAATCACCGATATATTGTTGTTCTCACGAGTGCTGACCTCCTGACACGCCAGCTGCTCCGAAGTGCCGTAGAGATAGCAGAATATGACGAAGAACGGACACGCCGTCTGGGGCCCATCCGATAGTCGACAGAGATTCAAAGCCGTGTCATCATGCATGGAAGCATCTCGTTGGTGTTCCGCAGACAGATAGAACGGCGCGATATAGCCGAGGCAGCAGAGGCGCCTGAAAATCCCAAACACACAGGCGGAACACGCAGAAGCAATAACACAAGTCGTTCTCGGTCGTTCTCACCCGGTTCTCGGTCGTTAGCACCGCGTGACCCCGCCTAGATCAGGTGCACAGGGCAGCCACCAGGTTGTGGGAAGACGACTGAAGCGCGATGGTCGGAGTGCTGTGTCGAGCGCGGTGCGGTGCGGTTCAATCCTGGAGCCAGCTGTCCGGAGATGCATGTCTGTTGGTGTCGAGCCTCCGGCTCTGACTTCAAGGGAACAGCTGCCAGGGGTATGTTTAACACCCGTCTCCATACTGGATGACGATGGCGCGGAGGAACTTTGTTGACAGATTAATGACCTATAATAAATTGCAGGTTGGGATGACTTATGTTGTGTTGAACAAAGAGTTCTTCTGAAAGATTATCAAGTCTTGTTTTCTCAATCGTTTTGGGTCAGTGCGCCTGAGCAAAGATAACGAAAGCGCGTGACTCTTTCTGTCAGGTTATGGTATATCAGTGGCACGTGGTGTGCGAGTCAGAACTTGCTGCGTCGCATCCGGATGGTGATGATGGTCGCCAGACCGCAGTTGAATACGGTGAACAAGAGCAAGAGCAAGCGGGCCGGCGACCGGGCGCCGGACGCACAGGGCTGCTGGCGCCCGGTTCAAATGCTGGATCGGGTTAGGTCGGGTGCCGCGAGATATACCTGGTGTGAACGTATGAAGTGTTCGAACCTGTGCTTTCCACAGCACCGTCACGGTCAGCGAGGTCGATTGAAAAGAGCGAACGTTTCAGCAATTCCTGGTGATGCTGAGCAGCGCCGTGGGCATGCCGCTGCTGGTGACCTCGATGGTCTGCATGGCGGACGATGACCCGACGCGGGGCTATGTTGTGGGTGCCTCCCTCTTCGTATCTGGCATCACAACTTTCCTGCAGACTGTCATTGGCATCAGGTGAGTGTCACATTGTTGACTGCCATTGCCACCAGGTGAGTGCCACCTTGTTGACTACCGTTGGTATCAGGTGAGTGCCACTCAGCAGACTATCTATCGTAGTTATCAGGTGAGTGCCAATCAGCAAGCTATCTATCGTAAGTACCAAGTGACTGCCATTGTACCGGGAGTAGCAGGTGACTGTCATCGTGCAGAAGTATCCGTTGACTGGCATCGTGTAGGGAGTACCAGGTGACTCCCATCGTACCGGGAGTACCAGGTGACTGTCATCGTACCGGGAGTACCAGGTGACTGCTATCGTGCAGGGAGTAGGCAGTCCTAGCGTCCGCTACACGAGTGCCATGAAATCGCCTCGCTTGCTCATGAGCGCCAATCCTGTATCGGCTGCCTTTCCTCGTCAATTTCACACCACGTACCGCTCAACAGTTCCCAATTATTAAATCAGTACATTGTTTTGTGTAGAAGCTAACAATGTCCATGTAGTCGTTCACAAGATGCTAACCCTCACCTGTCGCCCGTGCAGAGAGGGGGTGGGAGGATGATGCATCCCCAACCCTAGGGTTTTTACGTGGATAGCTTCCGAATCGCCCGACGCAACCCAGTGAAATGTTCCGTACCCTGTGGGGCGTCGTGTCTAGAGCTTATGGAAGTTTATTTTTGTTGGATCATGTCAGGCCATGGAGCTTAGATGTCATAAACGGAAACACCTCCGACCATTTTGGCCAAAGTTGTGGACTATCGCACCTTGACATGACATAGGACCTAAAACAATACATCTTGTGCGGCTTAGGTAATAGTGACATCAGGACCTCAAGCAATACATCTTGTGCGGCTTAGGTAATAGATAACATCAGGACCTAAAGCAATACATCTTGTGCGGCTTAGGTAATAGTGACATCAGGACCTAAAGCAATACATCTTGTGCGGCTTAGGTAATAGATGACTGAAATCATATTCCGACATTGTCCCTGTGTCATTTCAAGGTCACTGACTCACGTTGACCTCGGATGACCTTTTTTGCTTGACAGAGTATCTAGCGTTCGTTTAGTTCCTGAATGCGATTCCACCATCCATTTTACCCTATGCTGGGTAGAATCGGTGGTTTTAGCCAACATTCTATCAATTTGTCAAATGCGGGGTCGACCCTTGGCATGACCTGATCCATGACCTGTGCTTTAAATGGAGCTCGATGTATGTCATGACGTTCGTAAAGCACCGATGAACACCATGATAATGACTAAAGGTTAATATGTGTCGCAGTGCAGGACGAGTTCGCAATTAAAATGTGAACAGTGCCAATTTTTTCCACAATTGCAGCTTTATCCTGACCTGGAAGCCATCCATCAACCCCATGTACAATAAACGGGGGTTAATCATTAGATATCGTCCCACCCCTCACGTCCGTTATTTGTGTTTCGTTCCTAGCACATTTCGTTCGGAAGCACCAAGGGGTCGCAGCCCTACACTGTCGAAGGTGGCAAAATGCCAGACAGGGGCGAGGGTTAAAATTAACCGACTGTAGCCCATGACGTCTCTTCTGACATGAGGGTGAACATCTACCGACTGTGGTCCAGAACTTATTTTCTTACATGAGATTTAGCATTGACCACTGTGGCCCAGGACTCGATAGGTAACTTGTGCGGGCATCGATGGCAGCGCCTCTGATGACCTTTATTGGTACTATTTATGCATGTTTAAATGTTCTGCACTTTGGTGCTTATTCGCACCATAATTGAATTGCATAACCAATGGAGAAATTGCTTAGATCCGTTATCGTCCATTACAATCAACTGCAAACTCAATATTGATATATTAGACACTTTAAGCAGCATATATACGGGCCTGTGTAGTCTGCACAATTGGAACTACCGGTTTCTTTCCGAACCTATGTTAATGATCTTGGGTGATGCAAGATCGCTCATCTAGGGCGCCATGCATCATTTTGCACGAAGAAAATAACTTACGCCGTACATCTCGGTATGTATTGATGTAGCGTCATGCACATATCATTGATTATACATTACACTATAGATGCGACACGATGAAATCGGAAACGCACAACGAGCGGGTTCGAATCTCACCTGTCGCTACTATGCGCCCACGACCAATCGGCGTGAGAGATTGGCGACACTATATGACTCAACGGTCGACGCGTCGTAAAACCAATAACCACCATAACCACCACCGGAAACGCACAACGTGGAAGAAACGTACAAATGCGTAAATAGCGTCACGTCGCGCTTCGCTGTGATCACCACTGTGGTGAGCACTGTTCCCTGGTCGTGCGCATAGTCACTCCACAACGACCCACGACCCACCAACAATCCACTCCACAACACACCAGACTTTGCTGCGTGGTCAGCGATAGGTTTTGCTGCGGGGCCGGCGGCAAATCTTGTTGCGGGGCCGGCGGCGAGTCTTGCTGCGGGGCTGGCGGCGAATCTTGCTGCGGGGCGGACGGCGAATCTTGCTGCGGGGCCGACGGCAGCAGTCCTTGTTGCAGTGCTGGCGACAGATCTTGCTGCGGAGCCAGTGGCTGTAGATATTTTTGCTGGACCGGCGGCAGGTGCTGCTGAGAGATCGGTGGCAGGTGCTGCTGCGGAGTCAACAGCAGGTCTAGGTGCGGGTGCTGCGAAACCAGCGGCAGTATTCCTCACTGTAAGGCCGGTGGCAGGTTCTGCTGAGGGGCCAGAGGTAAGCCTTGCTGAGGGGCCGGCTGCAGGTCTTGCTGCGGGACCAGCGACAGTAGCTGCGGGGCCGGCGGCAGGTCTTGCTGCGGGGCCGGCAGCAAGCTATGCTGCGGGGCAGGCGGCAGCAGTCCTTGTTGCGAGGTCGGCGGCAGGTCTTGCTGCGGGGTCAGCGGCAGGTTCTGCCGCTGGGGCGGCGACACTCCCGGCAGCTGTCGGTAAGGTAAGGCTGCGATCATTGTCTGGTGAAAGCTGCCTTTCTTTTACAGTTATGCGAGCTTTTGAATGACTATCTCTAGAGACAAAAGTTTCACAAAAGTCAGCTTCACTCGCAACGCCTCCAATTGGTTGTCATTGAAGGTCAGCTGTCGGTGACATCCGTGGTTCACAAAGCTTTCATCAACCTTTAGAGCATCAAAGCCAAGCGGAGCAGCAACATTGAATACAAATGTCTTACTCAAAATAAATCACCACGATTTAAAAATCACCTCATACATACACACCTACATGACAGCGCGGCTCGCCGCTGCAGTTTCTGTTACTGCGGCCCGCCAACAGCTTTTGCTCTGGCACCAGCGTCCGCTCTTGCTGCGAGGCCGGATGCAATGTTGCTGCAGGATAGGAAGCAGTTGTTACTGCCGGGCCAGCAACAGCAATCGAACTACCGCTTGCTGATTGCTTCAGTAGCAGTTCATCTCCCGAAATGCTTCGCTGACACGCCTCCCAAACACAATCTTCACAACCAGCTCGATCCCATGGTGTCACTGAACCTGGGCATATTGTCCCTCAGACTCCTTCGTAAAATTGGTATCGGCACGTCACTTCCTCACATACAGTGAGCTGTCCTCTACCACATTCCTATCTCCAGTGGCACTCGCACATCTCTCCTTCCACTTGGGATCATACAGTGTGCTGTATTTGAAAAGGTTCTCAATAGTCTGCCCCTCATACAGCCACGGGTCTATGTTCGGAATCTTAATGGGTAAAATGCGTGTACGTTTTTCTAAAACGGGGAAACGAAGAGCCTTGAAGATCAAAACCTAAAGAGTGAGACCTTCCATAAAACCGAAGTGCAGGTATGGCACTCATCTCATGTAAAATGCAGATGGCACTGCAGTAAAATGCATGAGTTAATTAGGATGTCATCAGATAGTTGAGTGCATGTACTAATCAGGTTCACATATAAAGCCAAATGGATAGTTAATCACACGCAAAAAACAAGTTGTGGTAAAAACAACTGAGAGTTAGAAAGTACACATATGATATTTAGTTAAATTATAACAAAAAAGTGTCTCATTGAGCAACTTTACCAATGTCCCCAAGAAATGATTGTAAAAAAACATCCACATATGTTTGGAGGTGTTCTTTGGCAGGAAAATATGCACATTAATGTTACCATGTTTTAATATTTGCCAACTTAGATTTCACTATGACGGGCTGGCACAGCATTACTGTATCGTGTTACATGTGATGGAAGTTAGAGGATGATCTGGTATGTTGTAATCTAGGAGCTGGATTCCAGCTGCACTGGTTGGGCTATCATTGATAAACTATCTTGACTGTTGACTGACTCCAGGTAGACTGTAAACAGAATGGCATGGCCATGAATGGCATCATTGGTTTCCAAACGCCCCATGACTGACAGTGCAGCATGTCTTTTTAATACATAATTTGCATGGAATGTACACTTTCTGAGAAACAGGCATACATATACCAATGCTATTCATGGCCTTGACAAACTATTTATTGGCTACTGTTGCCTGCTCCAAGGAACACCTATAAATAGTGAACAGCACAGATGACCACATAACACCAGCCCTAAAGAAGCTGATTTATACATTTTACAAGAGTAGATGTTCAGAATTTGAAAATAAGGAGATTCAATTCCAAGGTTTGTAACTCATCAGGGTTTTCAGAAGATGGACATTTACAAAAGCAAATTATTGCATCAGTGAAATCTTCCAACAAGTATTTGTGGATACAGATTGTATGATTTTCTTTCTTCAGAAACGTTCCACCCCTTGAACCATATTATTTCTGGCACCTTCGTATTGCCCACTCAATCTTGGTATTTTCAGAGAAGCATCCAACATTTTGGGTATGTTTCGAGACAAGATGAAAATTTACCTACAATCATATTCACATGACATACCACATTTTCTCTACCAACATTTTGCTGTACTATTGCAGCTTAGATCATTCACAAGGCAAGTTAATGGCATGTTTTGCTTCTGTAGATCAGAGTCTAGATTAGGCTAGGTTAATTTCTATGGTGACATTTAAGAATTTACTCATCAGACATTTCCTTTTTCTTTAAAAAGGGGAGGTTAGGCTAGGCTATGTTAGGTTTCTTTGGAAAATATTACATTAACATCACTATATATCACCCATCAAAGCCCTTTTGGTATTATTTAGTTTACCAAGTGAAAAGCAAGCATTTGCAATAAATACGAGTATTCACTTCCTCTTAATCACATCAATAAACTTGGTTTTCAAACATACTTATCGAAATCTGGTAACCTAAAATGCAAATCTACAGCACAGAAATGCAATGACCTTGGCCGTTTTAGCCATTAAGAGTGCTCTCTTCATGTGTCCTATGTAAGATTTTTACAAACAAATAAATTGGAAATAATTAATTATTTAAATTGTCACATGTACACAGCAGATTTGTGGGTGCATGTGCATACATAAGATAATAGGCACACCCTGATGCCTGGATGGGCCTTTAGGTCTCTTATTAAGTCTAAACGCTTTATAACTTTATATAGGGTGTACCTAGCAATGGATTCAGCACCTTCCTTCGGGATGTGATACTGATGAGATTGTCTATGGTAGCACAATGGGTATGATGGGAGGAGTTTGTAATTGTTGAGTGTGTTATGCAATAGCAAGTGAATGTTCATAGATAGGCTGGGATATAGCTCCCTGGGAACTTGAGATAAGGGATTGATTGGGGTGAGAGTATGTATATTTCTAGTACCTTTTCTAGATAGGCTTAACCCAGATGGGCCCCTGTGGCTCTTATTAAGCCTTAACATTTTATGACTTTATGACTTTATGCCTGGCCATGAAAGACATCAATGGCATGTGAGCAACCAGTGCTGGCAGACAACAGCATTAAAAAAAAACATTTCCAGAATATGGACAGAACTTCAGATGGGGCCCACAAACTAGGAAAGTAGGAAGATCTAGCATATTGAACTTGAAAATTGGTCTATCTCCATCAATATTTTGACTAGCTCCAATGGTTAATGTTTGCTACATGGTAATTTTTTATTTAATACTAGGTGGGAAATGACCAATTGTTGTGGTCTACCCAACCCCCATAGATGTTGCATTATGTCACACTTCAGCTATAGATATTGGATTGCTTTGACATACACCTGACAAGTGATCAATCATATTCACCTATGGATAATTGATCCCGTCAGCCAACATCTATGGATAATTGATTGTTGATAGCTGCACCTACACATTCTAGATCTCCAAAAGGTTTTGAGGAATTCCACAATATGCCAGTGAGGTGAAAAAAAACATCAGAAAACAACTTTGTACGGACCCAAAATTCATGAGTCATATCTCACGCAATTCTTTAATTTTCCACTCAACATCTTTCCCATTCGTTAGGCGTCAGACGCAATGTTAATGCGGACATCGGGGGATCTCCAGTAAAGAAAGAAAACATGTAGGTTCCTGATGCCATCCAAGTACTCTTAAACATGCGCACGCGACAAGCCCGCCCGGATGCTCACTAGTGTGTGCGCGAAGAATATAGTTACAATTTATGAGATTGTCTCCATAAAATATGATGCGAAGTGTATTTCTGAAAGTTAGCTTGCCTTCAGACGTCAATTTTATTGCCACTTACAGTGACATATTGCGCATATTGTTACTTTCCGTATTTCCTTCTGGATCTATTTTCAACCATAGACGGCCGGTCTCGGGCGGCTCCCGGCCCGTCCCCGACCGGCCGCCATTCATAATATGGCGTGGCGCGGGATTCCGATTCCCTGAATGTTAATGGGCCCCAACGCCAAAGTTACAGGCAGATTTTCATATTTGAAAGGATAGACGATGTGCCTGGCATAAGTTCCGCCACCATTAGTGTTGAGGCTGACATATTTTCACGAAATTGTTTAAGAATATTACGCTTGTGGGCGTTGAAGGGAAGGAATGCATATACAACCGTGAAATTATCCTACACCATTTTGGCGTGGCAGAGCCGATGTTGCTTATTATTGTTGTGGGGTGAAACTTTCCTTTTTGTCGTGCGACTGCTCGGTGGTCCTACGGATCCTCTAGGCAGCAACCGTCGGCGCTTGACATGCACCGAGCCATGCCGGAACGGCAATAATGTCGCGAAGCTTCATGTCAAAACGTAAAAAGTGACAGGGTTAGATATCTATAAAAGTATTCGAGTATAGAATCAGAAGGCAGCTGATTTTATGCCGGTTTATTTGAGACCATTGGAAATTAATTCGCTAATGTAGAACATCGGATATACATTTAAAAGTAATACAATGTGATAACTTGAGACACAAATCCTGGAATTGAGTGCAAAAATTACAGGGTTAGATATGTATAAAAGTAGTCGAGTATGACATCAGAAGGCAGTGGATTTTATGCCGGTTTATTTAAGACCATTGCCAACTAATTAAGTAATGTAGAACATCGAACATACAATTAAAAGTAATACAATGTGATAATTTGAGACACAAATCCTGGAATTGAGTGCAAATATGACAGGGTTAGATATCTATAAAAGTACTCAAATATGGCATCAGATTGCGGCGGATTTTATGCCGGTTCATTTAAGACCATTGGAAATTAATTCGGTAATGTAGAACATCTGATATACAATATAAAGTGATACAATGTGATAATTTGGGACACAAATTCTGGAATTGGGTGCAAAAGTGACAGGGCTAAACCTTCATGGAAGTTATTCAAGATTATATAAAAATGTAGCACGTTCGATTTTCGTTTAGTTAAGAGCATTGGAAATTGTCAGCACGTTACACAGAAGATGTATAACACGTTTTCATCACAAGACGTTGAGTGGCCAATTGCTCCAATTTCACTTTAAGGGCAAAGTGACGAGGTGAAATGATTTGATAATATAACAAACTACACATCATAAGAGAGCTTGTTTCAATGTTGTTCAAATTGGACCATTGGAAATTACTTGCACCTCGTCTAGAAACCAGAATATAGCATTAATCTATCTGTCTATCTGTCTGTCTGTCTGTCTGTCTGTCTGTCTGTCTGTCTATCTATCTATCTATCTATCTATCTGCCTATCTATATATCAATCTATCTATATATCAATCTATCTATCTATCTATATATCTATGTATCTATCTATCTATCTATCTATCTATCTATGTAGGTGTATATATATGCATATATATATACATATATATGTATATGTATATATATATATATATATATATATATATATATATATATATATATATATATATATATATGTACATAGGGATATACCTAATAAAAAAGTACCACTTTGCAAACTAATGCTTAGGTATATCCGTATGTACACACACATATATATATATATATATATATCTATATAAATATATATATATATATATATATATATTTATATATATATATATATATATATATATATAAATGTACATAGGGATATACCTAAGCATTAGTTTGCAAAGTGGTACTATTTTTGTTCAGGGTTCGCGTGCTGCCACCGCAACAATCAACACACGTTATGTTTGTACATCGTTGCGCTATCCTTACTGGTAGAGTGACAATTATTTTCTTCATGGTCCACATCGTTATCGCATCTTAGTTATTACATATTATTTATAGGACAGCTACACTTCGTGTTATTTAAACTTTTTATGTTTGTTTGGTTATATCTGGACACTATGGCGGCGGAATTTGAGCATATATTGTCTTCCGCCTGCATCTGCATTCAGCAGAACTGCTCCATAGCCATCATTTGTGCGGCCGACTTCCACACAATCGGCGGAGCACATTGTACAAGCAACTACGAATTAAACGCTCAGGTACACCATACATCCTGAGATAATTCCCAAAATGTTCACGACCCGTACCCGTCTGTCATGTTTGAGCATTAAATTGCTTCATTTCAGCAGAAAGATCGCTTCATTGGCTGTCGAAGGACCTAAGACATTACAAAAGGAGTTACGAAATATGGAAGCAGTGGGGACTGGAAAATTTCGCACTTTTCCACATTTTTGCTTCTGTATCCACCCATTCAAAAAAAACAACATAAGTATGAAGTACAACAAATGATTTCGACAGCCAGTTTTTTCCGCTAGAAAATCGGCCCGTTAGTTTTATAGATTTGAGAGGGATGGGCGCTATGTGCCCCCACCCCACCCCCAAGCACTTTGCGGTCCAGTTGAATATTCCCGCAATATGGTAAGTGGAAGCAAGACATAAGAGAGCCAATAAAAGTGATAATCTGCGTGAGCCACGGGGAATCAGCATGAAAATCGCACGCCTTCGGACTTCAGTCCTAGTTGTTGTTTGATTGTTTAGATTGGCATTATCATTGAGCTTTATGTACATACGTGTTGATTTTGCGATGGGCATGCCCATCCCTCCGACGTATTTCTTCAGCACAACTTTGTACATTAGCACCTCCGAAATATTTGTGTGCGTGCCCCTGCGTAGTGATGACGTTTCAAATTAGGTGTCAAATGAGATCGAGCAAATCGATTGGCATAAAACAAGCCGAAGCGTCAACGACATGTATTTCTCTGATACGTAGTTGTGCAGAGCTTCATCGACTGGTATTCACCGTGAGGCGGGAGTAGATCCACTAGGCTGTCCGTCCTCCCGTCGAACCTCTCGCTCCGATAGTCTGCGGGAGGTCTCGATAGTCTCAGCGGTCGTGGGACTGGAGCCGACAGGCTGCGATCAGAACTGAGAGTTCCCTACCGACTGAGTTATCGAGTCGCCTGTTCTGTCCACCGGCTGATCTGTCCACCGTCTGTTCTGTCCAGCGGCTGTTCTGTCCACCGGCTGTCCTGTCCACCGGCTGTTCTGTCCATCGGCTGTTCTGTCCACCGGCTGATCTGTCCACGGCTGATCTGTGCACCGGCCTGTTCTGTTCACTGGCTATTCTGTCCACTGGCTATTCTGTCCACCGGGTGATCTGTCCACCGGCTGATATGGCCACCGGCCTGTTCTGTCCACCGTCCGATCTGTCCACCGACTGTTCTGTCCACCGGTTGTTCTGTCCACCGGCTGTTCTGTCCACCGGCCTCACCACTGATCTCGTCTGCAGGTTGCCCATCGTGCAGGGCCCCAGCTGGATCTACTTATCGTCAACGCAAGCCGTGATGCAGATGCCACAGTGGCAGTGCCCACCCAGCAATGTGACATCACTGATGACGCCAGAAGAGCGTCGCCAGATGTGGGAGCCGCGTTTGTGCGAAGTGATGGGTGCCCTCATGGTTGCGTCAGTGGTGCAGATACTGTTGGGGCTCACAGGTTCGTCCATGCAGCAGCCCTCCGTTTCTATCTTCCACCGCAGCCGTTCCTTCCCTAGTTTTCTCGGTTTATCTGATTCGAAGAATGGTACAAGCCTGTTCAAGGTGACTTGGGTAAGTGGTGTTATGACATGATGAAGCAGCAATGGAGCGGTACTCGTAAAGTCATCATGGAACCTCAATATAGAATCACCAAGAATGTCACCAGTCCTATATAATGTGGTTGATAGTGTCGCTTAATGACCAATGCATGCCTTACATTGTTTTGGTGTTCCGTCTACTTCTACAGCATTCGTTCACCGTTTACCATTACCAATTGAAATTTGCTAGCACGAACTGTTAGCTCAGGGCATGATCAGCTATGTGTGCTTGGTGTAGAGTGGAGATAGCCAGGCGCAGCAGATACCTCGTAATGTCTATCCGGGCTAGGAAATTTGCTCTGAAGCCCAAAAATCGTGTCATAGGTACCTGAAAATCGCTCAGAGGCCCGAAAACAATCGCACATGGCGCGAAATTCGTGGCGGACTCAAAAACATCGCCAGATGCTCTCAAAACGCGCCGGGGCCACGAAGCATATCGGGGCTGTAAGTGTAGCATAATGGCCTGAAAAACAGGCTGATGAGGGAAAAAAGCACACATTTTTTTTAACGATGGGCACTAACTAAGCATATTTTCGAAAACGAACCCGCTGCTCAAAACACCATGGGTTCACAGAAGCAACAAGGTCGTAGAAAAGCCTCCATGTTTTAAAACCGTGGTGGAACCTTTTTAAAAATTCGCTGATACCCTAAGGCACGTCTCTAGACGAAAAATACAATTACCGCTAAGAAGAGCACTGAACCAGTGCAGAGGCTTGGTCGGTAGCCAATCTGGAAGAATACAAACAAAAAGGTGAGGAACATCAAGGCTCACTGTGGTGCTTGGATTTCCTTTGCACTAGAAGTTTTGACAAGAAGAAAGATAATGTTCCGATTGAATTCGTCGAATTTTCCCAGCGAACCTCATACGATGCACTGCAAGACATCAAATTTGGCACCGTACCACGATATGCCAACAATTAGCAAAACGCAGAGGGTCTAGCAGAAACGGCAGGATCGCATGAAGTGTGTCGAATGTGTCCAAGGCGCAAGGTGGGTGTGCACTTTGGTGTGCTGGTGGCCGAACGTCATGGATTGGAATGCGTAAAATTGTAAACTTTTACATTTTGACTGCACGTGCAATTTAAGCTGTGCGAGAAGTCTTATCAAGGGACACAAGAAAAACCCTTTGAACAGTAAGGAAGTGGGTAAGGAAGAATCCGGTAACTTAGAAGTAATAGTGGAAGGTTGCCCCCCCCCCAATAGGAAAATTATGTTGTCACTACTTCTTTAAAGTACAACATAAAAGTCGCATCTTTGAAAACATGCCATCCAGTAACCTTTTAACTATTGGGTAGGTGGTCCCCTCCACCCCAGGGGAATTACATCCTAGGCACAACACTGGCTGAGAAACACTTAGCTCTGAGAAATTTAACATTAGTGCTGATGAGAACACCAAAAAACACAACATAGAAACTGTAAGGTGCATGTAAAAGCACCACATAGAAACCGCAAAACACAGGCGAAGACACCAGATGAAATTTTGATAAGACTGGAAAATTCCGATGATGGGTGGGCGCTAGGGTGGTCCAAAAACATAGTGAAAATAAAAATGTTGTGTAATGTTGCGGGCATGATGTCGATCTTGTTTCACTTCCTGTTAGACATGTCCATGCAAAATTTCGTGCCGATCGGACTATGTTTGCAACTCCCCCCTAAAGTCTACTTTTTTTCCCACAGGTGCATGGTGACTTCTACTAGGGAGCGCGCATGGTGGCTTATTGGGCACCCTGAATGTGAGCTAACACGTGCCAGGCTGCCCTCTAAAGGGCAGGTGCTCCGCAAGTTTTACTTCCATCATGGAATCGAGAAGAAGACCAAACCCGTGGCCGCCAAGGAGGTGATAGAGGCAGTCCTCTTGATCTGGGGGAGGGCCGGGATCCCGACCTCCGCTCTCCGAACTGCCAAGGAGAAGCTCCTCTGCCTGGTGGCCAAGTACGGGTCCCTCCAAAAACATCGGAAACGGGCATCTGAGACCGCCCGTATGAAAGAGGAAATGTTCAAGGGGGACCTGGAGGACCTCTTCGACGTGGCGAGCAGTGATGCCCTCGATCGGATGACCGTGGAGGAGGACAAAGCCTTTCTTCACAGCCAGCGGGAGGACCGAGCGACCTCGTCCATGGCGGGCTTAGACTGCGTCACAGTTGAGGCCCAAGAGAGGAAGAAGAAGAGGGAGCGGGCAGAAGAGATGAGGAAGGATCGCTCGAAGAAGGAGAAGGAAGCCAAGACCTCCGTCGTACCGTCTGACTGCCTGACCTCGTATTCGTCCTCCGCCGCCGGGGAAACAGACGACAGTGATGTAGACTTCACCGGTCCCAGTCACCCGAAACGGAGTAAAGTCGAGGGATCAAAATCCACAGCCTTGCTCTCTGCGGACATCACCTCCACCTTGGATCGGTTCAAGGTCTCGGACCGGGTGGCGATGGGGACGATGGGAGCATTTGCATCGGCATCCGGACAGGACCTGGGGAGTCTCTCTTTGTCTCGCAGCACCATCCGACGCCACAGAATCAGGAATCGGGAGGCCATCGCCAAGTCGGAAAAGATAAACATTCCGGATGGGATTCCTGTCCTTGTCCACTGGGACGGGAAGTACTTCCTGACCTGTCGGGCAAGGACCAGGTCGACCGAATCGCCATCCTGGTCACGGCTGGGGGGGAGGGAACATCTCCTGGGAGTCCCCAAGATACCCCGCAGCACAGGCACGGCTCAGGGAGAGGCTGTCCTCAAGGCGATCTCGGAGGCTCAGTTGCAGACCAGAGTTCAGGACTTGGTGTTCGACACGACGGCATCAAACACGGGGCTGTATGAAGGAGCCTGCGTGAAGATCCAGGAAGGCCTTGGATGCGAGCTCCTCTGGGTGGCCTGCCGACACCACGTGCTGGAGGTCGTCATGGGGGATGTGTTCAAGAGCTCCTACGGACCCTCCCGAGGACCGAACATCCTTCTCTTCGTTCGATTTAGGGATCGTTGGAGCTTAATTGACCAGTCTTCTTGGAGCTCTGCCATGGCAAAAGATAGCCTCCATGCTCTTCTGACCGGGGAGCTCTCAGAGCACAGGGAGCGAGCCCTCCACGAGCTGAAGAGTGCTCTGGAGAGCGGCACTCACCCGAGGGAGGACTACGAAGAACTCCTCTGGCTCTCGTACCTGTTCTTGGGAGGAGACCTCGGGAAAGACTACAGGTTCCGGGCCCCAGGTGCCTTCCACCAAGCCAGGTGGATGGCCAAGGGAATTTACGCTCTGAAGGTCTTCCTCTTCCGAGGTCAAGTAAAGCTGACCGCTCACGAGCTGCAGACCATGGAGGACATTTACCTCTTCGTGGCCCTCCTGTACGCCACAAAGTGGAATGAGGCCATGGTCCCTCAACGAGCTCCCCTCAACGACCTCCTGTTCATGCGAGACCTCTCTCGAGGGATCTCCAAACCAAGGGTGGCGGACGTGGCGCTCAAAGCCTTCCGTCGTCACCTTTGGTACGTCTCGAAGAACCTTGTGGCTCTGTCCTTCATGGACGAGAGAATCAGCAATGAGGAGAAGGAGGCCATGGTCAGGAACCTGTTCAGACGTGAGAGAAAAGGCCTCAAGCGACTGGACGGGAAGAGGTTCTCCCCGGACATTGACCTGAAGGACATCGTAACCTCCAGGACTAGGAGGACCCTGGATAGCCTTCTTCCTGGACGGGTGGAAGAAGTGGGAACCCTCTTGGATAAGAGTCCCGAGACATGGGAGACTGAGGCCACCTTCCTGTACATGAAGAGGAACGTCTCGCAGATGAAGGTAGTCAACGACGCGGCGGAGAGAGGTTTCGCCTTGGCCACCTCCTTCAACTCGATCATCACCAAGGACGAGGTCCAGCAACAGTACCTCCTGAAAGTGGTGGCCAAGCACAGGAAGGAGAACCCTTCCACCTCCAAAGCAGCATATATGGAGTAAAAGGATAGTGTATTACCTTTATTTTCATTATTTACATTCATTATTAATTTTACATTATTTAGTTGCCAGTGTTGCTTTCACTGTACAAGTGTTGAAACGGAAATGAATAACAGTACTTATTGATCAAACAACAACAATGTTTTGCTTATATTAACCTTGAGATGAAGATGTTGTCTAAATAAAAATATTGTATATGTTACAACTTTCTTTTAGTTGCCTTACCAAGTTAATGACATCCAAAATTACCATCATTATCTTCAGTGAACCCTGAACAAAGTATAACCTTGTATGTAAAAGTAGGTAGTATGGATATACCAATACTCGGGATGACACGGACATCTTTATTCTTTGTGAGCTTTTTTCCTTTTTTTTGAAGTCTTTTGTTGTTTACTTCTTCTTCGGGGGACCTCTAAATATTCTCCGATTGGAGCGATTATTCACTCGATTACGTGTATCACCAATTGGAACAAGAACAACATCATGCCAAGACAAATTTCCAAACTTTTGTTTTTTCGACCACCCTAGCGGGCACGTAACTGGCTAATTTCCCGTCCCAAAACATAGTGACGAACAAGGGTGTTTGCATCTGATGGGTAGCTAGGATTTTTCATACTTTCCATAAACAAAACTAGGTGTGCAACTCTGCACAATGGTCCGCAAAAAGGACCCTTTTAACGCACTGAGAGTGACGTTTCCAGGAATTTCATGTGCTGTTTTGTTAACTTGTCCCTCCCCAGTAAAAGTTCTTTTTTTAAACGTCATGCGCCTGGTTGTGGAATATTTGAAACCATACGTCCTTTTTCTTTAAGACATTTCAATTCATAATTTCTTCACTCACATTTACACTTGCCTTACTTTGATGTTATCATTTCCATCAGAGCGCTCCCTCTGAGGTACTCACAATTTCTGCTTAAATGGCTTTGTGGCTGCACTTCTCGTGGCCGCATAGGCAGCCTTGGATGTTCGGCAGGTCGCTAGTCATGTGGTGCTGCGTTAGGTCGCGGGACATAGGCAGCCTTGGATGTTCGGCAGGTCGCTAGTCACGTGGTGCTGCGTTAGGTCGCGGGACCTACGTGCTCCGAGGCCTGGTCGGTGGCGGTGTAGGAGAAAATGCTGCCATCAACGGCTGTGTGGCGTAAGCCGAGCGGGAAGCTGTCAAACAGAAAGAGCCGATACACACCGTAGCACCTGTGCTGTTTCGCCACTATTTGTCATCGTGCATGCAATTGTGAGGTACGTGCACTAATTATCGACGGAGAACATCTTCAGCCTTGAGTTTACAAATGCCCTTGAGCCATTTGTGGCTAGCGGATTGATTTTCAATACGTTGGCATCCAAACTGGAGGAGCTATCTCGGAAATCGTGTTCCGCTGTTCAAAATGATGCTCGCTACTCAAATGTCATTGCACTGTGTCGAAATCAGTTGCACTACTTTCAGTGATGCCTACACTTCTGCCGAAATTTGGTGTCCGTATCCATGTCTGTAGATTGTCACAACAGGCTGCCAAAGGACATAGGCTCAAGGTTGTCTACATGATATCACCCTGTGTTTGTATCCATGTGTCATGTAGCCAAGGCTAGACATCTCTCATAAAACCAGGATTGGTGATGATTCCATTTCCATATTTTGAGTACATATTTTCCGATTGAATACGGAAAATGGCAAATTAACATAAGCAGGGTAGCAAACCAGTGAGTCTGGGCCGTCTCCACGACCCTCCCTGGATCTTCACCATGTATATAGCCAGCCTCTTGCATTCGCTCGTCCAACGTCCATGATTGCGTGCCATACTGGTAATGCGCGGACACCGGTGTTCCACAGGTGCGGTGGGCCTACTGCTGCGCTTCATCTCGCCCATCACCATTGCGGTCACCATCAGCATGCTGGGAATCGGCTTATTCAAGATCTTTGAGGACATGATGGCCGGATACTGGCCCGTCTCCCTGTTGTAGGTGATGTTTCATGCTGATACGTGGAATGCGCGCGATGTAAGGCTGGGCAATTCAATGTCCTGACGTTGGATGGGCTTGGCAATTCTCGCAGCACCGGGGACATGGCCGGGATGAATCTGACAGCCCTGGGAGGCCGGAAGTCTTTCAGAATTGTTCCAGGGTTTTCTAAGCTATCACTATGAAGTGTTCTCCATTCGCAGAATGTCTGAATGTGGTGAGTCTGAGCGCTTTCGAGTGCAGTACTTCGCAAGTTAGTTCAAACCTGACCTTGAAATAAGCGAGACATTGAACACTTCGATTTTTAGAACACCGTGACTACAGGGTTATCGCATGCTCTGAATCGAAGTGGCCACTTCTTTGGCCGCCCCGAGTGACGACTTTGAGTTATGTATCAGGCAGTTTTGCGAAGGCACGTCACTTCATTGCTTTTCGAGGCCGGTAACTTGAATTCATGTCTTTAAATGCTGGAATGCCACGTATCGTTAATCTCTCCGAAGCACAAACCCATGCGATGTGTTCCATATTTGTGACTGAATGTCTTGTGTTTTCATTTTTATCTTCTAGCCGTGATATTGGGTTATGTTTACCCCAAATGAGAAGAAGGCGCTAAAATATAGACTTTTCTTCTTCATGGTTATTTGTATGAGCTTCCAGTTTATAGATTATCGCACGTGGAAAGCTCGACACGGAAGTTGTGAGCGTATTTATGGCTGCTTTCGACCATTTTTCGGGTGGGTGTTCACTCTACCTTCGGCGAAAAAAAATAACAGACGATCTCGCTCGTCCAAGCGGCAGTCGACATACCGGAATAAGGCAATTGCGTACTGCTGCTGTTTGTTTGGCAATGTGCGACCTCTCACATCACACATTGTTGAATGTACATGCGTTTTCGAGCTCCGGTTTGTGAACCAAGCACACGCATTTTCATTTATTTTGGTATTCGTGTACGACGTTCTTTTGCTGTCATGACATCTATCCATGTTCTTTCCACGCAGACTCCATACCTTAGCACACCAAAATAAGACCCTCCTAATCACATGCAAATAGGGGTACTAAGATGCACTGCGTCAAGCGCTGTGTGGAGGGGATGAGTGGCACTGTTTCGCGCCTATGCGACACCTTCCTTGATCGGCGTGTATAAGTTGGGAGTGAGAGGCCTGTTGATTCCGTTTCTCTCGGGTGGCAGTGAAGTTGTGAAGTTGGAAGAATCGGGGTAATGTTCGATCAGCGTCAGGTGCATTGGCTCACTCTGTGCTGGAGAATAATCCATCCAGTGCAGTACGGGGGTCAATTTGCACCCTCCCATTCCCTCACTTGTGCTGTGAGCATGCTGGAGATGCGCCGAACGGCACCTCCAGCGTACTTTAATGTTACGTACTCGAACGTTACGTACTTGAGCGTTACGTACTTGAACGTTACGTACTTGAGCGTTACGTACTTGAACGTTACGTACTTGAACGTTACGTACTTGAGCGTTACGTACTTGAACGTTACGTACTTGAGCGTTACGTACTTGAACGTTACGTACTTGAACGTTACGTACTTGAGCGTTACGTACTTGAACGTTACGTACTTGAGCGTTACGTACTTGAACGTTACGTACTTGAACGTTACGTACTTGAACGTT
Organism: Ashinkailepas kermadecensis; assembly: GCA_034440615.1. Taxonomy (NCBI): domain Eukaryota; kingdom Metazoa; phylum Arthropoda; class Thecostraca; family Neolepadidae; genus Ashinkailepas; species Ashinkailepas kermadecensis. The sequence continues at coordinate 927,437 of JAOTOM010005147.1, read as the reverse complement.
TAATGTTCCTTGAAGTATTGTATTCTATCTTTTGGTTGAGCTTTCAAGTCAGGTACACCAGGTCAGTGTCGAGATGCTTCATCCGCCCGTCTTCATCCTAGTTTTCGGGCCTTGGTTGTGCCTACAACAAATGCGATGTTGCGCTTCAAAGTTCCGTCAAGGCCAACTACCTGGAGTTGTGTGATGAGCTGCTGAAGACGACAATTTTCAAGTGGCACTCAGGAATAGTAATAAGTACCACCAAAGCAAACCATATGTTCTCCACCCTGTGAAGAGTGTTGGTGAAACATAACACATGTTCAAATTGGCTCGTTAAAATTTCCGAGATGCCTACAAAAACACCAAAAGTTTCCAATGGCATCGCAGAGCGCCGGTCACGTTCCGAATGAACTCGACATGCCAAATTACCCTGGCTTAGCCACTTTTATTCGCAATAGACCGTATGGCGGAGCGCTTGAGGGCATATCTCAGCGACCTGACCTGGTAATGACTTGAAACCTGGCGAGCGAATAGAGAATATAATTGATGCTGCATATGCTCCTGTTTTAGGAATATTGGGTGGCAAGATAACAATGTGTCAAAAAGTACTTCTGTAGTATAACTCTCTATTTACCACGTGCACCTAAACTAAGGTTACATTTTTGCTTTAATTTTTTCGACATTGATCTGTCAACCCATATTTCCTTATTGCCTGTTTTGTATATTGCAAAGCAAACCTTAGAAGATGTAGTGCAAAGCCAAATATGGAAGAATAGACAAATGATTATACACATGCGTCAAACTAAATTTAACCTCAGATCGAGTCATCGGGTTACGCTGAGATGTAAACAAAGAAAGCTCTCTTTTGCATAATCTTGATTATTAATCGCTGTCTCTAGCAAACCGGAACGTACATACTTGTATATAATATCATATTATGGTGTCCCGAGATTCAAGTAGATACCAGATCAGGTCACTGAGGTATGACCTGAAACGTCCCAAGAGTACAGCTGTTTCAAGGGCTCCGAAAGATAAAATACGGACGTTGCAAACCACGAAGTGAAAAGGGCTAATCCACAGTTTGCAAGCATACACTTGCATACCGGTGCAATTTTTGGTGTAAGAATAATGACGGGATTTGGTTTCATGTTTTTATTTTCATTTCAAAATATCAAAACTTATTGACCAAAAGATTTTGGGAATTATTGGTCGGAAACTTTCAGAGAACAAAAACATTTGGCTTCGTGCTCGTGTCACCTGTTATCTTTCTCTGGCCAAAATATGTTCATAAAATCATCCGTTTCAATAATTCATCATCCATTTTCATCCTTTAACGTTGTCCTTATCGGTAACCTTGACCATTATGTCTAGCATCGAGTTACACTTCGCCTTCAGTGTGCAGATTATTGATATTGAACCACGAAATTACGCTTACCGTATGACCAGAGCCCGAAAGCTACAGTAACGACTGAATAACTCACCACACACCCGGCATTGACCAATTTGTGCTCACCTGGATGGTCAATGAAGATGAACTTGGAACGTCAATCGAAATGCAGACAGACGACATCTAAGAGCGCACTAAAATGGCCAAGTAATTCGAGCGACTACATACAACCAATGTAATTTCCTTGTAAAGTGCACCCTATTGTGTGACCATCACTGCTGTAATATGACAGCACTTGTGTTCCGATTGCAGAACTCTTTGTCTGGTGACGTTATTCAGTCAATACCTGCGTAATACATCGGTGCCAGTTCCATACTGGGTGCCAAAACGCAGAGGCATCCTCTGGGTACCTCTCTTCAAACTTCTGCCGGTAAGGAATGTGCAGTAGATTTCGTAAGTTACATCTCGTTCGGTTCATTATCGTGATATTGTGTATTGATGCAGAAGTGGTTCCTCATTCCACGAATATTCCAGCTGGTGGACGCCCGTATAGCTTGTATCCTACAGGCGTCTCCTGGTGGAACAAATCCATGGTGACGTCCGTACAGCTTGTATCCTACAGGCGCCTGGTGGAGCAAATCCATGGTAACGTCCGTATAGCTTTTATCCTGCGGCCGCTGGGCAAAGGAAATGGAGGAGTTTCCTTGTTTCGCCAAAGCTATGGTTCCAAGCTTAATGGTAAATAGGTACGTGGATGCATAGCTCAACATAGCGAGACCAAAGGGAATCCAGGTCGGTCTCTCACGCAAATGCTCCTGTTTAGTTTAGAGGATGGAGCACTGGTCTGCAAAGGCATTGTGCACACTGGATCGAGCCAATCCATTGTGTCAATGGATCGAGTCATTGCCATTGTACCACTGTGCCAGTTCCATTTCCATGCTTTGTGGACCATGCTTCCATTCCATTTCCATGCTTTCCATCCACCTCAGTGTATCAGCCACCTCAGTGTATCAGCCACCTCAGTGTATCAGCCACCTCGGTGTATCAGCCACCTCAGTGTATCACCAACCTCAGTGTATCACCCACCTCAGTGTATCAGCCACCTCAGTGTACCACCCATCTCAGTGTATCACCCACCTCAGTGTACCACCCACCTCAGTGTATCACCAACCTCAGTGTATCACCCACCTCAGTGTATCAGCCACCTCAGTGTATCAGCCATCTCAGTGTATCACCCACCTCAGTGTATCACCCATGTCAGTGTATCACCCACCTCAGTGTATCAACCACCTCAGTGTATGGCACCCACCTCAGTGTACCGCCCATCTCGGTGTATCACCCATCTCAGTGTACCACCCACCTCAGTGTACCACCCACCTCAGTGTATCAGCCACCTTAATGTATCAACGATCCATTAATCTCCCAATCAGAATAATCCGTCGCGTCACAGGACTGGCTAGGCCGGCCGATACAACTCGCTTGATTCTGCAACTTGTTGAAAACCTCACTGAACGGCCCCTAGCAAGTAACCATACACACGCACGCACGCACGCACGCACGCACGCACGCACGCACGCACGCACGCACGCACGCACGCACGCACTCACGGACGCACGCACGGACGCACACACACACACACACACACACACACACACACACACACACACACACACACACACACACACACACACACATATATATATATATATGTGTGTGTGTGTGTGTGTGTGTATATAATGCACCAGGAATTCCATTGGTTGTTGTTCGTGTTATTATCTTAATCGACGCGAAATTGTTTCATTTGAATCCATTCTACCTGTGTCGGTATTTAAGTGTAGGAGTATCGTTAAACGCATGTACTTTTCTGATTTAGGTATGATAAGTCATCGAAGCGATTAATGGCCATGTTGTTTTAACATGCTTGAACATCACATCGTATGGCGCGTACTCGTTTGATAATTGTGCGTACGCCATTTTGCAGATTCTTCTGAGTATCCTGATTGTGTGGATGGTTTGTGCTGCTCTGACACTGGGTGGCGTTCTGCCCACGTTTGCGGAGCACGGGTCGGAGGAGGAACAATATGGCGTGTTAGCCAGAACAGATAGAAATATAAACGTAAGCATAGAAGAAAGATATCTGACGGAACTATTTAGTTCAGTACACTGAATTCTGCTTTCGGGTAGCTTCCATGATGCGTGGTTCTCAACGGTCATCATGCATCTATTGCGATGTATCTTGATGCACCCTTGACATGGGTGTCACTTTATGGATTTGGCTGGGGGGGGGACCACTTCGATGGTCAAAGCTGTCCCAAAAACCATTTGCATCTTGTGTATGCCCGTAGGCCCAATGATTAAGCTTCTGTCTGAGATGGGGGGGTAAATCATTGAGGGGACAGTGACCCATTGCATAAAAAGTGAAAATCCTAATTCTGGATGAACATTCCAGCCAACGCTTACGACCCATTTTGACTCAACTCAAACTCAACCCATCTTGTAATCGGCTCATTTACGGCCCACGCTCCTGCTCATGCTATGGTATGGATTCAATGCCTATGCTTTCATCGATTTTGCAAGCGCTATTGGCTATCTGTAGGGCATACATTTATACTGTCAAAAAGGCAAGTAACTGCAAGCGAAAAAGGCGTCTTTGCAGTGTCATCGATTCACCGGGCTCTAGCAGCCTCAATCTGCTTAAGGGCAGGATGACAGTTAAATGTAGTACTGCTTTAAAATGCAAACTTTGCTTGACAAATGCACACATTGCCACCTTTGGCAAACGTCCCGGCGTCACACCTCCATCAATGGCAAATGTCCCGGCGTCACACCTTCATTAATGGCAAATGTCCCGGCGTCACACCTTCATCAATGACAAATGTCCCGGCGTCACACCTCCATCAATGGCAAATGTCCCGGCGTCACACCTTCATCAATGGCAAATGTCCCGGCGTCACACCTTCATCAATGACAAATATCCCGGCGTCACACCTCCATCAATGACAAATGTCCCGGCGTCACACCTTCATTAATGGCAAATGGGCGTGCAAGGTATTTGGTCCGCTGGTAATCCCGAGTCAGATATCTGTGATAGCAGTGCTCTGACTCGGGATCTATTGTGCTATCTGTGTTGACTCGACATCGTGGCATAGTGATCTGACTAGGGATATATTTTTCTGTGAGCTATGTTGACCCGACATCGTGACATGGTGACCTGACCCGGGATGTATTGTGCTGTGAGCTGTGTTCACCACGACATCGTGGCATGGTGACTTGACCCGGGATCTATTGTGCTGTGAGCTGTGTTGACCCGAGATCGTGACATGGTGACCTGACCCGGGACGTATTGTGCTGTGAGCTGTGTTCACCACAACATCGTGACATGGTGACCTGACCCGGAATATATTGTGCTGTGAGCTGTGTTGACCCGACACTGTGCATGGTGATCTGACTCCGGAATATATTGTGCTGTGAGCTGTGTTGACCCGACATCGTGGCGTAGTAATCTTACTCCGGAACTATTGTGCTGTGAGCTGTGTTGACCCGACATCGTGGCACAGGCGCTGAGTGAAGCCGCTTGGTTCCGGTTGCCCTGGCCCGGGCAATATGGATTGCCCACAGTTCACTTGGGCCCTGTATTGGCAATGACAGCTGGTGTCATCGGGTCAATTTTCGAGTCCATTGGAGACTACCTCACCTGCGCCAAGATGTCAGGTGAGGCATTCCTCCTCGGGTTAGAATTCCACTTGTTCGCGACTCTTTCTATGATATAAGGAAACATTTGTGTTCCCTTTGCGGTCGCCACGTACCACCAATCTCATAGGAAGACAATCGTGTCCAGCAAAACTGTCCCACCTCCCGGAGGTAACTGGAGAGAATGGTGAAAATGCTGGATATGGTTATGGCTGGATATGGCTGGATATGGCTGGATAATGTGGTTTGATGAGTGTGAGCATGCACTGGATGAGCAACTTCATGAGTATTAGTTGGATTGGGACACTAACCCTGGAATTCAGTGCAAAAATAACAAGGTTCAAATTTCATGGAAGTAATTCACTGTTATTTCGAAATGTCGCACCTTCGATTTTCGTCTATTAAGAACATTGGAAATCGTGAGCACATTACACAGAAGCTGTTTGACGCATTTGTATTACAAGAAATTGAGTAGACAATTGCTCCTATTTCACTCCGAGGTAAGGTGACATGGTGAAAGGATTTAAAAATAAAACGAACTACATAGATAAGAGAGCTTATTTAAACCTTGTTCAAATTTTACCATTGGAAATTACTTGCACCTCCTGTGGAAACTAGAATATAACACTAATCATAACAAGCTCACTCGGGTGGTGTCCCATCAGAAACCCACCACTAGAAGGGCATCACTAGTATCATGTCCGCCCATGACGACTAATGTAAATACCTATGTTGTTCAAGATAGTGGCACTCATTTGCATATGAGCAGGGCGGGAATTTTAACCTTTCATTGTGAAGCTAATGATATTACATATGGCCTGATCTGATTACTTGGTGGTGGTCTTGTTCATCGTATGTTTCTTCACGTTCATATATCATAAGCTTGTACAGGTTAAAGTACTGCACAGTCGGCACATGAGATCTTAATTGAAATTGAAATTATTGTCATTAAGAAGGAAATCATTGACGGCCAAGACAACATTCGGAAGGCCAAGTCCCAATGCATGTCATGCCATGTCATGCTCCAAAGTAACTGATACCAATTCCTGTGATAGCGGCAAACGAGGATCATGCATAGTTGACAGTACGTTGAATGAATGGGCAAATAGTGCAATCTCTATTATGTAAGTGCTCCTTCCAAAGAGCACACACGCCGTGAAGTGCCGTTGGTATGCAGTGCAAACTCCAAAGTGTGTGTATCGGCACGGAGCCCTCACTTAGAAAGAGATAAAGGTATGCCACAAAGAATATAGGTGCAGACTCATGGCATTAGATATGTAGTTACTTAAGTGCAGGAGATTAGGTGTGATATCATTGAGATGTCGAATATAGTGGAGGGACAGGAAGTTCTATGTCCACTTCTCTCTATAATCTTTGTGAAAATCATTGATATAGAGCTCAGGAATGAGGTGTTTAAATTTAGTGATTAAATCAAGCTGGTAGGAATGGCTAACAATAGTGACGAATATAGCAATATTTAACTGGACTTCGAGGGCCTAAACAAGTCGGCTGATCAATAGCAGATAGATGTCTTTCAATTAGCATAATTGTATTGTTATGCATCTTGGGTCTGGAAGTTTGAACAATGGATACTTTTGGATATGCAACGGGAGGTAGTGAATTGGATGTCATTGAAGAGGAAACAAACTTAGATGTGTTAGTTTTAAATGAACTTCAAGTAGCAAAACTATGTACCTCAGCTAGGAACGGGGCAATCGGAATGCTAGGAACCATTAATAGGAGTGTGAAGTAGGAGAATAAGAAATTTATGAGAAGAAAACCACACTTAGCCTATGTGCAACCACGTTTGGAGTATTGTGTACAGGCATGGAGCCCTTATTTAGAAAGAAATCTGCGTATGCTAGAAAGATTGTAGCGAAAAGCTTCCAGAATTATCAATGGACTAGGTAACATAGAATATGGAGAAAGGCCCGAGATATGAACTCACTCAGGTATACGAGATTAAGGGGTGATATGATTGAAATGCTTCAGATCGTTAAAGGATTATATAATGTTAATCTGAATGATGCTCTTCTATTTAGAGTAACACATAAGGATCATCAAATTAGGTTAGACAGGTCAATGTCTAGGGCAGTTGAACGCCCACACGTTTTCAGTCAAAGAGTGATTAGTAAATGGAATAGGCTAACTGCTGATGTAGTGGAGAGTCCCTCATAGAATGCATTTCAAAATAGGGTGGACACGTTTTTAAGGTTGGATAATCCTGCTTTTGAGTTCTGATTTGTGCAGCACACAAGACAATTATTGGCGGATGGGGTGAGATTTACGCTAGTAGGTGCTCACTGTGCAACCCCCTGCAGTCATGGGTGAAGGAGTTCGAACATTGTTGATGGGGCATGGGTGTGGAGGAGTGTGTTATGTAATACAAAAGTGAACTGCGTTAGATAAGTTGAGGTAGATAGTTCCTTTGGACCTTGGACATTGCATGAATTGGGGTATGTCCGTGTCTTTTTTCTCATCTATTGTACTATCCTTTATAGCCTTAACTCAGATGGCCTAAGTCACTGCATGACTTTATGACATTATAGCAAAAATGGTTAAATAACGTAACTCTGAATGCTAATCTTCTATTTAGTGTGTCACATAGCGGTCATCAATTCAGGTCAGACAAATTGAGGTATACAGCAGTTAAACTTCAACACATCTCAGTCAGAGGACGGATGACCAATGGAATGGGCTACCAGATGATGGAGTGAGGAGCTTCGTGTTGTATGTCGTTGAACATTTGGTGGATAATTTCTTTAGATTCAACACTTTCATTGTTTAATGATATGTTGTGCAGCAGTGGGATAGGTATTGCGGTGGATGGAGTGGAATTAACGCTACTAGGTGGCTTAAATAATGTTTATAAATGTCGAATTATGTCAACAACAGCGTAATTATGTGCAATTATGTACCAATGGTACCATTAAATGGATGTAAATCTTAGCACGCGCACTAGAAGGGGGGGGGGGGGTTCGAAACCCGCCCACCCCTCCGGTTTTTCGTACATAACTCCAAATTTTACCGTTCGATATATGCCATTTTTGGTTACCTACTTAGAAATGTCCGGCGCGTCGTTTAAAGCATGAAAAACGGAAATAGGCAGAATTGTTTTTTTTTCGAGTTAGAGGCCGTTAAAGTCAAAATATTTCGTAGCGCCAGACCACAAAAATGGGCGCTGATGCGCTTTCCGTATATTGGCAAAAGGGAAGTGTTCTTGGCAACACTAGCGACTTGTTTGATGTATATTGTTATGCTATATAGTTTCAAGGTCATGTTAGGTCACCGAGGTCAAGTCAGGTCAAGTTCATGACAGGTTAATGGAACCAAACTTGGTCAAATGGAATGTTGTCATAAATGCAAATGATTGTCATGCGATTGATGTCACTTTGCATGTTACTCCGTACACATCCTGAAAACTACTGTTTGTCATTGTGTACCTAAGCGTTTCCATACTTTATTCATGTACTTCACTCCTTTCTTCGCGAAACCGATTGAGCCGAGATGCCCGACGGAGCAGCCGGGCGGGCGACCCGGTTCCGGTAACTGGAACAGGTAACTGACCTGATAAAATGCTGCTATAAAGATGACCTGAGGTAAAATGCCGAGTCTAGCAGGTGCATTGCATCATTAGTCATGTCCAAAACATCAATGATACCCATTTTGGAGCATTTAAACACAGTCACAGCGATCCATAACAATGACAAATCAAACCATGCAAAACAGGACAGTTTTCACATTTGTGATCTCATTTGGCCTTGAAGATATTGATCTAAGGTTATGCAATTTTCACACAATAGAGTTCACTACCGTACCCATCACCCTGAGAATTTCGTTACTCCAGCTACAATACGAGCCGTGATCTTAGGGGGATTGGGCGGAGACCGCCCCCCCCCCCCTCCAGTGCCCGTAATTTGCACAGGCCCTCCAGGGCGCGTGTTAGTAGTGATGTTCTGAGTATGGTGCAACAGGGCTCCGTTCATAGTCCACTTCCTTGTGTCATCCTTGTGAACAATATTGAGGTAGGGCTGAGGAATAAGGGTGTTTAGATTTGCTGAGGACATCAAGCTGATGGGAATGGCTAACAATGGCGATCAATCTAGCAGTGTTCAGCTCTTCTTAGAGGACCTGAAAATGGGCTTGGTAGATGTCCTTCAGCTGTGATACTTGTAAGTTCATATATATGGGGTCTGAATCTGAGACTTTTACATATGCAATTCAAGGTATTGAACTGGATGTGATTGAAGATGCAGACTACTTAGGCATGTTAGTTTCAAATGACCTAAATGCGGGGACAATGTAAACAATTCAGCAAGAAACAATTTAATATGTTGTGAATCGTGTATCGGAACGTTGGATATAAAAACCACGATGTTAGGAAATAATTGCATGTTGCCTAAAATGTGTGACCCCACTTGGAATATTGTATATAGGCATGGAGCCATTCTTTAGAAAGAGATATAGGCATTAGATATGCTAGAACGAGTATAATGGACAGCTACTGGGCATATCAGTAGACTAGGACATCTTAATATTTGGAGACTGATGGCATGGTATACGCACTCATTGAAGCATAAGGGATTAAGGGGTGATATGATTGATATACGTATGATATTAAAAGGGTTAGATAACGTAGATCTGAATGATAATCTGATATTTAGGGCACCACATAGGCAGGGGTGTAGGGTCACAATAATGAAGTTAGGCACAATGCGAAGCGAAAGGGGAAAAAGTCGTTTCCGCAACAAGTGGATTCTCGGTATTCGGTAGTAGTTTTTGATTAACCATTTCCTGATAATTTTATCCCCGGATACGCTAAGTTCGTGGAAAACTGGAAAAAGGAAAGTAATATTTATGAAATGAATGCCTTTGTTTCAAGATGACAAAGTAAAGTCGCCCATATCCGGGGACAAATCGGTATTTGCGGGTACCCTAGGTTGATCGACCAAGGGCTGAGCCTTCCACCCCCCACCCCCAAACGGATCTTGCGATCCTACACCTCTGGAGTGGTAACAGTATTCTTGCGGTTCTTCTAAGCATTATTTAGCATTGATGGTGACTGTCCTATTTAAAAAATTGAATTAGTACAAGCAATCCTATTTGAAGTATTTTTTATCTCAAATCGACATCACACTGCTCGCTTAGCATCGATTGCAATGTGGAGTTTGTTGTGACGGTTACGCGTCGTTACACGTCAATGTGGAGTTTGTTGTGACGGTTACACGTCGTTACACGTCAATGTAGAGTTTGTTGTGACGGTTACACGTCGTTACACGTCAATGTGGAGTTTGTTATGACGGTTACACGTCGTTTCACGTCAATGTGGAGTTTGTTGTGACGGTGACGCGTCGTTACACGTCAATGTGGAGTTTGTTATGACGGTTACACGTCGTTGCACGTCAATGTGGAGTTTGTTGTGACGGCTACACGTCGTTACACGTCAATGTGGAGTTTGTTGTGACGGTTACGCGTCGTTACACGTCAATGTGGAGTTTGTTATGACGGTTACACGTCGTTACACGTCAATGTGGAGTTCGTTATGACGGTTACGCGTCGTTACACGTCAATGTGGAGTTTGTTGTGACGGTTACACGTCGTTACACGTCAATGTGGAGTTTGTTGTGACGGTTACACGTCGTTACACGTCAATGTGGAGTTTGTTGTGACGGTTACGCGTCGTTACACGTCAATGTGGAGTTTGTTGTGACAGTTACACGTCGTTACACGTCAATGTGGAGTTTGTTGTGACGGTTACACGTCGTTACACGTCAATGTGGAGTTTGTTGTGACGGTTACACGTCGTTACACGTCAATGTGGAGTTTGTTGTGACGGTTACACGTCGTTACACGTCAATGTGGAGTTTGTTGTGACGGTTACGCGTCGTTACACGTCAATGTGGAGTCTGTTGTGACGGTTACACGTCGTTACACGTCAATGTGGAGTTTGTTGTGACGGTTACACGTCGTTACACGTCAATGTGGAGTTTGTTGTGACGGTTACGCGTCGTTACACGTCAATGTGGAGTTTGTTATGACGGTTACGCGTCGTTACACGTCAATGTGGAGTTTGTTATGACGGTTACGCGTCGTTACACGTCAATGTGGAGTTTGAGATGACGGCTACACGTCGTTACACGTCAATGTGGAGTTTGTTGTGACGGTTACGCGTCGTTACACGTCAATGTGGAGTTTGTTGTGACGGTTACACGTCGTTACACGTCAATGTGGAGTTTGTTGTGACGGTTACGTGTCGTTGCACGTCAATGTGGAGTTTGTTGTGATGGTTACGCGTTGTTTCCTTTCGTACTGTTGTATAATCCGTTTTGATCGACGGAAATACGAAGATAATATGTATATGTAAATATAAATACAATAATGAAGTTAGGCGCAAGGTGAAGCGACGGGGGAGAAGTCCTTTCGGTTCTGGATGGATTCTCCATATTCGGAAGTAGTTCTTCGATGGACCATTTCCTGATTATTTTGTCGCCGGATAGGCTAGACTCATTAAGAACGGGAAAAAGGATGTTTTATGTAGTATTAAATAAGTATTAAGTATTATTTATGAAATTAGATTTTTCCAGATGACAAACTATATTGGGCCAAATCCGGGGAGAAATTAGTATTTGGATCAACCCTAAGTTGACCGACCCAGGGCTACACCCACACCCCCAAACTGATCTTGCGATCCTACACTCTTACACATAGGGTTCATCAATTCAGGTTGGAGAAGGCAAGATGTAGAATAGAGAAACGCCAACAAATGTTCAGTTCAACGGTGGTTGATCAGGGTGCAGGGTACCTGGTGATGTAATTGGGTGGCCCACATTGAAAGTATTTAAAAGTATGGTGGGTACATTTGTTTACCGCCACCAATCATATTTTTTTCCACGTTGTGCGGTAGGTAGATAGAAAATTGAGCGGCTGGAGTGGGATTGATCATAGTAGGTCTCAGATCATACGTATAAATGAGGAAGTATGCTAGCCACAGGTGTGCATGATAGTGGATTCCTTGGACCGTGGACCTTCCTTTGGGTATGTGATGCTGATGAGACTGGTCATGGTAACACAATGTGATGAGATATAATTCCCTTAGATCTCAGGATGTATTATTGAATAGGGTGTTCAATATTTTGTTGTCTCGTCTGATATTATCTTCCCCTGATATGCTTAACTCGGATGGACCCATGTGGCTCCTGTGAGTATTTGAACATTTGCTGACTTTATGACTCTAGAACGGCTGACGCCGAACGAGCGGATATGTTTGAACGGTTCCAACAATCGCACCGCGCACGGATTACCGTTTACCCTGATGTAAACCGCTTCATAACCAGATAACCTGATGTGAACCGCTTTATAACCGTATAACCGTATATCGCAACCGTATAACCTGATGTAAACTACTTCATAGCCGTATAATCTGATGCAAACCGCTTCTTGACCGTATAAGCTGATGTAAATCGCTTCATAACCGCATAACCTGATGCAAACCGTTTTATCTCAGCAGTCTACCTGTGCTATCAACGTCGTTAACGCAAACTTATGTAACTTAACGAGAATACTTATTTACAAACTTTGATTCATACCAGCATTCACCTCCGTGCGGCTGTTAGCCCTCATATATATTGTTCAATGAAGATGGAGTATATGTTATGGACGGCCGGATGTTCAGCAGAAAATCATCTGGATAAATCACAAGCAAAGCATTTTGAGCCACAACTTGTACGGTGCTTGGTAATGCAAAACGCGCTATCATATTTTTTCTTCCACTCTCTTCCCCAAATACCCATTTATCTATGATGAATGTTTCCCAAACGTGATTACTTGTTTGTTTTCTCGTCGGTGCCTCTAATGTTAAGCAGACAAGTTGCACTGTGCGTTTTATCTTGTGTATTGTATTATGCAGATTGTGTGGGTTGATTCAATTTCTTGTTAGTTTGACAAAGGCTCGTAGCCGAAATTCACCCTCCAAAATTATATAAAACAACATACCATTACAAGGAATTCAGCGAAGCAGAGGAGAGACTGATATATCCACCAACACATCTTATGACAGGCTTGGTGTATGATTATTTAACTTTGTGATGTAGCTCTGATCTCGTTGATCTCAACGTTCGTGAAATTTGAACTGATTTTCGCACTTCCCATGCCTGTTCGAAACCCAGTGACCTTTGGCAGAGCGGTAATTTTTATCCAATGCCCAGTGTCCCCCTGATGCCGCTGTCTCCTTGGCACGCTCAGCAGTGCATGGTTTTTGGCGTCAGGCGCGAACCCTCCTCCCACGCACGCCATGAACCGTGGCATTGCCATCGAGGGAATAGGCGGCGTGCTGTCGGGACTCTTCTCCACCCTCAACGCCTCCACCAGCTACAGCGCCAACATTGGCATCATCGGCATCACAAAGGTTAGTTTACTATCGACATTCCACATCGCGACGCCGGAAAGGCGGTCAGTCAGTCAGGAGGCCAGGTTGGGGTTTGGGGTGAATTTCCGCACTAGTTCAGCTGAAATGTCACGCTCAAACAACAACAAACAAAAATCGTGTGAACAACTGGGTTACAGAGCTTGTATGGCTGGGTAAAACCGGTGTAGACAAAACCCTAGGTAGGATAGGGAACGTGACGGGCTTTAGATATCCTGCCATTCAAACTGCTCCATATGTGAACATGGAGCGTTGTGATTTCTTATTCCATTCAGTTCTTAGCCCCTCCCAATCAAAGCTTATCGCCGCTTCCCTCTCCATCATCTGCCTGGTCATACTCCACATCTTTGGTATTCTACCCGCACCTTTATCTCGCGTATGTACGCTACATTAAGTCCTCTGATGTGATTATGTGCTGGCGATTCTTGTGGAAATGACCATTTATATCCTCCGATAATGCGGGCCACGTTGTTTCGTTTGCCTTAGAAGTTGTGGACCACATATGCAGGCTATTGGCGAATACCATCGACGTCATGTCGAAGAACGTTGAGTTCGAGGCCCGTGGCTTGATGCTTCCTGCTTCCCGTGACCAGCTTTGTCCCGTCACATCCTTAGTCCTGAAAGCTGTGGTATATATTTGACGCGTATTATTTTTTTCACGTCGTCATGCTTGAAAGCTCCGGTCTAACCCTGACGTGTATACTAACACTAACACAATGATTGCCACAATGTGTGTCCTCCTTGTAGTTCATCCACCAAGAATAGTCTCGAGATTCTGAGATACGTGGTCCAGCTCAGACATCGACGTCGCTCCCGCTCAAAGGTGCATGAAGTCACATGACCACTCCTCCACACACACACACACACACCATTCGGTTGCTCAGTGCAGTCTGAAAGTCGTGTGCGTGTTAATATTTGCTCCAGTTACAGCCGGCATATTTTGATGACGATGATGGTTGTGGTGGATGTGGTCACAACAGTGGACGTGGCCACAACAGTTGTCCCATTGTTGTCAGGTGGACGTGGTCACAACAGTTGTCCCATTGTTGTCAGGTGGACGTGGTCACAACAGTTGTCCCATTGTTGTCAGGTGGCAAGCAGGCGAGTCATCCAATGGTCAGCTCTCTTTATGGTGATATTTGGCGCGTCAGGCAAGTTTGGCGCTCTTTTTATCTCCATTCCGATTCCAGTGTATGGCGGAGCTTTCGTGCCTCTGTTCGGAATGGTCGCGGGCATGGGTAAGTGTTTCGATCCGTCTGTTCGCACATCCGTCCGTCCTGTCCGTCCTGTCCGTCCTGTCCGTCCTGTCCGTCCTGTCCGTCCTGTCCGTCCTGTCCGTCCTGTCCGTCCTGTCCGTCCTGTCCGTCCTGTCCGTCCTGTCCGTCCTGTCCGTCCTGTCCGTCCTGTCCGTCCTGTCCGTCCTGTCCGTCCTGTCCGTCCTGTCCGTCCTGTCCGTCCTGTCCGTCCTGTCCGTCTCTGTCCGTCCTGTCCGTCCTGTCCGTCCTGTCCGTCCTGTCCGTCCTGTCCGTCCTGTCCGTCCTGTCCGTCCTGTCCGTCCTGTCCGTCCTGTCCGTCCTGTCCGTCCTGTCCGTCCTGTCCGTCCTGTCCGTCCTGTCCGTCCTGTCCGTCCTGTCCGTCCTGTCCGTCCTGTCCGTCCTGTCCGTCTCCTGTCCGTCCTGTCCTCCTGTCCGTCCTGTCCGTCCTGTCCGTCCTGTCCGTCCTGTCCGTCCTGTCCGTCCTGTCCCGTCCGTCCTGTCCGTCCTGTCCGTCCTGTCCGTCCTGTCCGTCCTGTCCGTCCTGTCCGTCCTGTCCGTCCTGTCCGTCCCTGTCCGTCCTGTCCGTCCTGTCCGTCCTGTCCGTCCTGTCCGTCCTGTCCGTCCTGTCCGTCCCCTGTCCGTCCTGTCCGTCCTGTCCGTCCTGTCCGTCCTGTCCGTCCTGTCCGTCCTGTCCGTCCTGTCCGTCCTGTCCGTCCTGTCCGTCCTGTCCGTCCTGTCCGTCCGTCCGTTCCGTCCCCTGTCCGTCCTGTCCGTCCCTGTCCGTCCTGTCCGTCCTGTCCGTCCTGTCCGTCCCCTGTCCGTCCTGTCCGTCCTGTCCGTCCTGTCCGTCCTGTCCGTCCTGTCCGTCCCCTGTCCGTCCTGTCCGTCCTGTCCGTCCCCTGTCCGTCCTGTCCGTCATGTCCGTCCTGTCCGTCCTGTCCGTCCTGTCCGTCCTGTCCGTCCTGTCCGTCCTGTCCGTCCCCTGTCCGTCCTGTCCGTCCTGTCCGTCCCCTGTCCGTCCTGTCCGTCCTGTCCGTCCTTCCCCTGTCCGTCCTGTCCGTCCTGTCCGTCCTGTCCGTCCTGTCCGTCCTGTCCGTCCCTGTCCGTCCCTGTCCGTCCCTGTCCGTCCCTGTCCGTCCCTGTCCGTCCCCTGTCCGTCCCCTGTCCGTCCCCTGTCCGTCCTGTCCGTCCTGTCCGTCCTGTCCGTCCTGTCCGTCCTGTCCGTCCTGTCCGTCCTGTCCGTCCTGTCCGTCCTGTCCGTCCTGTCCGTCCTGTCCGTCCTGTCCGTCCTGTCCGTCCTGTCCGTCCTGTCCGTCCTGTCCGTCCTGTCCGTCCCCTGTCCGTCCTGTCCCTCCTGTCCGTCCTGTCCGTCCTATCCGTCCTGTCTGTCCTGTCTGTCTGGTCTGTCCGATCTGTATTGCGCTGTTTGTCTCCATATTGTATCTCTATCTTGTCTATCTTGCACATCTGCTTTTCGTGGATCAGCGGCGCTTGAGCGAATGTAGTTTGAGCCAGTGCACTTTGAACGATTCCATCTCAGTGAATACAATGCGAGCGAGCTGTCAAATGGGACGACTGCGACATCCGAACGAGTGTAAATAAAACGAACACATTGGGATATCTAGGAGGATTTTGATGACATATGCATATTAACAACGAAAATGCAAGGCTAAGTTACTAAATTTTAGCTCCTGTGGTATTATTGAGGGAAGAAAAGATGCCAGAAGGTTTGATGACTTAGATGCTTAGGCTAGTTGCTAGTTAGCTTGATATCTTTATGGGAGAAGAACTAGATTAGTTAGTTAGTGATAAAAAAGCAAACAAAAACGAAGCAAGACAACACAGAAAAAAACAACAACATAAGATGTAATAGAATACACAAAATATAATAAACTAATGGGTGTCATTTTACACCCCCTAAGGTTTTCCGCTGATATTGAAGAAACCGCGCGGCAGCACGCCGGAATTTGGCATACCTTTTCCCACACCAATGTCACATTTGTGAAAACCTTGAGGTCAGGTATCTACAGTCTACGAGTTTGTAAAGGTATGTGAGGTTACCTCGAAAGAAGTTCCACAAATGTCACGCTTTAACGGATAAAGATATTTGAATGCAACTTTCAGTGTTTGTTTATCTTTAGGGATGCAACAAAACGCACTAGAGGAATGTTGTGATTCTTTTTCGTTTTCGATGGCTTATTAGTTTTGCATATGTACCCATTACGAAAAAATATAGAAGATTCTGCCTAAAGTAAGCACCTATTGTGAGTGTACGGTGACTTAAAACAACGCTTCTCGGCCCATTAGAAAAGAAAAATTCAAAATAATTGAAATCTCCAAATTTTGAAATTTAAAAAAGAGGTTTGGATGGGCAAACATTTTTCGGCGGTGGTTGATTCCAAATATTCCTTTGTTTTTAAAATCCCCCAAAATGAACTCACCAGAGCCAATGATATGGTGTCAGTCGTGATAGCTTAGACCCCCTAATGACGTAACGTTCGGGGGGTAAACTTTGAGGGTGGTTTCGGGCCCTTCTCGTCGAGCGTTTTCCGATGATGCCCCTTTCATTTTCGTGCAATGCTTAGTTTGGAAACTAGAAGGGGTATAATGGGATCCCCTCCCAAGACGGGATGTGAGGATCTGCCCGTAAGGACGGCGCGGGTTAAGGAAAATGGACCCTGGTCTTGAAATGCACAATAGGTTTCAATAATTCTAAGAGAGTGAGAGTGATGCTAACAGGACTAGAGGTGTGCGTGAAAAGTGGCTACAGTAGTGAGTGGGAGGTTTTAGTTATAAGGAGACTAAGGAGTTAGGTATGATGATCGTATATTTTGTCATAGAAACCCGAGCAGAATGACTCGAGTCCGCCTCCCAGGGGCCCTAGTAAAGTATGCTGGGCTTGAAGGAGTAATGCAGGGAAGTAGTGAGGGTGCAAGAGTAAGTGTGCATGTTCGTGTGAATGATGTAGGAAGGGATACACTGAGGAAGCAATACAAGAGTACAGGGTTTTGATAGGTAGGTTAGCAGAACGTCACAAGATAGGAGTGGTAGCATCCATCCTACCTAGGGTAGATATGCTAGAAAGAGTTCAGTGCAAAGACACTTGACTCATCAGTGGACTAGGTAACTTATAATATGGAGAGAGGCGTATGACATTAAATATGTACTCACCCAAGTATAGGAGATTAAGAGTTGATGATATGATTGAGATGTATAAAATCATCGAAGAGTTAGACGATGTGAACTTGAATGATGCTCTTTTATTTAGAGTGTAGCATAAGGTTCATCAATATAGGTTGGATAAATTAAGGTGGAAGACAGTTAAACGCTAGCAGGTTCTCAGTGAAAGGTTGTATTGTATTGCATTGTATTGTATTGACATGCACAGGGTGATTCACTATTGCAGTGGCTATTATGCCCCGAGTCATAGGTAAAGTAGTAAAAACAAAAACATGAAACTTACAATCAAAAACATACATGCAAGCAGTCAAATACACACATACGTCAGTCTCACAATATTGCACTGGAGTAAAAACATAGCCACAAACATACATACAGACCAGTCAAATGCATGGTGTGTCTAACAATGGCAGATGGTAACAATGGTGTGTCTAACAATGTGTTGGTTGAATAATGGAAAAGGCTGCCTTTTGATGTCGTGGGGGTTCTTTATTGAACGTTTTTATAAATATGGTGGACGTTTTTTAGGTTAGAGAATCTTTTTTTGAGTTATAATAAGCTATGGGTAGGGCGATATTTATGCTTTTATGCTAGTATGTAGACATAGGGCAGGCCCCCTCAAGCAGGCATGGATGGAGTTTGAAAAAGACTGATGCGGCATTAAATCCACGCGTGTGTTTCGCGGGATCAAGTGAATAGGGCTAAAGAGGTAGGCAGATAGGTACTGGTAGGTGTGTAGGATGTTCGTGGATTTTTAATTTTTTATTTAGGATGTAGGTTATGTGAAATTAGGTTATGGTGTTGAGTATCTATCTGTCCAGTATAGTATATTTATTCTCTTTGCATGCTTAACCCTTATGGACCCATGTGGCATCATATTAAGTCAGAACACTTTATGACTTGATGGCTCTACGATCACTATCCCATATTTAATACCTCGAGGATGTGATGTTGGAAGGCAGGAACGATGGGAAAAGGAGACATGCATCCTGTATTCTCATAATATGGACCGTTCGCGAAAGAACAAGTGAAGGACAGTCTACGGCAAATAAGGAACTGAAAGGATGGCATGGGGAAGACCGGTAATGTTTAATGAGCTAATTATCTTATTTTGGATTGACTTATACAGCTCGTCGGCACGCGGAACTGGTGCAGTCCCTGGCCTGCATTAGGTAACATTGTACTTCCTTCGACAGCAGGTGCATATACAAAAACAAAACGGTACAGAGAATACTAGTATGGCCCGTGTAGAGGGATAACATGCAATATCGTAAAGCGTACGGACATTTATGTAGAGCCAAAAATATCTAAGATTAATTTCTTACATCAGACATTCAGGCATTATGTATCGGAGGAACCGCTGGGAGACAACGACCACCATATCATGAGATTAGTGCTAACCTGTAGAGTTATGGAGAATTTATCTAGGGAAGTGTATAACTTTGGTAGAGGATATTACATTGACCTAATATAAGAATACAAAAATTTGATAATATTGTAGATTGTTGTGACGCGCACATAACGTGGCACATATTTCATGAGACGATTATTTCTGTACTGTTATTGTTTTATGGTATTATTCCTAGCTGTTATGCCTAAGCAATGGGTAAATGGCAAAAACGTAAAGGTAGTTATCGGAATACGTAAACATAACAAACAGTTGTAAGAACATTGCTATCGGGCTTTCAAGTCGAGAAATTGTCCGGAAAATTAGAAGAATTCCGAAAGGTAAGCGATTATGACAAAAGGCTATACGGCAATCAAAAAGGAGAGTTTAAATAGGATTGTCAGAAAACCGTAATGGAGATTTGAAGAAATTCTTTAGTTTTTATGCGATGAAAACTGGAACCAATAAACGCGTTGGACCAATGAATTAGTGATATATCACTGAATTAGTGAAAGCATTTAGAAGAGTGACAGGCAACTGAGGAAATGGTTGTAAAGAATATAAAGGACATTCAGATAAACAAGGCGACTAGTCTCGATGGGATATTAGTCAGAACAGTAAGAGAAATAAAGTACTAGATGGGCAGGCCCCTAACTACGTAGTTCAATAGATGCATAAGATTTCCTGTAGTTCCAGCAGCTTGGAGACTGGCTCACATCATACTAATTTCTTTTTTTAAGGAAGCCGATAAAATGCAAGCAATTATAAATCCGTTAGCTTCACGTCTTAGTAGGCAAAAGCTTGAATAAAATTATCAAACCTCGCATAGCAAAGCCATACTGATCGAAGCGCCTTGATTAGCCTCAGCCATCATAGATTAACGAGATTATCGGTATCATAGATTATCGTTTGGAACAAATCCATAGGAATTCACCGAGTTGGTTTCTTTCACTAACCCTAGACATTCATACACTTGCTCAGATTGCACTCGCTGGAATTGTCTCGGCCGTATTTCGTTAGGCATGGGAAGAGCTAATTTGCCGTTCAACCTGCCGCTAGATGGCAGTATAAAAATTAAAAGATGGCGGCCCTGTGAAGGATAAACAATACGAGTACCGTATTGCGTGATACTGTCTGAGCTTGCTTCAGAGTAACACAGATGGATTCTACCATACCGAAAGTATCAGTTGTGCAAATATCAGAATATATCGGCGATAAAAAGCGTTGTGCCATCAAAGGCGAGGCTGAAGAAGAAGAACATTGGGTTACTTTACGACGAATTCGACCGCTAGGTCATATAGCGTCGCCAACCACTCACGCCGATTGGTCGCGGGTGGACTCGGTGATGCCGCCGGTTGCGAGACTCGAACCCACAACCTTGCGATCAAGAGTCGGACACTCTACTGACTGAGCTCCCGCGGCCGTACAAGATGCAGGACATTTGTTATTTCTTGTGGTACGATTGGGAAAGAACCAGGCAAGGTTATGGTGGAGGCACTGCATAAAATCCAGCCACCTACCCGAGAAGCCCGTTTGGGGCCGCGGTAGATCAGTTGATAGAGTGTTGGACTGTTGATCGCAAGACTGTGGGTTCGAATCTCACAACCGGCAGCATTACCGAGCCCTCCCGCGACCAACCGGAGTGAGAGGTTGGCGACGCTATATGAACCAGCGGTTGAATGCGTCGTGGAAGAACCCAAGGTTCTTCTTCTTCTTCATGGATCTGTTTACTCCGAATGCTAAATCCTTCAATTCTTGGCGTTGAATTGATTGCACGAAATATACAGGAGCCTGCACATTGAAATCAACCAATTCAATAAAACAGTACCAATGTTCTCTAACATATGTTGTTAATGAAGTTTAGTTTGAATACAAGATAAATCCATCCCATGTTTTCCACCGTAAAGCAAAGGAGATTGGGCCAGGTTTGGTTACTTCTATTTCAATTTTCACATTTTTAGAAATGTTTGCGAATTGTTTGAAGATAATTAATTTCAATTTATCTCCCATATGTTAGGTTAGTATAAGTTTTAAATTGATAAATTTGAGCTGGTGCTTTATAAATTCTTGGACTTTTTTTCCAATGCTATATTTTGGGATGTGGTCAACATGATATGACCACCCATATTCTGTACAAATGCTTACTTTTCAGTTTTTCAGGCAAAATAAGGAGAACAAAATTACTTTAAACTTGGTAGCATAGCATGAAAAAATAACTTAAGAAAAGAACAAAAAATTCAAATTAACGTAACCTAACCTAGCCTAGCCTAACCTCCCATATAAGGGACCAAAAAAAATTGCAAAATACTACACCATTTTTTGCACAATGTTTTTTCACCTTAACGACCAAACTGCACCTAGCCAAACCCGTTTTTTTACAGAAATAAATTGATTTGTTTTAAATTTCAATATAATCCAGATTTCTCCAAACTAAAACAAAACTGACCTTGCATAACCTAACCAACACTAACCCCTTTGTCTGCTTCATGGAGGTAAATTTGTACACAACTTGTCCTCTCAATACCATGGAGCAGAATAATATCTTTTTTTTAAAAACCATCATGCCATTTCTTCGGTAAATATTATCCCACCCATTCCCATTTTTTATATAATTTCCCTTCCCAACTGGAAAGTATGTATTTGAACCAGAAATGAGTGGTCACATCATCTTACCTAGTCATTTTAAGAATTGTTTTCTTACAAATTTCTCTTGAAATGCCCTATCTGAGTTAAAATGCAAGTATCTGAAATATTTAGTCACATTTCCCTCTTCCTTAAAAGGAGTTTGATAGTGCATACAAACTCTGATGGTGGATACCAGTGTTGTGTGACCACTAGGAGGTCCATCAAAATGTTGCTGTTGCATGGCTTTGATTCTTTTGGTGGTGTTGTGCTAGCAATACCAAAAGTGCATGATCCTCCAGCACCCATCATCATGGGTTAGGCTATGTATGTATTTTGTCAAGTTCATCACAGGTGTTCTGCAGAGCAGCTCCAGCATTGGGCTAGCTAATCGAAACTTACCTACAAGCCCGAATGTAAATCATGAAAGACTGTTTCTGAAAATATCCCAGATGGGGTTGAGTGCCCCACCCAGATATCTTGACTTTTTCCAATAATACAATATAAATTTGAATGATATTGCACTCCCTTGTTCTTGTGCTGCACATTTTATGCAATAACACAACAATTACACCTTATCACAACACTGTTGTCATTAAAAAAAACATTCAGCCAAAGTTTCATGTACATTCACCGGTGGTCTATTGTGAAAATTATGTTGCTATGTATCCTGCGTTTTTAGCTGAATTTCACACTTATGTGGATTTATACTGCTAATTTTCTACTGGGAACTTAGGCAGAAAAGTATGGGACATCTGGATGAGACATCAGTGATGCAGAGTGGCCAGGTACTTGTGCATATTGGAGTGTAATGAAGCATCAGTCAGCAGTGTGGAAATGTATTACATGCACATATGTCACTCTGGCTTGTTTGCAATTTTATTCCAAATTGTTTTTCGGTAGCGCGCCAGATTTTTCACACTTTTATCGCACACACAGTAGTTCAACGTGTCTGCCGATAGGTGGCAACTCTTTCGCCTTGAACGGTCAATAGATGTGTGGCGTCCCCGATATCAGAAGGATAACGTGTGTTTGTTTCTATTGCAGGCCTTTCGACTCTCCAATTCATTGATTTGCAGTCAACAAGGAATATGTTTATTATTGGAACATCTATTCTCCTGTCCCTGGTAGGTTCAGGGAGACAGTCACTTCTCAATGAAGGTAGGTATCATGTCGCCTCTAGCATTGTATGACTCGCTTTATGTCTGATCAATATATCGCTTTATCTTCACTACATCTCACTTTGTGCCGATCCGCGTGTTGTCCATTGATGCTACCTTGCCTACATCTCAATGTGTAATTTCCCTTCACACGAGGCGCACCTTTCACCGCCGTATGATACGATTTCGCCGCCGGCGAGTGTTGTCATGTGCAAAATGTGGCACGTCGGTACACGTCACGCACCTGGCACGTAGTGGTGACGTCATCCTTAACACATCTTGGCCAACTTCACTATTGTTTTTGTAATCACACTGTTTGTTAACGGACGACGTCACACAAACCACAAATTGTGTTAAGTCGCGTTTCACAATGGTATATAGTTTGTAATCACAAATGTGCAATTCAGACACGAATTTCTGCTTTCTTACGAACGACTTGATTTTGCGATTCGCGAGTCATTCCGATTCGAATGATTCTGATTCGAAAACGTATCTCTCATGTCGACTCATGGCCAGGCTCACGCGGTGTCCTTTCAGCCGTGCGTGACGCCACGTGGAAGTCCCCAGTGTTGGTTACCCATTGATAATTGTGTTGCTGCCATCGCGACCGCACGTGTGACGGGACGGGACGGGACGGGAACATTTCTGAGTTCTACTACAGGTAGCACCGCAACATAGCTGACTTCGGGGATCCACAGTGTCCCTACCTTGGAACATCATGGGAAGTAAAAACGGAAAATGGCATGGTAATAGCTGCTTTCAGCTGCAGATACAGAGAGGGCAAAACGGCAGGTGCCTCCTAAGCCGAAAACAAAATGGCCCAATTGCCCAATTGATGATGAGTGAACACCGAAGTATCGGTGCTTGGTGAAATAATAAAACCTTTTATTTTTCATCACCTTTTTCATGTTTATGAAGGTCTTTCAATTGTTCTTTATTTACAAGTATGCTTCCATTGCACTTCGTTGCTAAAGCACATGTTTAGTGCATGAGGCCATGTCCTTCACGGAGCCATGTACCTACGTCTAACCTGATCAGACCGCGATTTAAATTGTCATGGAAATTAATACTCAATGTGCTGAAGGTTTTAGGTTTAGATTAAGACACGCATATGGGTATGCTTCATCCTGTTCATACGCCATTTTTCCTTGGTCACAATTGGATACCGTATCTATGATGACACTTTGCTGGAGCATGCCGCTCCTCAAGCCTAAATCCTGGCTTCGCTAGTGGTGCGCTTCACGCCACATTCTGGGCTGTGTGATATAATTGGTTCGTGCAAGTTTGGTGTTGGCTTCCTAAGCCAGTAAATGTTGAGGTATTTGGACAATTGAAAGCTGCTACTCGCTTGCTCCTCTACAAACCTATGTTTCTGAATCTACACCACACCAAACCAGAATTGTTTGGCCCGCTTCGCGCACCGTAGTCGGTGTCCGTCACATCCAATTTATTCGTCGACCTCACCCTTCGGAAAATACCTGGCTCCGCCACTGCTCAGACCGGATGTAAGCGTCTGACACGTGATGTCTGATGTGAGCCGTGGCACACATGTCGTCGTGTTCTGTTTGTACGCATTTTGTGTTCAGTACACACATGTCGTCGTTTTCTGTTTGTATGCATTGTGTGTTCGGTGAATACATGGCGTGTAATGATATGCACATTCAATAAAAATTGAAAATATTGCTTTTACTGTCACCGCAGTTTTAGCAAGATCGTATGTTCCAGAGCTGTTGAATGACGTTTTCTTCCTTAAAATCGGCTCACTAGTTTCCGCGCTAAGCATTTTTGATCAGGTTGGTGTGATACGACCTTGATCTTCCTGCCCCTCCCCTCCACCTTCTCAGGTGACATTCTGTAAAGCTGCCCACATAGCAGACGCCTGTAGCACATGTGAAGAAACACATACCGATTAGGTAGTCGGGCTTTCCATTACAACTTATGATAGTGCATCTATCCGCATATTCACCACTAAGGTCATCCGTTTGACCTTGACCTTACATAGCGTACAACAGTCAAACAACGGCCTTTGCTCATGTGTCTGGTACTCGATATTACGGCTTAGCATTCCCACTTCATGTTTAAATTGTTCAGATAGGAGAAGCAAATGCTGATATTACAGTCTCATCTGGATTGCACTTGACCTTAACCTGCGCGACCTGATGCAGCCCACTGCGCACTGGACACCTTATGCATGAGTAATCAGTGCGCAGTGACATAACACCATGAAATACACTTTTGAAACCAATAATTTGCTGAGAGAGTCACGTATTCAAGTACCTCATATTTTAAAGTTTTGACCTTGATCTGTGACCTTAATACGGACCTAAAACATGATTTCTTAAGTGCCCTGAGGTCACATTCCATGACGTTGCCAATTGCCTTTTGAATTGTTTAGTATCGGCCCAGCTGTTCTTGAGCTAAGCAGGGGAGAATATTTTCAACTGTCGGTCGGTTAATGGTGTGCGGCTAAGAAGCCCGGTCAATGCCGGGCTCACAAACTTCTGCTGGGCACCGCCGCTGTATCTCGTCGAAAACAAATCAAGTTCATCCATCCTAGCCCTGTTCCTATGCCATCTATTATAATTCACACAACCGACAACATGTGTAATTTGCGGTGTAATTATAATCTAATGTAATTCATCAATCACGATGTAATTTTTAACGGTGTATTTACAATTTTTTGCAATGAACAATTTTCGTGAAGTACAGTGGATGTAATAACTGGCAATGACACAGGTTGTTTTACACATTTCGTGCTTAGCGAACGATGCACTTCGTATTGTGTAGTTTCGTTAGCTCGTGATGTTAGTGTAATGTCCTCTTTGCAATACTCCGTTTCTGATTTTAGTCAAATTGGCCTCAGATTGTGCCCGACTACGCGATGACTCACGCCAAGCAGCTCGAAACGGGCATCGCCACACTCGACCAGATCATCTACGTCATTCTGTCTTCAGCGCTGCTCCTGGCTGGCCTCATATCCTGCATCTTGGACAACACCATTCCAGGTGACGGTCAGGCTGTCTGAGACGGTGGAAGGTGTTCAAGTGGATAACGCGGTTCCGGGATATCGAGGAGGACGGGTTCATTATTGCTTAAACCCCTATTGTGCATGGATTCATATCTGAATGTGTGAATGTGGGTGTGTGTGCGCGTGCGTGCGTCGTGTGTGCGTGCGTAAGTGCGTGCATCCGTATATATATATATATATATATATATATATAGTGTGTGTGTGTGTGTGTGTGTGTGTGTGTGTGTGTTTGTAATCTGGTAGGAGCTTTTTTATTTGTGGGGGGGGAGACAATCAGGAATGCTTGAGGTAAATGATTGCACCGGACAACCGTTTGAAGGAAAAAAGGCATTTTATTCACCACGAAACGTCTCATCTCCATAAGAATATCGTAAGAAAACAACGAGGCAGAGGACGTAACATTCAAAAAGGTCATAATCAGTTTGGGATCATCGCTTCGAAATGCTCTGGTTTTCGGGATGATAGCTGTATATCTACTGAATTTATGGAACGTATTATTTGAGTGACTTTGGCATTGGAAGCCATATTTGTCATATATATTTGTTCCAGTGTCATTTTTAGTTGTAAACTAAGAACAATCAATGTGACGGAATAATTTTTAGCTGGATGTGTCATAGGTTTCCTTGACGATTACTTTTTATCATTGCATTAACTCTGCAATAATGTACCACTGATGGAATCGAAACAAAAGAGTACGAAACTAGTGCCGGTGTATGTTTATGGCTGTAGTTTGTATGCGAGGGCAATTTGGTTGAGTCCATTTGCTCTCAATAGGTACCATCCAATCTTTGAATAGCATCCAGATGGCAAAATTCAAGACCGGGCTGTTCTGAACTTGGCCGTGCTTCGAATGCAAGTGCAAGACTTTGTGGCGTGATTAGCCTTGATCGGGGGCATTATGTCAGTTGTTGAATACTTGTGAAACTATATCAGGTGGTAAGGTCACGGATTCCACTGCACCCGTATAACCATAAGTGGTCAGTTCACAATCTGTGGGGGTGTCAACGTCTTAATCTGAGTTCGAAGGCGCCTACAAAGATATACCAAAGCGACAATCCTGGGTCCGGGTCACACGTGATTCGCGTAAGGAGATACAAAACGACAATCCTGGGCCCCTGTCGCACTTGATTCCCGTGCACTTCAAGTGTACTTTCTTTTTCTTCCTATTCTTATCTTGATATTTTAAATGTTTGCTCACTTCAGTGTTGCAGACATCCGGTCATATAGTGGAAGCCAGAAGCCGGTCCTCCCCAGTGCACCACATTTTGCGGCTTCGTCCGAGCAGAGGATTGTTGCAATGCCCCAGCTTTTCCAAAAGGAGGTGCGACATGAAACGAAATCAGTGTGTTGTATGTGATGAGGTCTTGCGATTGATACCCGATTTGTATCATTCGACTCACTGGTTGACCTCGTAGGTCAGCTTAGTGGTCAATTTTGTCTGAACCAAAATCGAGAATTTTCACATTCAATCGTTCTCTATGCAAACACGAATCACCATACCAGGTAGAAATGCCAATCTTGGTATTCCATAATAGCACTAAATATTAATGATGTACAACTTGTTACATTTCGATCCATATTTCATGGGTCAAATCAAGTTAAAGTGTTGATCCGTTCTTGAAAACCTCCGATACGTGTCCGAAAATATCGTTTCCTAGACCCTAGAGATGGACGACGTTATTCGTGTCGAAATTGCCGCCGGAGAGACTCAGATCTGAAACGTCATACATTCAGTCGACTCCATGACCTCGAATATCCATGAAGATGTTAAATATAGATGTTAAAAAATGTTAGTTGTGCTGACCACCATACTACGACATCCAGAATTTCCGATTTGGAAGCAATGAGATTATTCTCCGATAATTCGCGATTTCAGCGAAAATCATTCTGCATGTTCTCCCCTATAGCGGCACAGCTCAGTGAACGGACATGGAATGACACCGTCAATTTTTACACCACAAGATGGGGAAAGGATTACCCAACATCTACACCAAGTGACGGTGGGCTAACGCACGACGAGCTTCTATGGCTGTGGAAAACCTCTGGGAGGTTGCACCCCCTCCCCCCAGCCCCTGAAGATGTGAGGTTGGCTGAACCCATTAAACCAGCAAGTGTCGCAAGTGAGTAGCCAGAGGAGAATCTTCTGCAGTACCTTCCGTGGGGAGGCCCGGAATCCTCTGGCTAGCCGCCGAAAACTCCACCTACCACAGCTGTCATCTTGATGCCCTAACAGGGGTATCGTACAGGAAGCTTTGTGCCGGACTTGACTTAGGCTGCAGCGTGCATTCACGATCATTCTCAGTCCCTACCCTGTCACTCACAGTGGTACCTTTCCAATGGCGTCTTCGGATATATATATATATATATATATATATATATATATATATATATATAGTATATACGCTGAAGGATTGAATAAGTATATTTAATAAATGAATAAATATTGATAACCGGGCGCCATCGGCGTCGAACTCCCGTCTGTATGTTGTGCCCCACCCCTCCCGATAGGCTAGAGTTAGCCAAATGTCTCTTTCTGCGTCAAAGGTCAACGCTAACCCCGGTTTCCAGGGGTACTGCACCCACCTCCGACTGACTATCCACCTCTCAAATATATGTGTCTTTCTCTTCGTTGCTCCTTCACTCATATCACTCCTTCAATCTGTGTATTTTGTGGGCTCCCCTTGAGCGCGCTTCACGCAGCCCACACCACACCGCACATCACCCCTCTACCCGGGATGCCCGGAGCCCCCTTCCTACCGGAGGGGGCGGCCACCTACCACGTGGCCGTCCCAGAGCCCGGCAGCCACTACCTCAGCGCCCATCGGAGGGCGAGTCTCGTCCTCATGAAGAGAACGGAGGGGACGTGAACTTACACTTACCTCTTTGCCATTGCGAAGGAAGTGGATTCATGGACCGGGGGAGGGGTGATCACCGCCGAGATGATGAGATCCGGCGCCCTCCTGATCCGAATGAGAGCAGCGTCCCAGGCGAGGACTCTGATAAACCTGAAACTATTGTTGGACGTGTCCTTGGTTGAAATGTTCATCGCCGACCGCAACTGTGTTGCAGTCACAGTCAAAATTCGCCAACTGTCCTCTCTTTCTACCTGCCACCAACACCAACGCTGTAAGGGTATCCTTCATCACTCACATTGTCCGTGTCCTCCTCCTCCCTCTCTGTTGCTGGGTGTTCTCAATGCCCACCACCAGGCACGGGGCTGCAGCATCACGTCTCCACGCGCACATCATATTGACACACTTCTTATCAAGCTAGCCATTTTATACAACTCCCCATGAACCACATTGACTCTCCGTGCTCTCTCTCTCTCTCTCTCTCTCTCTCTCTCTCTCTCTCTCTCTCTCTCTCTCTCTCTCTCTCTCTCTCTCTCTCTCTCTCTCTCTCTCTCTCTCTCTCTCTCTCTCTCTCTCTCTCTCTCTCTCTCTCTCTCTCTCTCTCTCTCTCTCTCTCTCTCTCTCTCTCTCTCTCTCTCTCTCTCTCTCTCTATCTCTCTCTCTATCTCTATCTCTCTCTCTCTCTATATATATCTCTCTATATATATATATATATATATATATATATATATATATATATATATATATATATATATATATATATATATATATATATATATATATATATATATATATATATATATATATATATATATATATATATATATATATATATATATATATATATATATATATATATATATATATATATATATATATATCTCTCTCTCTCTCTCTCTCTCTCTCTCTCTCTCTCTCTCTCTCTCTCTCTCTCTCTCTCAAAAAGTGGACTTTGAGTTAGGTAACATCACATAAAAATTAATATTCCAAAATAAATACAACATAACCTAGCCTAGTGTGGCCTAACCTCCCTTTGGATAAAATATTTAAAGAACAAAATTTGAAAAATACCAAACAAATTATTCTCTTAAAATTGTCTAAATAATGAAAAACCTAGCCTAACCTAACCCAACCTAACATGAGGTGCTTTTGAAGAAAAACTATTTCCTTTTTTCCATTTTTAAAGAAAATTAAAAGATTCAATTGAAGTAAAATGTAAGCTAACTGTTGCCGACAGACACTGCATGTCGCGCTGTGGTCTGCCGTTCGCGGGCAGCCGCGACATTGGGCTGGACACCAATTGTCCAGCGACGACGTGTTTGCTCGACCTGTGGGGCGTCCCCGTCGCGTCGCTCATATTTGTTCTGCGTATTTGTTGAATGCCGGCCGCGGCGCAGGTGCGGGGTGTCCATGCGACCCGTGACCCCTTTCTCTCCTTGTCTCAGCTGGCCCGTACCTTCATATATAAGCGGCGCGTCTACACCCTCTCGCTCTCTTCTTCTGTGCCTTCGTCAAGTGCGCTGCACCTCTGCCGTTTCGCCGTCGCCAATATAGAAATGAGTACTTTGAGCGAGTGTTGAAGTGATAAGTGGAACAGTGATTGATCAGTGGAAGTGAATTGAGGAACCACGCGCAGCACTGCTCGTCACGGCTGGATCACCGTGCCCGACTCTGTTTTCCCGCTTTCTTTCCACGTTTTTCGTACTCCTTCATTTCCTAATGCCACTGCTCTCTTGAATTGGAGGGTTCCTTCACTCTTGAATTGGGATGCTCTTATCTAGGTCCTTGCCCTCTTGAATTGGAGGTTTCCTTCACTCTTGAATTAGAGTGCTTTATCTAGGTCCTTGCCCTCTTGAATTGGAGGGTTCCTTCACTCTTGAATTGGAGTGTTCTTGATTAGGCCACTGCTCTCTTGAATTGGAGAGTTCCTTTGTCTCCCTTGAATTGGGGAGCTCTAACCTACAACCTCTATTATTACGTCCACCTTTATTTAGGTTACTTCGATTATTTCTTTACATTCTCCCATGACAAATCTTTCCGACCTCTCACATTACAATTATTTGTTCCTATTCCTATTGTTCTTAAAATAATTTCCTTTCACGTGTTATTCCCGCTTACTTCTCCCTCGCTCTCTCTTCTATACCATTCTCTTTAGGCCTCTTGGTCATTCTACCCAATCCTGCAGGACGCCACCCACATATGTACAGTCCACTATCAGTGGTTGAAGATGGCGTCCGCAACACTAACTATGTAGCCAAACCTAACCCATTTGTTTACTTTACAGAGGCAAACTGTGTGTAATAATTGTCTCATGCCCATCTTGCAATACAATCATACCAGTTCGGCTATGTTTTGCTAGGTTGGGTCTTGGTTTTTTGTTCTTCTTATATTTGTATAATATATTACCTCACCCAAAGCCCCTTTGTTAGTGTTATTTTTCTCTTCAACTGAAAAGTAAACACCACAAATGAGTGGTCACATCAGCTTAATCATGTATGTAAAGATGACAGTTCAAAATATAATTGTTAAAATGTATAAAACACCTCAAGCACAAATTTTCCAATATTTGTAGGTTAATGCACATAGGTGCAACTGAGTCCTTCCTAAAATAACTTGCTAAGAATACCTCCTGGTGGATTTTGTGGTGATTTAAATGAATCTGAATATGATATGATAGTGACTTCATCAAGTTATGAAGATCAGATTCATTCAAATTACCTATATGAAAGAATAGGTACCAGCAAAGTTTTTTTTTTGGGGGGGGGAGGGGTGAGTGCAATCCATATTAAATAATTTGGGTCATCACCAGGGTGCATTTCTGCATACATGCCACGTTTAAAATCAGCACCACATTATGAACCATAATTGCCAGTGAAACTACTGTAATATGACAGAATGTAATACTATAATATATGTATAATATATGTAATATGTAATACTGTAATACTGTAATACCTGTCATGCTGTAATATGACAGAATTACACCTCATAGCGCAGGACTGGAAGAACTGGCTGGTCTTGGATTTTGTCATCATCCCGAACATAATCCTCCGCAATTTTATTGTACCATGTTTTTTGTTGTAGAGTGGAGTCAGCTCAGAGTGGCCAGAACATAGAAATGAGGAAAAAGGTGAAGTCCATGGGGATGAATCCCCAGTGAAGTTTGAAGTTCATGAAGTTTCTGGGCGCTAAATGACCTACCCTGGTCGATGCGCCCTCCCCCCAAAAAAAAAAAAAAAAAACAAACAAACAACCATCATCATCCCAATTAAGTTTGTTGTAATTTTGGAAGCTAATTTCATGAATAAAAATTACCAAAAATTGAATGGATCTGTAATGTAATGTATTTGTATTATAGATCACTGGTGCCCTGTGCATGCAAAATACATATTATTACAAGGGAACAATTCCTGTTTTGGGAGGCAAGAATATTAGTTCATTAAATGCGGATTTCCATGCAAATTCATGAACTTCAAGACAGTGGAATATTATGGCCTCTTACTCACACTGTATGGTTTAATCATGTTGTTTGATGAGCACTGCAAGCCAAGGGATGTTTAGCAACATGCACAAATTTCACAAAAAGTACCAAGGAGTTTTTTTACTTGTCACTCAGCATGAAAGTTATCCTTCAAGATGGGTGCTCATCAATTTTCCACCACATCTCAGTTTACAAAATTTAAGCCCATCTCTGCATCTGAGTAATGCTGTGAGTGTTTCAGATGACGTTGTGCATACATGTACCTTGTTTCCATAGCAATGAATGTCAACAAATATGGCAACCAATTGAAGCAATTGTGCATATGCGGATGGTCGGCAGCTGCTTTCTTGCTGTAGATAAATCTAAAAATTAGGCTAACTCACCCAGCACTTTGATCCCTCAAAGAGCCTCTGGTCATAAAGTTGAATTTATCATCCTGCTTGGGACGTATACGTACTTAGGTAGTGCTTTCATAACAGACAAACAAATTGCACTTCGCATCCACAATTTTCGAATGGTAAGATATTTTAGTGAATCAAAAAATTAACGGGGCTTCAGAGGAGGGCATCAAAAAACCTTTAAAATCAGAGGACTTGTCATGAGGGAAAAAGCGTGTGAGCTATCCGAAAATCGCCTTGGTTTCTCAGCTATGCATTTTATGAAGCGTGTATGCAAAACATGTGAGACAGCTCACGGGTTCGTCGGTGACAGCTTCAGCATTTTTTCACCTCTGAGTGACAGTCTCGGCCGGCCGACCGTCAGCCCGCCGTTTGGGGACCGATGCTGACTTAATCACAACATGTCGCCACTGCGGCCCGTCTCGTAAAGACAACACAGGTCAGCGCGCCACCAGGTGCCGACCAAATGCCTGGGATCCGCTCCGAGCTCGGATCACAGGATGCATGGGAGCAGCCGCGAGTAAGCTGCTCAGCGCATTCGAAGGAGGGGGCCTGAAACAAACTTCGTTACACCTCTCGTACTGTGTAGAGGAATTGGAAATATGTGAAGCAAGATTAGACAAACCTAACCGAATAATTTATTAGAATACTAAATGCAGTTGTATTTACAATCACAAGCCAGTGTTTTCTTCTATTCAAACTGGAGCTATGGGCGTCATCAATGACCTGACCGCAGGCGTTAGGCGTCCGTAGGGTCTAAGACTCGCTGCAGAACAGAACAAGTACAACTCGCTGCAAAACAGATGACATTGACTTCAGTGTGGCCCGCATCAGAACGGCCGGCAGGTTGTGTTCACGGCCGTGTATGCCCGGCCGTACTGACGTCGAGCAGGTGACGGGTCACAATCTCACCGGCAGTCGTCGTACTGACAAGTGTGGATCTGATGGCATTGTCTGAGGAGCGCCTTTTACAGGCACTGACGAGGAGCGGGGCATGACCAAATGGCGGGCCCTGACAGCAGACTCTCCACAGTCACCGGGCGTCGACAGCAACACCTACGATCTGCCATTTGGCATGGCACTCCTGCGAAGGTAACCAAAACTGCTTACATCAGACATTCCTCCCGTTCCGGGAAGGTCAAAGGGGATCGCAATATTGTTGGTTCGAATCTCGCAACCGACGGGATTACCGAGTCCACCCGCGACCAATCGGCGTGAGAGGTTGGCGACGCTATATAACCTAGCGGTTGAATGCGTCGTAAAAGAACCCAAGGTTCTTCTTCTTCAATGAACATTTTTTGTTCAACATAATCGAATGCACTTTATTCAACAGGGCAGCAGGGCACTATATTCAGCTCCCTGAAATGCATCCTTGCTATTGCTTCGTTAAATACGGGTAAAAAGCTGACGGCTGGGCATGGACATAGGCAGCAATTGGCCGAAGGCAGGGCGGCTCGTGGAAAAGGGACTCGCCTTCACAAATTGGAAACGTTCCGAGAATTCCTTGCCTTTTACTTGCAAAAGGCAACATTTTGTGTTCAACAGAATCGAATCGAATCCTCCGAAGGGGGCAGATGCCAGTTTACCATCGCATGCTTTACGTTCCTGAATTTCGTCCGGCTTCAAGGTTCTCTCCAGCGTTAAGAGACTCCTCCAGTTCCCAGGAGCCTATTCCTGATCCCAATCGGTTTTCAACCTCTCGGGACTCCTTCAGCTATTAGAAGTCCACAAATTCCTAGATGTCCTTCAACATCTCGCAATTACCGGGGGCTTTTCAACTGCAAGAGGTCAATCGAACTCCAGGAGCCCTCATCCTTATAGGGACCACCGAACTCCTGCAGGCGCCGTCGAGCTACATGGAGCCCATACAGATACCAGAACCCTCCAGCTTCAAGGAGCCCCTGTAGCTTCAATGGGTCCCTCCAGCTCCCAGAGGGGATCCCTCTAGCTCCAGCTCTTCTCAGCAGGCGTTCCAGCTCCCGGACTCTCCCCAGATCTCATCCTCAAATTCTAAGAGGTTCCTTAAATTCCACAAATTCCCAGATCACTCCAACTCCCAGGGAACTCTTAAACCCCAGGGGCTCGAATCCTTTCAGGGATCATCGAACTCCTTCAGAAGCCATCCATCCGCAAGGGTCCCTGCAACCAAAAGGGCCCCTGTAACTTCAAGGGTCCTTTTCAACTCTAGCTCCCAGAGATCCCTTCTGTCCGAAGCCAGATCTCCCAGAACTCGTCCATTGAACTCAAACGTGCCCACGTATGTGCGACCAGCGGTCGTCTAGCGTCGACGGGCCCAGCCGGCTCCAAGGGGCCTGAACAAATAAAGTGTCCCAAAAGGCTCCGAAGTTTAAGAGGTCCTTTGAAATTAGTGTGTGTTGAAATTAGTGGAATTTGTAACGTCTCATGCTGTCTAAAGAGCCCGATGTTGTCCTGAAAAGGCCTGTCATAAAAACAATCCTCGGGCGGCCCGTTTTCTGCGCCCGAAATGGGCCGAGAAGGGCCCACCCGACCCTCATCGGGCCGGCGTTCGCTGCACTCTTGGCTACATTGCTGCGGCTAGGCACGCAATGAATGACTGTCGGTTATTATCGGTCGAAAATTGACATGTTGCCATTCAAAGTGCACACTGCCGTCGGAGGAGACTCCAATCGTTTAACCAGATTTGTGCAGAGATACGATCCTACTTTTGCCGACAATTGTCATAAAAGTACCCTAAATTATTTTTACGACCAGGAAGTGCGCTCGCCTTTATATTTAAGGATTTTCATGTCAAGCCAAGCTATTAGGGAATCATAATTCTCAGCATAACAATGCTTGGTGCTATTTGACTTTGATATACCGCAAGTGATTTGTGACCGGGTTGATGTCATTATGGAGATGTTGACTTTATGTTCTTGTCTAAGCCCTCCCTCTCCTGACAACCACTGCCGTAAGTTTTGACAAACTGAGGGGTGGAGAATATCATGTTCAGCCAAAATCATCAAGTGATCTTCATTTTGGAGTGGAATATGCAACTCTCCACTGCGCGATATACAATAGCAGCTTGGTTTGTTATTTACAGCAAGTCATTACTCATGGATTACGTTACATATGCATGTTATTTTGGTGTCAATACAAATTGGTATTAGCTACGTCTGAATAATTTCGTAATATTGCATTCATGTCAGCTCGGTTGATCTCTTTCATAGCCGTTGCCAACCATGCCATTATAGTTTAGCTTAACCATTTGTACAATCATGTGTAAACATGCCCATGCCCATGCTCATCCCATGCTCATGCCCATGCCAATGCCCATGGATGCATCACATATGCCGCCGATATTTGAGTGGATTTCAAATGTTCCACACTCGCGTGAGCTCTCAATATTGTTGTTCAGTTTGCCTGTGGCGAATCCGACTTTTGAAACAGGTTGCTTACCTAGGACGAACCGGGGGAGGGTGGCCTTCATGATGTCTGTAGGTAAATATATCTTTGCTCCGTTTGTTTCTTGGTTGGTTATTGGTTTTACGACACGTCGACCGTTGAGTCATGTAGCGTCGCCAATCTCTCACGCTGATTGGTCGCGGGCGAAGAGTAGCGACAGGTGAGACTCGAACCCACAACCTTTCAATTGTGAGACGAGCATCTTACCCCTAGACCATTCGTCCCCCTCCGTTTGTTTCTTCTGTAGTCACTCATGAACCACAGTCGTAATCGAAACGAAGCTATACTTGGCTTCAAATGAAGAGCTGAGGTGCCTGCTGACGAAACGTGAAGTTTTTAGTCGTCAATAGCTTGTTATAATGAGTAATGATATTCTAAATTCAATTATAGGTGGATATTTTTCCTTGTTGGCAACCATGATACAGATGAAATGCCACATGCACAGTGTATCATATTGCATGAAATATCTCCAGATAAATCTGATCCACCGATGAACCCATTCAAGGTAACACCGTTGCCGTTTTTACCTGGGCCACCTTGTGTTGGCAGGTGGCGCTGGCCGCGGTACGTTCCATTCAGTCCGACGTTCAAAGAATTCCCAACAGATGGCATTGGGGCATGTCGAAAGCGCGCCACATCGACAGAAGACACAGGCGTGGTTCTGCAGAACGCCACCGCGATGCTCGAGCCATAGGCGGGATTCGAACGCGCATCTCCGCACTCGCCGATACGATACAAATCGATATTGATGCGCTCGTCCAAGCCGCTGTGTCTCACTGGTGCACTGATTGGACGAAGGCGCCTGGGTTTATGTCCAGTATCCGTAGGTGGAAGTTCACTGAAGAAGAAAAAAAATATTTCGCGGACCTTAGGTAGTGTCCAATATAAAACTAGTATAACAGTATAGTTCTTTGATCGCAATATAATAGTTGATTTTATGTTATTATGTTAGGCACTTCGGCTTGCTCAGGCCATTTCGTGCCGT
Source organism: Ashinkailepas kermadecensis (assembly GCA_034440615.1). Lineage (NCBI taxonomy): Eukaryota > Metazoa > Arthropoda > Thecostraca > Neolepadidae > Ashinkailepas > Ashinkailepas kermadecensis. The sequence goes on along the minus strand of JAOTOM010005147.1, from coordinate 890,187 downwards.
GAATGGAAATAGAGAAAAAAAAAGTATGTTATAAAAGTCAATTTACAAGTCCTGAAGTAAGTTGGTTTTTCGGAGAAAAATGAAAAGAAGATTGGTGAGAAAAGGGTGTGTATCTCCTAATAGTGTGGACAAGGAAAAGGGGATGTGGTGTGCACGGCAGTAGCTGGTAAGTGTTGTTCGATGCTCATGGTAATGTTGACAGTGTAGGAGAATATGTGAAACTGTAAGATGAGTGTTGCATGATGGCATGAAGGTCGAGGTAAAGCAGTGCAAATATATCGATGGGTGAGAAAAGTGTGACCTATGCGAAGCCGCGATATCACTTTTTTTCTTGTCTGTTTTTTTTATATGATGTGGTCCAGTTTTCGATGATAGGTTTCATGAGAAGTAATTGTGTGTGGTTTGTGGTTTCAGTCCATTGTTGGTTCCAAAAATGTCGAATGTTCTGTCGTATTGTTGATTTGATGGCTTCAAAATGTGGTGGGATTTCTGTGATGTGTGGTAATTGTAATGATTGTGTTGCGAAATGATCTGCTTCCTCGTTTCCTGGGATGCCACAGTGACTGGGCACCCACAGGAAACGGACCTTCATGCCCATCAGATGAAGTGTTTCCAGTGTGTCATGAATGGAAATATGGCAATGGTGCGAAAAGGAAAGTGAAGAAAGAGATTGAAGAGCAGATTTTGAGTCGGAACAAATGACGACATGTCGCATGGGGTGACAAATTGAACGGTTGCGGACATAGCGAAGGGCAGTGAGAATGGCGTGCAATTCGGCGATGAAACTGGAGGTCCCGTTTGGCAAGCGATGTTGTTTTGTGTATGTGCCGGAAACAATGGCATTTCCTGTGTAGTTTGCGTCTTTAGATCCGTCGGTGAAAACAATAGGAATATGGCGATAACGGGAACGAAACTAGTGGGATTTTTGTTTGACGTATTCTGGACAAAGTTGTGCTTTTGGGGTGGTGGTGAGATAAAAAATGTCGTACGGTCATCTGCCACGGTGGTGTAGTTGGTGGAGGAAGGGCAGTAACACGTGGAATATTGTATTGGAGTTGTGTAGAAAATGTTTTGATGCTTGAAGCTATGATAAGGCCGGTTCGCTTTTCGGCGGGACCTAAATAGTCGTGGTGTAAATTTGGGAGAACTTGTAATGATGCATGTGTGGGATGGTGCTCTTTAAATGGAATTTTTGCGACATATCTAAGTGTTTGTCCCATTCTTCGGAGTTCTAATGGTGGAATTCCTGCTTCTGTTTGTAGATAATTGATGGGAGAAGTTGTCATTGCACCAAGTGCTAAACGAATGAATTTATTTTGTATAGTGTCTAAAAGTTTAAAAGCGGAGGTACTGGCACCGGCGTAAACTAGCGACCCATGTTCTATGATGGGAAGAAATAAGGATTTGTAGAGATGTAAAAGCGTATGACGATCGGCTCCGAATGAGGAAGAAGTAATACAGCGAAATAAAGTGAGTCGGTGAAAACATTTGGTCTGAACGTGTTTGATGTGTTGATACATGGATAGCCTACGATCAAAAATAATTCCTAGGAATTTAAATGAATTCACAAAGGTATGTTGTTGTTACCGAGGTGAAGCGGTGTGTCTGGGTTCGGGCAGGGTGTCGATTTGCTAAACATCAGTGTTGCAGATTTTGGGGCCGAAAAAAAGGAAACCATACTTCAGGGACCATTCGTGTACTCGGTCAAGTGCGTTTTGTAATCGAATTAAACAATGTTCATAATTTTTGCCGGAGCACCAAATCGCACTATCGTCTGCAAATAGCGAATATGATAGATTGGCAGGCATGTTATCGAAAAGATCATTAATGATGATGTTAAATAATACTGGTGAAGTACAACTCCCCTGTGGTAATCTGTTCTGAAGAAAACGTGGATCGGAGATGGCTGACCGGCACCTTATATGGAATGGACGAGAACCAGTTAAAAACCTACTAAATAATGTGCTGTCCTTCTATGCCGAGTTGCTGAATTTTGAAAAGTAATGCGGGTTTGAAAACCATATCGTATGCTTTGCTGATGTCTAAAAATATTGCTACAGTATGTTCATGTTTTTTTGTAGCCTAGGCGGATGTCTGTCTCTAATCTAATAAGGTGATCTATGACGCTGCGTCCTCGCCGAAAACCGCATTGAATGGGAGATAGGAGAGAATTTGTTGCTAGGTGCCAGGTCAGTCTTTTTATAATAATACGTTCAAAAAGTTTTCCAAGACAACTGGTGAGAGCAATGGGTCGAAAATTATTGGGGTCGCTGTGATCTTTGCCTGGTTTTTGTATCGGAATGATGGTGGCTTCTTTCCAAGATCCTGGAAAAATATGACCTGACCATAATTAATTAAATGTTCGTAAGATGGAATGTTTCGTGCGTTCGGATAAATGTCTAAAAAAAGAATAATGTAAATTGTCGTGCCCTACAGAAGTGCTACCGGCGGAGGAAATTGCATTTTCTAGTTCCAATTTGAAAAGGAGCATTGGAGCATTTCAGCAGAATGCTGAAAAGGAGCAAAAGGAGCATTTCAGTGTTGTCAGAATCGAATTGTGTTAAATCGGTGTGAAAAGCGTGTTGTGCATTTTGTAAGAATTCCGGTCCGTAGTTGTTATCAGAGCCATTGTGGGACATGGTATCTGCTATTGTATTTACTATTGTTTGTGGGTTTGCAATGGTGATATTCTGGATTTTGAGGCCCGGGAGTGATTTAAATGGGATACGTCCGGACAATCTGCGGATTAATTGCCAGATTTGGCTTAAAGGAGTTTGAAAGCTGAGTTGTTGTAAATATGATGACCATGAACGCCGCCTAGCATCGCGTATGATGCGGCGGGTTCGGGCTCGTTCACGGTGGCGGTGAAGTAAATTGTGTGAATCGCGGGATGTCTCAGATATTTTGAAATGCTCTTGTTCTAATTGCGATGGCCTGTGCTACTTCCGGACACCACCATGGAACTGGAATTATTTTTGTAAAAGGTTTGGTGAGTGGAATTGTAGTAGATGCTGCTTCAAAAGGTGTATTTGTAATTAAGTTGATGTTTTCAACGGGATAAATGTTCGAGTTGTATTCAATTTGTGAAGGTTCCTGAAATGTTGTCCAATCAGCAAATTTTCCAACGTGGGATAAAGCTGGGTGTGGTATCGGTCGCAGTTGAAAAAGTTGGTATCAATTTTATGGTGTAGTGATCGCTGTCATGAATGCCGGTGTCTATGGTCCAATCGAAATCGCTGGCCAGAGTTGGAGAGCAAATTGTCAAATCTATTGCAGTTTTTGTGTTATGTCCGAGGTGAAAAAATGTTGGCTCTCCAGTGTTAAATATTACTAAATTATGTCGGTCTAAAATGTGTTGAATAGTGCGGCCGCGAGTGTCTGGGTGTGTACATTTTTTATCCCACGCTGGGCTATGAGCGTTGAAATCGCCAAGTAAGATGAACGGGTTTTTGAAATTTGTGATGAGGTTTTCTAATTGTGTCAAAATGTTTGTGCTGTCTGTAGACGGTGGAATGTACAGTGAGCATAAGTACAATGTAATGGATGTGAGCTTAAGTAGCATAAGTACAATGTAATGCACAATACAATGGTGGAATGTACAGTGAGCGGTGTGATCCACGGACCTCATCGTTTAATACAACGAAGAATGGCTCTCAGGTGCCATTACAACGAAGAATGGCTCTTAGGTGCCATTACAACGAAGAATGGCTCTTAGACCTCATCGTGGTGGTATAGCGAATAATTGAAAAGATTGAAATTATAGATATCGGTTGGCAAAAACCAGGGTTCTTGAAGTGCAATGAGAATCGGAGTTAAGATGCTAAAAAAGGCTTTCATTTCTGCCCATTTGGAAATCAAACAACGGCAGTTCCATTGTAGAAATATGGAATGGGTGGTGGAGGTGGTGGGGAACCACAACACACCACCAACACACTCGAACAAAAAGCAAAAGGAGAGATTTAGCCCAGTCTTAGGCCAGTCAGTTCAAGTCAAGTTTTTGTAAAGGTCCTCCACACAACCCGAGAGATAGAAATGACAGCAACCACACCACGACAACGCACGCGATATAACCAACACCCGACACACAAAGCCGGCCTAACCCCCCCCCCCCACATCCACACCGACGGCAGAGCCGCCACCCCTACATAACAGAGCTCCATGGGTTCATGCAGCTAATGGTATCACTTCAAGGTGTCACTTCAAGATTACTTCACAATGGTATCACTTCAAGGGTCCCTCCCACTGAAAATATCTGTTTTCCGTCGAGGCGCAAAGACTAAAATGTCTTGATTCAGTGTATTTGTTGTTAAGTTGGGGGGGGGGGGAAGAATCTTAGCTTGGCCACTGTCTTTGGGTGATGACGAGACACTTGGTTGCCTTGGACCCACCAATGCTTTTTGCAAAGCTCCACACTAGGACGCCCTCTCCACCTCTGAATATCAAAGGCATCCTTCTCGACAGCCAAGCCCTCTCCTTGGGCGCATCTGCAAGATTCAATGTGAATCAGTACAACTGAAGTTCACATATACTGATTACACAAAAAACACGTGATTACATAGATTACGCGTGCAAATGTCAAGCTGACCCGCGCTAACCCTGCTTGCATCCAAGCAAACAACAGAAGTCAAGTCGATGGATGTCGTGCCAACAATAGTCTTTTTATCAAACGCGAATAGATATTAGCTGGCAGGGGCGCAGCCAGGACTCATTTTAGGAAGCCACCTAGAAAAGGAAGATGATCCAGATGACCTGCTGCGCGCCATGTGCGCGGAATTGTTTTTCGTTCGGCGTGATGCAAATCCAGAAATTTTGTCTTTGATCTAGTGTACATTTCTTGGTCAAATGGTGGAAGACCCGCCCTTTTCGGCTGCACATCTGGTGCTTGCAACCTTATATGACTCGAGGCATTATTCAACTTGCAAGGGTTGCACAGCCTATGAAAGCCGGCCTTATTGGCTTGTGAATGGCACCAAATGTACTAACAACATGTTCAGTCGGCATACGTCTACAAATAATGGAGATCAGAAAAGGGAAGTTTTTGTTTGGATTACAAATATTCAGGGCATTATTAATAATACAAGCTTTTCCTTTAATAGCTAGGGGCAGGAACAATTTCCAAACTGGACACCTTAGGTCTTTTTCAAAACTGTTGTGGCATGTCCACCATCCCAGAACCGGCTTTAGACACATGCCTTTTAGACACATGCCTTAAAATGCGCCCCTCTGGGTACAAAACGCGCCGCTGCAGAACGCTTCGGTGCAACATCCCTTTTTGCAAAGAGTATCTCAAAATCAGTGGCGTCACTCCAGGAAATTGGCGCTCCTCGAGACAAGTGCCCGCTCGTCCCATTATTTTTCCATCTTGCCATCAAGCCCTTATTTTCACCATCATGTTCTCATGTATCAGACATAAAAAAGAAATAATGATTGGTATGAATATGAAACTATCGAATCCAAACATTACGTTTTCAAAGTCAAATATCAAAGATAATAAAATATGGACTATGCAAAATGTAACTGAAATCGTCTCCAACGGGCCTTTCTCCTTTATAGTATATTTATTGTAGAATATATTGCCTAAATTTGTTCTGTAATTTTCCTTCAAAGAAATCATTCGATTCGTCCGACAAAGGTCCTTTTAGATCCTCTGATGTGGTTCTAAACGGTGGTGGTTCTCACAACCAACAAGGGGCTAGTCACGCTGGCGAATACCTGCCTACATACACCAAGCGAACGGCTGGACCCAGCCGGCAAAGGGCTGGGCTGGATCGGCGGTGAGGGGCTGGGTCAAACCGGTGATGGGCTGGGCCGAGCCGGTAAGGGGCTGGGCCGAGCAGGCAGGGGCAGCAGGCAGAGCAGCCAGGGGGTTGGTTCGAGCCGGTAGAGGGCTGGATCGGGTCGGCAAAGGGCTGGGTCGGGTCGGCGGAGGGCTGGGTCGGGTCGGCGGAGGGCTGGGTCGGGACGGCGGAGGGCTGGGTCGGGTCGGCGTGAGCCCAGCCACACCAGCCGGAGCTCGACTGGGCGCCATGGCCTCGCCCGGGGCGGTGGTGAGCGACTGCCAGTCCGGCCGGCCGGGAGGTGTCAGCCGGTGCAGCGCACCGCCTATCCGGCCGCCCATCTCGGACAGCAAGGACGGCTGACACGGGCCTCGTCCGGCTTCAACGCATGGTAAGTGTCGCGCCCGCGTCGCCCCATCTCGGCGAAAGCATAGCGTGGCGCCGACGTCGCCCCATCTCAGCGAAAGCATAGCGTGACGCGACGTCGCCCCATCTCAGCGAAAGGTAGCGTGGCGCTGACGTGGCTACTGGCTGCACGGACAGTGCAGTGCGAATGCTAATTGCTCATACAGAGCATTGTCGTGTCGTGATGTGAGGTACTTGCAAGGGGTGCACCAACTTACGCCCCCCTCCCCTCCCCCACCCCGCAAAAACGGCCTCCAGAGGACACCGGTCAGCTAGTGCCCTGATACGCCCCTCGACACACCGACAGAGGGTAACGACACACCGACCGACCGGCGGCCGGTCGATCCGCCCGCATACACCTGTACCGTCGCTAGCGACCGACGGGCGCCGCGGGTCACCAGCTAAGTCTCTGCGCAGTAACCACTTCACTGCGTCCGACGGTGGGTGAAGGGCGAGGCGAGCTCCCAGCCAGCCGATGATGGACGCAGTAACCACTTCACTGCGTCCGACGGTGGGTGAAGGGCGAGGCGAGCTCCCAGCCAGCCAAGGACAGACGGCAGGCGCCGGCGCGCCGAGACCAGCTGTTGCGCCGAGACCAGCTTTTGCGCCGAGACCAGCTGTTGCGCCGAGACCAGCTGTTGCGCCGAGACCAGCTGTTGCGCCGAGACCAGCTGTTGCGCCGAGACCAGCTGTTGCGCCGAGACCAGCTGTCGCGCCGAGACCAGCTGTTTTGCGACTGGCGGTCGACGCGCGATCTGGCGACCCTGCTCAACTACTCCCGACTACGCCGACCGTGACGCGTGGCACAGTGTGCTGTATTCGGACAGAGCTGTGCTGTGTTCGGACAGAGCTGTGCTGTGCTCGGACATCGGTGTTCAGCTGGCTTAATAGCGTGCAGCGTGAGTAATCGTTGTGACTGCAGAGGACTGAGATTTTCGGAAGCGGTACGTGTATAAGCCGCCGCTGCCGGTGCACAAACCACCTCCGCCCCCCGGATACAGCCGCCATGAGGCTGCTGCGGGCCGTGTCGTTACTGCCACTCCTCATGATGCACAGTGGATCAACATTGAGTCGGACTTCTCTGACAGCTCAGACAGGCAACAAAGTAAGTGGCTCCGAGCGCGCTGCCCCCAGCGGGACAGAAGCTACCGTCAGTGACAGTGTTTCTCGCTGAAGCAAGAGTCCGTCGGCAATAAGAAGTCCCTAGGTGGAGAATCGAAGTCCCGTTGTAGCAATTCATATGGTATGAATAACACTTTTTAAGACGCTTGAAAGCCCCACCCACTTGAATTGTTTCCTTGAATAAAACTAATGTAGCAATTCATCTTCGCTGGTAAAGAGATCTGGCTATGGAGGTAGGCGGATCAGGAAATATTCTGTTGTGGCATGACGAGCCAAATGCTACAATGTAGAAGTGAAAGAAAAACATTACAGTAAAAGCAAATACCCGCCCCCCCTCTAGCAGTGTACCTGGAATTTGCGTCAGGGGTAGGAGGAAACGGATTTGGAAGGCGTCCAACCTTTACCTTCCCCTATGTTTTTTAAGCAACCGGATTTCCACCAGTATTTTTTTTCACAGGAGTTAATGTTGTTTACAAAATTAAAATAATTACTGACAACATAAATGCATTTACAGGGGGCCAACCTATCCCTATCGTTTCTAAGTCACCGGAATTCAAGCCCCTCCCCTTGTTCAAAAGTTTTGTATGTATATTGGTGAGTCAGCGTGCACTGCTAAATTTCACCGGTACAAATACTACAAATAAGTTTGAAGTGTTAAGTTTCCCAATTTCACGCATTGCAGTCAATAACGCCCAGTCGTCACCACGCCAGCGTTCGTGCACGTGTGCGCCGCACTTGCGCGTTCGCCGCATTCGCCACACTTCGTGCGTTTCTGCGGTGTCTGCGGTTTCTGCTGGGCCCTTTACGTTTTGCTAATTACTGCAATATGATGGTGCTGTGTCATGCTTGACGTCATAGAATGTTTCGTATCTTGGCTAGGCGGGCATGTTTGATGAATTCAGGTCGAAATTATGCCTCATATTCCCACATCTTCTGGTGGAAAGGAATCCGGATACCTCTCTGAACATTGATGCATATACCTCATCACTTCGTTTAAACTTGCTCACAGATTGGCTATCGAACCGAGACACGCGCTGCCTCGGTACCCTTTTTAGGGTACGTTGAATTTTTAGGTTTGTTTTTCGTTGATTAATATTGGTGTGTTTTAGGACCATAGCGCAATGTTTAGTCCCCAAGTGCGTTTTTGAGACCCGACCTACTTCTTTCCTTATTTACTTTTGTATTTGCACAGTACGTTTTAGGGACCGGCACGTTTTTTTCCAAGCCATGATGTATTTATTTCCTTTCCTGGCTCGTTTTGGTGACCGTGTCACGTTTTGCTGGCCTAGGCCTGTTTGTGAGGTCCTCATGCAGTCTTTGTGGCCACGGTAAGTTTTGAAGAGTCTCAGATTTTATATATGTCAAGAGGAGATCTTAAAGACCTGAAAAGTATGCTATTTAGCATCAGTCGAGAATGTCATATTGCAGATCTTCAGTGGCGGATCTAGGAGTTTTGATCGGTGTGAGACACTTGTTCTGGAGGACGCCATTAATTCACCCAACGGGTGTGCCATTTATGCACTGAGGGGCGCCGTAGACTGAAAAAAAACTCGTTGAGGAAACGAGAAGGGGTGAACTCGAAGGCACATACCACCAGTTGACCATCCCCCCCCCCCGATTTGCCCCTGCAGATGTCATGATGCAACACCATTTGGCTTACACGGCACCAATCTTGGCTTGCACAGCACCAACTTTGGCTGCACGGCACCAACCTTGGTTTGCATAGCACCAACTTTGGCTTGCACGGTACCAACTTTGGCTTGCACGGTACCAACTTTGGCTTGCACGACGCCAACTTTGGTCTGCACGGTACCAACCTTCTCCAACTTCACATTGCTTAGCTTAATATGCAATACCATGGGCATAGATACTGTGGGGGCGGTGGGAGCAACTGCCCTTCCAACTTGAAAGTTGGAAGGGCAGCACCCCCAAAATGTCAGTGCATGCTTCATATCTACGGCTAGTAAAATTATATATATATATATATATATATATATATATATATATATATATATATGTGTGTATATATAATTTATAAGTTTATTTCTACACCATTTTTGGTGACTCATAACTGGATACCTTATCTCGGATGGCACTTTGTTCCCCGCCCCCCCCCTCCTCCATCCTGAATCATGTATTTCCTAGTGGCGCGCCAACGACACGGTCTGGCCTGTGCTACCTGACTGGTTGGTGCTGGGTTAGCGTTGACTTCCTAAACCAGCTCAATAAATGTCCAGGTGTCGCGACTCTGGACAATTGAAAGTTGTCACTGGCGTACTCCTTCCGTCCCATCCTCTGTGTCATGTTCCATACTCTGTACCCGTGAATATTGCATTACTTTTGAAAAGATACCTTGGATTGCGGTTTGTTAATCTGGTTGCACTGAGTCATATTCCATATTTCCTTCACCAAGATTATTCGTTCTACGTTCGTGTCCATATTGCTTCACTACCGAAGGTTGCGGTGCATGCGTTTTATTACGAAAGATATACAACAGGAATGACATTGACCAAATGCCTGCTGATCGAATTTGCCGGTTCCACTGGACATGGGTGCGAATGAAATCGGAGACAATCCAGAGGTAGTCACGGCCCTGTGTGTGCTTTTGGCTTCAAGGTATCGTCGAGCGACATACATTTTTAGCCAGCATGTATTATATATACGGTTTTTATTGTATTACACATTTTAGTCCGAATTCTTGCTGGGGTGGCTATATGGACCAGGATTATATTCCGAAGCAGACCTTGTTGCGTGAATCCTGGTCCCACCATCCGACCCATCAATTCCAGTTCAACAGCATAATTTTAGCCGAAAGTTTAACGTGCCGTCAATGAACCGACACTGGGAGGGCCAGTTTCCAACTGACCCTCCCAGCTGGGGGTTAAATGCGAGCGCGTGAAGCGACTCGGACCCTGTCTTGGCAGGATAGGGGAGATCGGTGCAGGCCAGCTTTCTAACTAACTGAGCTACTTGGGCGGCGACCGTCGTGGTATAACGTGAATACTCAGTCCTCGTCCGTACTGTCTCGAAGCTAAAAAAGCAGTATTATAGCATATTCGTGGTAGGTCGGGTTAGATCCATTAACAACATGTGTGTAGATGCTGTGAGGGCTTTGCCTCTGCATTACAAGGAGAGCAGAGCCAATCCCCTTCCCTGCGTGTTTTGTTTCCGTTTGGACGGTACAAAATTGGAACTAAAAATAGCATATCATAGTTCGCAATATATACCAATATAACCTAACCTTGACCATGATATGCATCTCATTCACAGCTGTTGGTAAACATTGCTTCAATGGCATCAGGATGCACTTGATGGGGAACATGCCTGAGATGGAGCTGCTAATACACCAAAAATGGACTCTGAGTGTTACTTATCTAGCATTGGGCGTGGCTAAGCCTGCAAAAATGTACGCTCTTGCTGGGCTTTGAAACCACAACTTTTCCGTTTGAAGGAAAATGAGCTGAAATGACCCGTCACCTGGCGATAACGACTTGTATACATCATGGTTGGCTACTTGATACAGTTCTACGTTTCTAATTTGAAATATGCATGCTTCTAGTTTAAACAACTGTATTAGAGATAACACCCAAAATCACAAACATTGCTCCGTTTGACCGCCTTTTCCCCGTAGGCAAGCGTCAATCGGAGTAGATTACGTGTGTGATCTTTCGGTGTTCGCAAAGTATCGAACTTCAAATTGAACGAGCTCCCCAACGCCGTTTGAACTTTGCCCTAGCACGCTTAGTTCCGAACATCATGGAGTGGCTTCCACCTCCTTCGTGAACAGCGTCGTCACCCCAGAACGTTGGCAATGTGAGGGTTAATATCTAACATCACGTAAAATAATGTAAAAACAATCGGCTGAAGCCCTAAAACACATCAGTAGACGAAGAAAAACGCAACGGATGCAAAAAAAGAACACCAAGCCAGGGCCTGAGTTCGGTAGCAAATTTGCGAGCATATTTAACCCAAGAGATGAAGTGCATCAAAGCTCAGCGTGCATCCGGATTTATTAACGACCAGAAAATGTGGGAAGATGAGAGCTAATCATCGAAATGAATTGATCGGATTTTCCCAGCGAACCTCCATGCGAAGCATACCATCGCGTAAAATATGGCACAAGACTATCATATCATAGCAATTAGCAAATCGTAGGAGGTCTAGCAGAAATCGTAGAATCGCACGAAGTGTGGCGAATGCGCCGAATGCGCAAGGCGGGCGTACACGTGCACGAACGTTGGCGTGGTGGCGACCGGGCGCTATGAACTTGAATGCCTGAAATTGGAAAACTTTGCATATTAATATGATTTGTACAAGTGTAACTTCAGCAATCTGTGATGAATTACCGAGGGATACCAGAAGAAAAACCATCGAACAGAGTGGGGAGATTTAGGGTTGAAATCCGGTGACTCAGAGACTTTATAGATTATAGATTGGGCTCCCTCCACAGGACAATGAAGTTGGTCACTAATTATATTATTTTAAAAATTAAAAGGACTTTTGTAAAACGATGGTCGAAATCCGGTGCCTTTAATCAAAAAGTAGTGGTAGGTTGGGCTTCCTACAAATCCGTCTGCCCCTCCCATAACGCAAGCGCTAGGTTCCCCACAGAGGGGGTTTGGGAGTTAGGGTTGGGTCTGCACCGAAAGTTGGCCTCCCCAAACAGGTGGGCTTGATCCGCCAGTAACGCCATATTATACTGATTAGGTATGAACAAGAAATCCCACCTAGTTATTTTTTAGAGGAGGCCCTGACATGGGGACACAGGAAGCTGTGCCCCTAATAAGTGATATACCATCCTTCAGGAAGCTCAAGTGCACTGATTGATGTTTTCAGCTAAAAAATTACACTGCGATGGAACAGGCACCTCTCCAGAAGGCTCAAGTGCACCCACCTTGAAGTTTTCATCAGATGGCACCCATCGAAGGATACACTTTTAAATGTTACTCAATGAACCCACTGAAATTTATCCAATATTTGTTTCAAATATTGTGCCTGAAGGCATTCACAGGACAAGTATTGCACACATTTCATGTCTATGAAGCAAACAAAAGGGTTAGGCTTGGTTAGGTTTGACTTTTTCATTTGAAAAATTGTCTTCCTTTTTGTCATTAAAAAAAAATCTTCAAAAACAGGTTCGGATAGGTTAGGTAAAGCTGGGTTAGGTTAGGTTAGGCTAGGATAGGTTAGATTAGGTTAGATTAGGTTAGATGTTCTTTGTTGATTTTTTTTTCAGAAAAAAATGTTACAAATGTTCCTTGTTGAAATATTCTCCCTACATAATAGTTCACTACCACTACATACTTACTACTTACTACATACTACATACTTCCTAAACATTATCTGTATGCTGTTAGCAAACTCCAAGCCCATTTTGTGTGTCAATTTGCCTGCTAACTGAAAAGTATGCATTTGCAGAGGAAATGAGCGGCTACATCAAGCTAAGCATGTTCATAAACATTATATTGGACAAATAATTTCCAAGAATTCAGAAATTACATTAAGGCACAAAATTTTCCAGTATTTCCATGGCAATGGCTCGTTGCTTTTTTCTAGACTGCTGTATCCCACATGTGTATTACGAGCATTACTTGCCACAAAACTCTTGTACCTCGATCTGTTGCACCAGTCACACTAGTGACAGCCTACCCGCACAGACATTGCTGACCCAATGTGACACAGGTATGGCATGACACAGCGCATGGCCCATCGAAGGTGCCACACACTGCAGTCTGGATGATTGGGGACTAGAATATCACGTTAAAAAATGGTGTAGAAAATACTATTCCACTGTTCTTACAAGTTAATGGCTGAAGGCTCAATTCCAAATTCCAGTGGTATTTGCATCGCATAGGCTGCACCAGCCCCATGAAGTTTTCAACCCGTACCCTGTGCAATATCCCAGGCTAACCCTCATTTAAATTATGATTACATATTCGAGGTCAAAGATCGATTGAACACCATCATTGCAAAAACATTTTCCATAAATACCTTCTTCAGATATACTTGGCATTAATTTCGCATTTTGTTTGCTCTTTAATACAATTGAATATAACGTAGTAGCCACGACTGACTATCTCCCACATCGTCATAACCAATCTGCATCAGTTACGCAAGGTAAATGCGGCCGCTATACCCAATTACATTTTTAAAGGAGGTAGACAGGGAATTGGCAACTTCAAACACGTTATTAACATATTACTGCTATTGCTGGTTATTGTTGGGTGATAATATCTTGCCTCACTCAACGACTAAATGAAAATATTCCCGGGCTATACCCAGCTGCGCTAACATACAAAATGCAAATACAGCCTGTTCCTCCGTTTTGTCGGGAAAAAGAACATGATATGCTTTTTAATGTATACGGAAAATGTATTAACATAGTATGTCTTATGCGCAGCGAAATTGAAACATGTCTGATGTTACCGATTCCTGCCATATAAGAAGAGAAAAGGCTATGACTTCATTAAGGCTCGTAAGCGAACTTTGGTGTACCTTCAAGGTAAAGTCTGGGTACTAATATTAAAGGGTACAACGGAATCTAGTAGGTATTCTAGTTCCAGCCCTAGTGACGTCAGCATGAATGTGCGATATTTCTAGTAGAATCTACCAGGATTTTGGTATATACGGTGACGTCACGTAACATTCCAAATTCGTTTTAAAACCTGGCTAAGATTCATTTGTGGCGCAGCGAAGACATCAGAGTGTTGTGGTTGGGCATACGGTGTTTCTGATTGTTGGTACGGGAGATTGAAATATGAGACTGATTAATATTATTTGGATTCCTAGGTTATTGAACATGCTCTTATGTTTCGTGCATAATTCTTCAGTTCATAGGATACAACAACCCTCAACCTGTTATCGTTCATAACCCTTAAAGTTTCACGAATTGAAATTGAAACCATAGCTGGATTTGCCAAATGTGAGCCTAGGCTTACCGGGAAATTTATGCTTTAATGTGTTTTATGAATCCTTGGAATTAATCATTCCAATGCAATGTTTATGAAGGTAACTAAGATGATGGGATCACTCATTTTCTATGCAAATACTTCAGGTTGTGAGCAAAATAACACCAAAAATGGCTTTCATTTAGGTAGCATAGCATTATAAATAAATGTACAAAATGATGCATAACCAAACCTAACCTCTCCTAACCTCCCTTTGGAGAAAAAGCTTCGCTAGCCATGTCTTGGAATATTATAATCTTGATTGTGCCATGAACACCAGATGAAAGCAACATACATGTTAGGACAGATATAACAGTAATTCAATACCCATTGCCCAGCATAGGGAAACCATTAGTTGGCACTAAAAAGTAAGCATATTTGGCATGACATGTGCCCCACTATCTGCTTTCTAGCCCTGTGTGAAGTAATAAAAAGGTAAAATATTTTGTAGATTAAGTGGGAAGTATCTTCCATGCAGGTTATCAAAATTAAGTTGAAAATTATGTCTGTGTATCAGTATATATATATATATATATGGGAATTGCTCCAGAGCTTTAAGGGCAGCATTAAAGTACATTATTGATGGAAATATCCTCATTTCCAACTATGATGCTTTTGTCAACTCAATTTGCTTGTGAATTACCATGCATAATTAATGACATTTTCTTACTGGAGTGCATATGCATTGGAACATTATTTCTGCATGGTCACATCATAGACTGTAAATTTTAGTAACTTGAGGTGCACTGTGTGCATTAGCTGGTTCAGTGACCCACGACCACTAAAGGGAAAGGCACACTGAGTGCACTTGGGATAAAAATTGGACTAACTGCAGTGCAAAAGATGCCATTAAGAAGAGGACTTGTGGCCATGCATGCATAAAAAGATAAATAAGGCACTAAGACACCTCTTTTTATGACAAGTAGGGTGCTTTTTCTGAGATAGCAAACAATTTCAGCATTTAGTAGGAATATCTGGTAGTAATGTTGGAGAACAGCATTAATTATATCTGTGGTCTTCTCTTATTCCAAAATGGTGCGGAAAAGTGGCTGAAACATGTCCGTGTGTATTCATGCCAATATTATAAGCTTCAGTATGTTGGATATTCAATTTCAGCTCAATTTCAATTGAAGTTTCGTCAGTTCAGGGAGGGGGTTGGTCACCTGGTGGCCTCACTCTGGGATGTACTCATGGTCAGTGCTATCGACATGCCTTCAAGGCTGGTGCAGGGGAAAAGTCAAGCTTTTCATCCAAATGTTTGCTTGAAAAAACAAGGAATCCACAGCTTTAAGCTGCAGTGTTTTGAGGTTGTGGGAGGAACTGCTACCGTTCACACCACCTTCCCTTCCCCAACAACAGAAACACCTATATTTAATGGGCTGGATTTTACATTGGAGGTCTAAGCCCCTCTCAGTGATTAAGGCTCAGTGTTCACACATCCCAGTTAGAGTAGTGTGGACAGTGGCGTACCTAGTATTTGCATGTGGAGGCAAACGGATTTTGAGGTGGCTCAAGCAACACTCATATAAATAGTCGCCGGATTTGGATCAGTATTTTTCATAAGTACACATTGTTGTTTTCTGCTAAGATGAGTAGGAACAACTTAATTTGGCGCTGCAAGGTGCCAGACCTATCACCATCGTTCCAAGGTCAGTGGATTTCAACCCTCTCCCTCCTGTTCAAATGCTTCCGAAATGGCCGGCAAGTTTTCATATATAAAATGGCCGGCAATAAAATAATATATGCATATATCATTGGTGTTTTCATATATTTCCATTTCATAATCCGAAATGGTCGGCATATATATATATACATATATATATATATATATATATATATATATATATATATATATATATATATATATATATATATATATATATATATATATATATATATATATATATATATATATGTATATATATACATGTATATATATACATGGATATATATATATATATATATATATATATATATATACATATATATATATATATATATATATATATATATATATATATATATATATATATAGATAATTATACTATAGGTTAAGGGTGCAAAATACATGAAGTTAATGGGAAGCCCGACAACGATGGGATGCATGCTCCATGGTACCTCATGTTAAAAGTCTAAATTATTAGGGGACAGAGCTAACACTGAGGGGCATTTGCCTCTCAAAAATATATAAAAGAGCAACCCTGGTCCAGACGCATATGAATGAAAAATGGAAAACAATCCTCAAAACCGGCTGCAGGTTCCGTATCCGCACATGGGTGATAAGGGCGTGACATTCCACCCGGTATCGGTACCTCCGCCTGTAGCCTGAATATAATGTTGGCCCCTTTTCCTGGCCGGAGGGGTACCAACTTTCTCATGGGAGGCACATGCCACCAGTGCCCACACCCTTGTTTACGCCCTTGCACCGAGTGGGGATGAATTATGTTGCAACATTTATATCTTACTTGCTCTTACCCCTCCTTTCCAGCCGTGATCTTCAGTTGGCCTGTCTCATCATACTTCTACTACTCGTGGCACCGCGCGATTCCTGCGGCGCTCGACATGCATGCAGTCAGCGTGGGTCGAAGCAAAAAGTCATAGTGTTAGGAGAAAATAAAGCTAATATTCGTGAACAAGATTCTTCAAACTTTCCAATGAACTTGATTTTGTCCCATTTTGTTGGTATTTCAGATCGAAAATATCGTGTGGAAACACGGAAGTTTGGCTGTAGCGCCTACGGGACCGAGCAATTGTCCAGCCCATGTGACGTCACCTGTTGCCAAACAATATTGGCGGGCCCCCGGGTAAAGTTATCTTGTGTAAAACCAAGATACCTCCTCTTGTGCAAACACAATGGGTGTACTCGGTCTAACCCGGGGAGTTTGGTGCGCTTTCGCTTCACGGGCTTTGCTGCCTGTACCCAGTTTGTCGGCTAGGTTCCCAGAATCCTGCGTGAAGCAGAAGCACTATTTGGTATGTACACATAGACGGAGAATGAGGTATCGATATGGCAAGTGTTGCCAGGACCATACCAACTTCAATGGGTAAATTTGCAAATTGGATTTTCTTTTCTTAATGTAATGTTTATAAATGTGCTGAACATGATGTGGCCACTCATTTCCTCTGCAAATGCATGCTTTTCAGTTGTAAGGAAAAATGACACGCACACAGGGGCATTGAATTGGGTAATACCTATATCATAAAATAATGTGCAAAGCAAAGAAAAAATATGTAACATAACCTTCTCTAACCTAGTTAAACCTTCCATGCAAGAAGCAGGTATTTTATTGAAAATTTCCAACCTATTTCTTCCTGAAAAATCAAATTAAAAAACCTAGCCTGATCTAACCTAAGCTAGCCTGAACTGTTTTTGAAGAATAATCATTTATTTTGTAAAATGTAAACAAAAACGTCTGTGTCTTACAACAAAAATATAACCGAACTTAACCAAACCTAGCCCCTTAGCATGCTTTGTGGAGGTAAAGTGTGTGTAAAACATGTCTTGTGATTACCTTTAACTGCGATAATACCTAAAACATCAATGTGAGTGAACTATCAGACCCAAGGTCATGTAGGTCTGTAATGTCCTGGCATTACAACCAGTCAAGACCATTTACCTAAACAACCCAGGGTCTGTAGTCATCTTGGTGCAGGGAAGGCAAGAATTTCCCAGCCACTTCACAGTAAGTCTGTTGTTTTTGCAGGTTGTTGATTTGATAGAGGAAAGTGGAGTGTATCTTCAGAGGTCATGTAGTTTTCAGACCCTGAGTAGACATGGAATATGTAGATGCAAGGTGTATATATATATATATATATATATATATATATATATATATATATATATATATATATATATATATATATATATATATATATATATATATATATATATATAAGATATATATATATATATATATATATATATATATATATATATATATATATATATATATATATATATATATATGCATCATATATCCATGTATATATATCATCATATTCCATGTTTTATTTTCTTGATTCATGTCATTGAGAAATGACCCACACAAGGTGGTTTTACAGCAGCAATTTGCTCTCATCTAGTTGCTTTTGATCCTTCCAAGTCATTCCTGGCTTCAACTAAAACATTCCAGACATGAACTAAAAAAGTACATTGGAAAACAAATCATATTAATAAGAATTGGTCTCCATCAATTTTCTCAGCTTTTTCAGTGACAACAATTGTTGCTTGGTGGTGGAATTAAAACGATTTTACACAGATTATATTGGTATAATTTTTCTTAAACCATTTTATCTTCTAAAACCCATATCCCAATAGACAGCAAGTAACAAATCAGTCTGTGCACGAGCATCCTACTCATGGGGTGTGTTGTGAATATTTATTAGTTGTGTGGTGTGAGAATGTTGGAAGTCTCAGGTATGGATTTATAAACTTGGTTGACATCGATTAAGTATACTTTTGTGATCTTTTTCTCTACCGTTGCTCAGGAAGTTGGCTTATAACTGCATCCTTCACTAACTTAACCATAGCACCAATTTGTCATCTGGAAGTCATTCGTTGGCTGCCAGATACGGTAGAGCTGAATGCATTCTCCACATAAATCAAAAAGCTTATTGCAATTTGCTGATGTTCATAAGTTTAGTTCTACTTTTTTTCAGCAGACTTGATAGTAACATCTATTTTGTTATTCAAACTGATATGAGAGCTAGATTTGATGGTTGCTTTTAATTTATGCTGATAATTATGCCAGGTCTTCTCCCTCTATCTTGTTCCTGAGATCTTTTGACCTGGGATCAAAAAGCCTCCATAAAACCACCTACAGTCACCTTTCGAACTGCTCAGCCAAAACCATTCTGGTGAGTTTGAATCATGTTTGCTTTGTTTTTGCAAAATTGCAGGAATTTCTTGAAATCTGCAGTGGTGATCTGCAAGTGTTTAAAAAAAAATTTATCTGGGATCATTATAGTGATATCAAGAGGTGTCATGTTGGTACCTATTGGTATGGTTGTCACTTCTCTCTTTGTGCCTTTTTGAGTGTTTTGGATGCAACCTTTTAACTGGTGAAATTGGTTGAATTACCTTTTTAGATGTTTTAAAAAAACACTAAAACATGCATTACTGTCACATAACAAGAAAGTTGGTGTGGCAATGCCACAACAATATTGAATGGTTAATTTGCACTTTCAGGTATTTTTTTGAATTCTTGGAATTTCTTTTTCCAATTCAATGTTTATGAATATAGTTAACATAATGTAACTACTAATTTCCTCTGCAAATGCACGCTTTTCAGTTGGCAGGCAAAGTAATATTAAGAAATTGTCTTGGGAGTTGGGTAATATAGCATTAAAAATGTTGAAATGAAAGAAAAGAGAACATAGCCTAGCCAACCTTCCATGCAAGAAAAAATATATCAATAGATGGAAAGTATTCAAACAAGTTTTCTTCTAAAAAAGAGTAAGCAAAAAATGCCTGAAATACATCCTAACTTCTACCCTAGCCTAGCATAGCCTAATCTGTTTCAATGAAAAGCTTCTTTTTAATTTCACAAATGTTTAATATTTTCCAACCTGAATATAGCCTAACCTAACCTAGCCAAACCTAACCCCATTGTGTGTTCCAAGGAGGTAAAATGTGTGTGAAACTTGTCTCATGGATACTTGATGTTTTTTTTCATGGATTCCTTAAGTTGCAATAATACCCCTACTTAGGTATGACCCTCAACAAGTTCATTACAAGCACTTGGGCACCTCATGAAAAAATGAACCTGGTATGGCTATCAAAATACTGAATCCAGTCAAGACCATTTACCTAAACAACCCAATGAAGAACTTGTTCATATATCAATGTTTACTGGCATCTGTGTATTTAGCAGCCATGATATCATTGAAGCAATATTAATCTTGAGAAATAAGACTGCATCCATATCGTCTGGTTATGATAGATAAGGAACAGAGGATATTTCCCGGAGCTACTAGATATTAAAAATCGGCTTTGCACGCCATTTTTCCGTAGGATAAATAGATCAGAAGGTGGCCTAATCACATATCCCTTTATCTGGGAATGCACTGATAAGAATAGGTCACGTCACAATGCCATTGACTCCACCTAAGTTTAATTTATTGGCATATTTGAATCAGGGGGAGGGGAGAAAATACCCCTCACTACTGATAGGTGGTGGGATCCAAAGAATCGTGCCGCCCCGGCACGATTCTTAATAAAATAACATTGTGGCCGCCAAAAAATATCCACGAGTCCCCAAAATCTCTCGGGACCGTTCAAAATCGCGATGGTGGCCGAAAAAAATTGTTTCGGATTCTGAACTTAGTAGTTAGGCTCTGAAAATTCGCACCGAAGCTCGACAAATTGTGAGGTCCTGGAAAAAATCGTGTTTGGGGCCCAGGATATTGGCCACAAGTCTCGGGAGAATGGTGCGTCGGGGCGCAAATACCTACAACGGGACCCTTAACACGCGCCCTGGAGGGCCTCTGAAAATTACGCGCACTGGAGGGGGGCGGATTCCGCCCCCCTAAGATCTCGGCTCCTAGTGAAGCTAGAGGAACGAAATTCGCAGGGTGGATGGGTATGGTAGTGAACTCTATTGTGTGCAAATTTCATGACCTTAGGTCAATATCTTCAAGGTCAAATGAGGTCAAATTTCCAAAATTCTCTGATATTGCGTGCCTTGGCTTGTCATCGTTATGGATCGCTGTGATTGTATTTAAATGCTCCAAAATGGGCATCAATGATGTTATGGACATTACTAATGATGCAATGCAGATGCTGGACCCAACATTTGACCTCAGGTCACCTATATAGCACCACTTTATCAGGTCAGTTACCTGTTCCAGTTACCGAAACCGGGCCGCCCGCCCGTCTGCTCCGTCGGGCAGCTCGGAGCAATCGGCTTCGTGAAGAAAGGAGTGAAGGACATGAATAAAGTATGGAAACGCAATGACAAACTGTACAAATGACAAACAGTAGTGCATTTATGCCAACATTCCAGTTGATCAAGTTTGGTTCCATTAACCTGTCATGAACTTGACCTGACTTGACCTCGGTGACCTAACATGATCTTGAAACTATATAGCATATCAATATACATCAAACAAGTCGCTAGTGTTGCCAAGAACACTTCCCTTTTGCGAATATACGGGAAGCGCATCAGCGCCGATTTTTGTGGTCTGGCGCTATAATTTTTTTTGACTTTAGTGGCCCCTGACTTGAAAAATTTTCGGCCGATTTCCATTTTCCTTGCTTTAAGCGACGCGCCGGTCATTTCTAAGCGGGTACGCAGAAAATTGCGTATATCGACCGGTAAAATCTGCAGTTATTTACGAAAAACCGGAGGGGTGGGCGGATTTCACCCCCCCTCCAGTGCGCGTGTTAAGGATCACTCCAGGGTCCCAAATTTCCTATCTGGTTTGAAGTACAGCCAGGCCAAAAAAACTTGCATCGGGGCCCGACGAATCGCGCCGGGATCCCCAAAATCACGTTGGCGCACAAAATACTCACGTCCGTTCTTAAATAAATCCAGCGAAGGCCCGAAAAAAACCGTACCTCATCTAAAAAAATCGCCTTCAAGACACAAAAGTTCCTGTCTAGGCACCAGTCTTGTCCGGTCCTCAAATAATTATAGCGGGGCCCCGAAAAATCCCGACAGGGCACGACAAATCGCACCGGGCCGAAAAAATCGCGCTAGGATCCCAAAGATCCCACCGGAATCCGAAAAATCAAGTCGGGCCACAAACAAATTGAGCAGAGACCCCTCCCCCGTAACATCAATCAGGATCCGGAAAACCGCCCATAAGCACCCAGCATCGCATCATAGGCTCCAACAATTCGCATAAGGCCTCTGAAAAAAAGAATGTGAGAAGCCTACAGAAATCACGCAGAGACTGACAATCCGTGTCGGGGCCCAAAAATATCGCGCAGGGACTCCAGTCTGTTATTGGGACTTTAGGGCACTTCGACCAGTCTTCCGTCAATCATGCCCAGCCGCCGGCCCAAAATCGAGCCGGGTCTCGGAAGATCATGCCGGGTGCCAGAAAAGCGACATGGGCTCAAAAAGTTCAGGAAGGTCGCGAAAAATCGTGTCGGGTCCAGAAAACTGCCGTAGGGGCCCAAATGATCGCGTCGGGCTCCAGTAACATAGCACTGTGACAATTTATTGTCGCCCCCCCAAAAAAAATTGCAAGGGGCCCAAAAACCGCATGGGAACCCGAAAGAAAACTAGCCCCACTCCCCACACACCGAAAAAAGAGGCTGAGAACCTGACAAAAAAAAATGCCCGGCCACGAAAATCGTCTGGAGCGAAGAAGATATTTTAGATACACGACAGTTCGTTTATCTGCAAGTAGCATGAAAATCGTCCCGGCTGGCAGTCTAACCAAAGCAGTCGCTGGAACCCGGATAAAGTGCTGCTCGACGACGTTCACTACGCTTCTTTTCATAGGAAAAAAATTAACTAGAATATTTGCGTCATGTTTTCTTGTATAATCCTACTCAAAGGAGCTTTGGGATCGGGAACTCGATCTCTTCCAACCGAAATATATTCTGTACTGTGAAATTTAAAGAACAAATAGTTTTTTTTTAAAGCAAAACTTGATAGAGATGTGGTCTAAATCGGATTACTTTTTGTCAGGGGTGGGGGATTGCTCCCATTGCTCCCATTGCTCATGAAGCTAACATCACGTAGTATTTTTGAAAAGCTTCACACCTGAGGTGACTAGCCGACCGACTTCAAATGGCCAATCTTAACCTTCGGAACATTCGTAATGCGATGTAATAAAATGCAGAAATCAAGTTCGATATGTTATCTTTCGAAACAAAAATAAAAAGAAGGGGTTTCCCATAAAACTCTACATATCCTATAAATTAGGCATGCATGTAATGTAATGTATTTCGGATCCTCCCGAGCAGGGATTTTCAGCTTCCGTTACAGTAGTGCACTAATGTGTAGCACAAACCATCATCACGAGCATATACGATAACAGCGGGTGGCATCACTTTTGATGTAAGCGATGTTCCGGAGGCCGGAAATTAGGGCTCGGAAATGCGCAGCATCACCGAAAGCCTCCGTCTGAAAACATTGTAGCCACCTGAGTTCCTCACATCTGGAGGCAGATTGTTCCACGTTCGGCAAGCTGTCGGTATGAAGGAGCGGCGCGCGAATTCTGTGCGGCATCGTGGTACCTGGAGCTCACTGTTAGCCGGGGCCCTGGCGCTCTGTTGCGACACAGTTGAGCGACAGTTCAGTTGACCGCTAGTGAGTTCTGAGCCAGTGAACTCATTCATAATTTTGAAAACTGAGTGAGCATCTGCATCGGATACGACGTCCTCGAATTTGAACCATCCTAGCTCTTTTAACGTTGGCGACACATGGTCGCGGTAGTGCAAGCCGGCAACAATCCTTGCACCGAAGTTGATGCATTTCTGAATGCGTCGCGTCTGGGCTCTGCTACAGCCTCCCCAGGCAAACACACAGTACCTTATGTAGGGGAACACGAATGCCTCAATTAGCGCCCGTCTTGTAATGTGTGAAAACTTATGACGCAGTCTAGCGATGCCAATAAGTATGCGGTTACACATGCGCACAACAGTAGATACATGCACATCCCAGGTCAGGTGTGAGTAAATTTTCACACCAGGTAATTTCACAGACTTCGTGGGTGCTATTTCCAACTGGCCCAGGCGAACAGAGAATTCCACAGGCCTATGCTGTCTAAAAGATTGGAAAACAACCATCTCAGTTTTGGAGGGATTTACTTTTAGTCGATTTTGGATGGACCAGTTAAAGGCGACTGACAGTGATTGATTCAATCGTTGGCTAATGGCTGTGATTTCTCTTCGCTTCCCGGAGTCGAGGAACTGGACATCATCAGCATACATAACAATCTTGCCGTATGGGATATGTTGTGGGAGGTCATTGGAGAATATTGGGAACATGACCGGGCCCAAGATCGAGCCCTGCACCACAGCATGTGTTACCGACAGAGGGCTAGAATCCTTCACTGTTTGCGAACGGGCCTCAAACCACGTTCGGAACCATTCGGAGTTGACGCCGTACCATCCGAGCTTGTGCATGAGGCGACTATGCTCCACGCTGTCGAACGCCTTTGAGGTGTCAGCTGCAGCCAGTGGAGTGATCTCGCCTTGGTAGATTCTGAGGGTACCGTGGATGGCCGTGTCTAGCAGAGCCATCTCGGTAGACAGGCCGGACCAGAAGCCGTACTGTTTTGGACACGGTAGATGATGAATAGTCAGGTAGTCTATCAGTGGTGTACGGACAACACGCTCGCAGAGCTTTTCGACCACTGGCAATATCTATATTGGCCTATAGTTGTGTAGGTCGTTTGCATTACCACTTTTGCGCAGAGGTGTGTTTATGCTAGTTTATCGTGGCCTGTTTTATTGTCTTTAAAACGGTGCATTACTGAAGTACAAGTCTTCTGACGTTCGAGACACGTGATGGCATGGTAATGTTAGTCATCTGATCTTGAGTGTTGTGATGCACAAGTGCTTTAACTCGTTTTGAGGTCAAGAGTTAAAAAAATGGCAGAAATGTCTCCGAATTGTGGTAGGTGGCACATTCCACGACAAATGTACAAATGAGAAGGTCAAAATATCACTGCACTTCACATTTCGATCAAAATACTTATATATGGTTGGTTTGTCGCTGTAATCCAGTTATCCAAGTTTTATAAATATTGGAGTACCGGTTAAGGAGATATAGCTTCTGGCACTTGAGAGGTCACCGAACAGTCTTTTGAGGTCCGAAAATAAATGAAGAGTAACACGAATTTCACGAAGCTATATATCGCTGAACTCTCCATGATCCACTGCATCCTGTGTGAATTAAAAGTATTATTTTACGCGTTTTTGAAAACGTGAAATCGTGATCTATTTTGACCTTCGAGACAGTCACATCGTCCATGCCCACAGCCGTTACTACACGACACTCTTAACAGTCTTTTAGCGCTCCAGCATGCCCCGGTACTTCACCAAGGTCGACGATATTTAGTCAGCAAAGAAAACAATGAAGACGCACGAGCCACAGCGGTAGCCATACCGCCTCGGGAAGGATTTGATGCCAATAAGATATAAATATTACGGCTACGAAAATGAAAGGGTATTGCAGAAGGAGACCGGGAAATGCGACCACAAAATGGATCGGGGAAATGGACCGGGAAAGAGAGGCTGCCAGAGAAGCGAAACGGGTATTGATGGCCCGTCTCATTGTGGGCAACAACGTATGTGAAGTTTCGTGTTCCCGGTTGGAACATGGCTGAATTGGAACATGGAAGCAGAGTGGAACATACAACAAGATTGTTCACTCCGAATCCATCTGTGGAATGGCACACCAATGACGATGTAACGGTACACGAAGCACGAGGTACCGTTGTAATGTAAGTCG
The DNA here is from genome assembly GCA_034440615.1 of Ashinkailepas kermadecensis. Lineage (NCBI taxonomy): Eukaryota > Metazoa > Arthropoda > Thecostraca > Neolepadidae > Ashinkailepas > Ashinkailepas kermadecensis. The sequence continues at coordinate 864,522 of JAOTOM010005147.1, read as the reverse complement.
ACGCAAATTGCACGTAACTGGAGTGGAAATTTTGGATGGGCCAGAATTGGTTATAGGTGGACAGTTTGACTGGATAAGGTAGGATCTGAAGCGGATGGGCTGTGCTGAACGGGATTACAAGGCATTGATGGGAATGCATGGCATTCAATTTGATCGCGTGCGCCATGTTTAATTTTATTTGCGGCGGTAGACCTGCTAGATTAGCTGTCCTTATACAATGGGTTAGACTCAGCTTGAATGGTACAGATTGATTGCGATGTTGGTCCGCTCCACTCGAGCTTCGTTGGGCCGGGTCGGCAACTTGAAGATGTACAACAAATGTACACTTTGGAGTAAAGCCTATAAAGAGGACGAGGGATTGCGACTGGAAATGCGGTCAAGATTAGTCTCGATACATAAAACATAGTTAAATACAGGACCGGGAAAGGCGAAGGGAACTGTTGCTGAGCTGCTACTGAACTTAACTCTTACTGCACTGCTACTGAACTGAATAGAACAGGAAGTTGTTATTTGCGGTAATAATACAACGGGTGGTGACACGGATGGAAAATTCAGTTGGAATGCTGAGTAAATGTTTTTTTTTCGCTGCGCGCTCAGCCGTACAATTAATGGTGTCCAGTAGCGCTTAAAAAGTGGACATGGAAATAGGAGTATCGAAGTCGTCGAAAGCGCGTGCCCGTGCAAAAAAAAACTGTCTGATGCCGAAGCTATGGGCAGTTGGCGACCATGCGTGTTCATACGTATGTTTAGTCAAGTGTTGTATGACTGAACACACCAAAAGTATATGCATATGCAAATCCACGTTTCATTTATTAGCAACATTGTTATTGTTCTCTTGGAAGTTTAAAATATGCATATTTGCGTAAATCGGCCATGATTACCATAGCAACCACGGAACATTCAAGAACAAGCAGTCAAACCAGTTGCTCAGTGGTTGCAGCATGCGCTACTTACGTCGGTGACTTGATCTCAGTCTCCTGCGTCCAGACTAAAGTGAGCCTTTCACAACGTCTCCAACATGCCACTGTCAGCAAGGGATAAGAAACGGAAGCGGCAAGAGCGTTACCGGCGTGAGGTGCAGGCGCAGTTGGACGTAGGAGTTCAACATGACCGAGGGGAAGATCAGGTAGGTGGCAAACGGGTGTTGTGATGATAATTACATGCGATGCATTGATGACCCACAGCCGAAAATCGGAACACTTCTTTTCGTCACTGGTCACAGCCTTGCGCATCGACCACGTTTTGGAGTACAGCGGAAAATAATAGACGCATCATACTCCTAATTCTCATCCTGTTATTTGAATAGTACCAGGGTATTGGATGAAATAGGATAACACCAACAAACAAAGTCCATGAGTCTATGTTTGCATATAATATACATAAACGGTACGGTTTTCACGTCCGTTTATTGAGCGGCACAAGACCATTTGCTCCAACTCCACACCCCATCGGTGATGGTACGTAAGGCCCATACCCGGGTGTGGGTCTTAGTCTTAATTGAGACTGGAAGCACACACAGTGGATCTGGTGGTTTCCACCTGAACAAAGGCGTCGCCACCGGCTCTGGGGGGGGGCAGCCCCCTCCCTGCCGTGAAACGGGGGGGGGGGGCAGCCCCCCCTCCCTGCCGTGAAACGGGGGGGGCGCCGCCCCACAAACATTTCAGGAGTCCCCCTACCCGGAAATTGGACAGGAAAAAGGGTGAGCAAGGAGGCCGACGGGACATAAGATCATGCTGGCAAAGCGGCCCCAAGGAAATCAGATCAGGTCTCTAAGAGACGTAGGACGGAGATGGGGGAGGCCTCCAGGACGAAGAGGATGCCACCAAGAAGGACAAGGACCCAACCAGGTTAGACAAGAAAGCCTCCGATGCGTGTCAGGAGATTCTTAATTTGGAAAAGGAGGCCCCCAAGATGGAAGAGGAGGACCCTATAATAGAAAATGAGGACATATAATAGGGGAGATTTCCCCGGACGCCGGAGGAGGCCCCAAGATGGATAAGGTATCCGCAGGAATGAGAGTAGGCCACTGGAATAGGAAATGGAAACCATATTTTGAAAGAGGACCCTAGGAGAGAAGAGTTGGGACCAGGACGCAAAATCATCCTGCCAAGAGGACAATGAGGCTCCAAACATACATGAGGAGGCATCCAAGACGTGAGAGGAGGCCCCTAGTCTTGAACTGTTTGAGAACAAACCTGGAGCGGACGCATGCATTGACACATGTTGCGCCCGAAATTAATCTAGTTGGATCATAAGCCGTCTACGTCGGTGTAATGAAATAAAACATAATAATACAATGCAATACAATAATGTGTTACAATGCAGTATTATGGTGTAATGCAATGATCTACAGATCTACAGATCATCCCATACCTTGTCAGAATACCAGTTCAGACTGGTGATCGGTCACTGCGATAATATCAATCAACGTAATCTGTATTGGAGCGCTCACTAACACGTCTCACTTAATACCAGTTCAGACTGGTGATCGGTCACTGCGATAATATCAATCAACGTAATCTGTATTGGAGCGCTCACTAACACGTCTCTCTTAATCGAGCTACCATTACCACACACCCCGCATCGGTAGACAGCTTATGAACTATTACGGTGCTGTGAGTCACTGGTGCGAACTTGTACCCATGCGTTCCCTTCATCGTGATGGCTCTCAAGAAGCGCTCGGTGAGGTGGGTCGTAACGTCCATTACTTCCCGCTTTGATACAAATATGAATTTGATGCAGCTGACTAGCTTGTGTGACAGATACTCAAGCATGTCGTCCACCATTAGTATCGGGTTGTTAGCTGGCGCTTGAGGCACTTGAGTCGCGGCGCGCTTGGCTGTTCCCCCGATGCCGTCGCAAGCGCCCTTGCCGCGCGACGTGGCAAAACATTCCACTCGTAGAATTCCCCAAAATCGGTGTGATAGTGACACACACTGATGAAGCTATGCTTATTTTTATACTGTACAGCACTGTCGTCTGTGACATTTAGAATATATTTGAGGTCAAGTACTTTGGTCGGAATTTCTGGGATAGCCGTTGCAGGGACGCATACACCATGGCGATGTTGTGCTTTGTGTCGTCAGAGGTGCAGCAGCAGCTCTGATGGCACAGTACCTCGTCCTGACGCCAGTACAATGGGACGAGTCCCAGTGTGTGGTGCCTTGAGCCTTGAGCTGCACCCTGCACCACAAACGAATAATTTTCAGCGAAATCGCACCACAGAATCACTTCGCCCTCCTTGGCCTTTGCGCCGGTGAAGTACTGACCTTGTTTGTCAGCCACAAAGTGATGTCTGGTCAGCTTCACGGTTTGCAGGCTCAAATATCGCATGCCTTGCTCTTCGGTCTAGACTGTTTTTATGAGTGCTCAGCCACTGTTTGTACCTAATCGCAATATCCATGTCATCTGCCATCACCCCGTCTTCACCAGGGCAGTCCTCACAGCTGTGCATCATGCAGTTACCGTTTTCCATGTCACATACAGTGTGATCGAAGTCACGATATTTGAGACCGGGAAAGTCGAGAGCGGGGATATGAACAATTTTGAATTTTTATGATTAGTGTACACGCACACCGACTGCGTCCGACTGCTGCCTGCCAAGACGCAATGTTCCGGACGAAAAGCAGCAGAGGTTGAGAAGCCGATGTGGGAGTTTACAGGGTTCTGCTTGTATAGATCATATACCTCACACAAGTTTCCAAAAACAAGCCTTTTCTGAACTGTACTTTTGGTTCCATCAATCTGTCGCACCGCGACACGGTCGATCTTGCCAGGAAACATCCGGCTGATCTGGTCCGACTCATTAAATAGCTTTACTTTCACCTTTTCTGAGTCCGACACGCTTAGACCTTTCCTCGCTTCACAGGCAGAACGGTCAGCGAGAGTGAGCAGTGAGCAGTGGGACCCCATCACGGCGCCACCCCTTTCCTCGCTTCACAGGCAGCACGGTCAGCGAGAGTGAGCAGTGAGCACTGGGACCCCATCACGGCGCCACCCCTTTCCTCGCTTCACAGGCAGCACGGTCAGCGAAAGTGAGCAGTGAGCACTGGGACCCCATCACGGCGCCACCCCTTTCCTCGCTTCACAGGCAGCACGGTCAGCGAGAGTGAGCAGTGAGCACTGGGACCCCATCACGGCGCCACCCCTTATGCGTTTGTGCCCTTCCTGATATTTCACAATATTCGCAGATTTTATTTTCGCGATGTAATAAACGGTTGTGCGAATGGATCTCCGCTATCATAATGCGATTGCCATGTTGTGGATGTTTCTCTCGCCTTGTAATTGACCGGAAGATATAACTCATAAATAATGTACTACCACAATTTTTATACATTTTGGCATGCCTTTTCAGCCTTTGGCCTGACGAGTTAGAATGCTTATGCAACACAACAATCAGTATCAGATAACCAACATTTTCACCCCATCACGTGTGTCGAACGTCAAATTGCCTGTATTTCAGCAATGTATCGTTTTAAACATCTTAAAACATGCCACGATAAGCCGGCGTAAAACAACTATGCATGCCAAATTTAAAACGGACATGTAGAGTTTTACGTTTTTTTTTTTTTTTTTTTTGTTTGTTTGTTTGTTTGATTTGATTTGTCCCTATTTGTTTTTGCTTCGAAAGATAGAATATCGAAATTGATTTCTGCTTTTTTTCTTCAAAATCGCATTGTGACTGTCCTGGAAGTTAAAGTAGATCACGATGTCATAAGTTCAAAAAGCTTGTAAATGAAAATTCAGAAATAGTCAAAAGATGCAGTTCATTATTGTTAGCTCAACGATATATAGCATTCTAGAATTATGTTTCTTCGTTCAGGTAAAGGCCTCCAGACACCCTTAATAGGTGACATCTCAAACATGCCCGAGGCTATAACTCGTTGACCGTTGCTCTGAGCTTTCTAAACATCTTCTGAGCTTCATCTTGATTCGGCTCTTCAGAAAACCTCACATAGTTATTTTCATTAAAATATGAAATATTGGCTGTTATTTTGACCCTTTCGCTTGTCGATTTGTCGTTGAATTGGCCTGCCAGCATATGACCAATGCACATAATAATTGAGCTGTTTTGAAAGATTCGGGGTTACCCAATGCTCGCTATCCATCGTATGTATATAATAATTATATATGTATTAATCTCCCCATATTTGATATTAAAATTACTTTCGAGCAGTTGTAATTGAACTCGGGCATTACGTTTAAAGAAAATATACGACCTTCAATATACCAGGAGGTGCTGAGTTGATATCAAAAGTAACGATAAAAGTTATATTTTATTACTCAACGTTTCGGCCAGGGGCTATCGTCAGGAGTGATGAAAAAAGCTAAAGCTTAAAAAATTGAAAAAGGCACGCGGGAAAAAGCGTGCAAAAATACACGTGGAATGCCGAAAAGCCTCCTCAGTGGTGCAGACACTCACAGAAATTCCAAACCAGAAACAAACTATGTCAAGAAGGAATCCTCTGAGGAAGCCCGAGCCGATGGTCCATATACATATCGATACATACACTCACGCACATGTATAGACATATATCCAATATAATGCGTAATACATACTATATATAATTTATGTTTATGTAATTTTATGTGATATACCAAGACGTCGTTTGCGTGTTTAGTTGCGGCCGTAGATTACGTATATGTAGAGATTCGAGGACCTTCAGATCAGCGTTGTCCCTGGCTGTTACCAGAATTTCTACTTTGAAAAATCGAACTTTCCGTTCCCATTCGCCTTTATTACAAAAAAAATACATGAGCACGAGTTGACTATGACCATGACTCGTTTGGTCCTCGCCATCCTCGCTGCGCCACCGGCCCAGTGGTGTAGCCAATGGGAAAGAGGGCTTTCGCGCACCAGGTTCCTCTTACGTTCCAGGGGAACTCTCAGGCTCCGGAAACCTCTTGAGTCCCAGGAGGCCTATACAATTTCAGAAGTCCCTGTCTAGCTTTAGATCGGTCTCCAGGATGTCTTGCCAGTTGCGAGACCTAAAAGGGCCGTGGAAAGGCCCAACGCAAACCTGGCGCCTATCGTGGGCACCTAAGGAATACAAACATTCTTTAAGGGCCAAAAACAGCACATAAAAGATCATAAGCTCCAAGTACGCCGCCTATTATTTTTTTTGTGGAAACCGCCAAAAAAACAGTGGGGTAAATCCGAATAGTTTTGACAAATGTCGGGGGCGGGGTACACCTTAGGAAAATCCTGCTTTCATTACAGCCTCGGCCACACCAACTTCTAAAACGATTCTCCACCCGTGTGACCTTGAACGCTCGGAGGCTGAGCAGCTGGCCGGCGCTCGGTATTTACCAACGGATTGCGATTTTTGTTTGCGTGGGATGCGTTCATTAAATTTTAAGTCACAAGGTTTCATAATAATACCTCCCGTTTGAAACATCGAAATACCTGACTTGTGGCCGGATTCTCCCCGTTCGGGGCCACGAACGGGGGTGGGGCGAATAAGCCTCCCTTAACAATTGGATGGCTATTGTTGAATGCTAATCTTGACCAGCTGGCAGTTGTCCACATGTCCCGACGTGCATGAGGTGTGTTGCAGGGACCTGACGCCAAGAGGATGAAGCTGAGCGACGAAGAGAGATCTGTCCAGCTGGAGCCGCTGATGAAGACTGGCTGGATGAAAACCGAAGGCAGGGATGCCATTGAGAAGAAGTTCCAGTTCAAAGATTTCAACGAGGTAATTGTTTTTCGTCGATGTATTAAATCGTTTCATTAGGCGTCATGAGCGGACAATATTGGTGGCGCTGCCCTAGTTGTGGGTTTCTGAGTGAACACCACCAGAGTGAGCTTGTGACGGGGGCCGCGGTAGCTCAGTTGGTAGAGCGTCGGACTCTTGATCGTAAGATTGTGGGTTCGAATCTCACGGCCGACGGCGTTTACCGAGTCCACCCGCGACCAATCGGCGTGAGAGGTTGGCGACGCTATATGGCCGTTGAATGCGTCGTAAAAGAACCGAATAGTGGGCTTGCTATGGTTAATGCCGTATTCTAGTTTCCATAGGAGGTGCAAATGATTTCCAATGGCCAAATTTGAAACCAAATTTGATTGAAACAAGCAACGAAGTATCACGTATAGTTTGTTTTATTATATAATCATTTGACCCTGTGACTTTTTTGTTAAAAATGAAATAGGAGCAATTGGTCATTCAACTTTTTGTACCAAAAATACGTCATACAGTTTCCGTGTAATATTTATGTGGACGTTCCAGAGATTCACTTGCTGGTTCGTATTCAGTGTTGAACCACATGAAGTGGACGATATTTACATGCCAGAGGACCAGTCAGCAGAAATATACACCAACCTAAACTAGTTCCTCCGGACGGAGGCGCGGCCAAGGCCTCCCCTCCACACGAACCAGAAATATTAAGTGCTGTGTAGCGCGTAGTAAAAGCATTGCCCCATTCAACCCCCAACGGAGACAAATTAGAGGATAATTTTCTGAAGAGCATTCTTTTCTGGATGGGAAAAGATCCAGGAACCGCCCATGTTTCCAGCCCTGGTCACGATGCTGGCCACGCGACGACGGTCGGCCGCGCTGACCTCGCCCACTGCCCGCCACCGCAGGCTTTCGGCTTCATGTCGCGCGTGGCGCTGAAGGCCGAGAAGATGGACCACCACCCGGAGTGGTTCAACGTCTACAACCGCGTCGAGGTGACGCTGTCCACCCACGACGTGGGCGGTCTCAGCAAGAAGGACGTGACGCTGGCGCAGTTCATGGACGCGGCTGCCTCCCGCTAGGCGGCTCCAGGCGGCCGCCTCCCGCTAGTCGGCTCCAGACCAGCGCCATGGCCAGCGGCACGTGCCGCACCGGCGCCCGCCGGGCCACCGGCAACCGTCGACCGGTGTGACAAGTCGAATACATTCGCAATTCGCAATTGTCGCCAAAATGTCTCGGCGACTTTGGATGTTGTCTATTGGCAGGGTTACCGTGGGAGTGGATGGTTTCAGGTGGCGGTCAGTGTCTGACGTCAGATGTCAATTGAAATGTCTGGCTCGCAGAGCAGATTCCTGGACCAAGAACGTACAACTGCATTGAAGCATCCCACGCATAAACAACGTCGAGATGAAATAGGCAAATCATGGTCGGCCATTCTGTGTTCTAGGTCTTGGATGGATGACAGGGGCCGTGGAGTAACGCTATATGTGCACATTAAGGTTGTATGTGGAAGTGTGCAACTGCAAAGCTTCAGATCTCACCAAACTTGTGCAAAAAACGGGACCAATCGCGTGGTAAATATCCATGTGTATTGCGAGGATTTATGTCATAAACATCGTCATTGTGCATACGAGCGTTTCTAGATGTTCCACAGCGCAGTTTCTATTCAGATTAAAAACCAAATTGACACACAGGGCAGAGCACGCCTGCCACGCTTTTTGTCACACAAACCTGACCACCGACGGCTCATCGAGGGGTTAGTTTCGGCGCCCAGTTTGCGCGAGAGCGCCGAAATTTGAACGGTGATATCACACAGCGTGGAATCGACATGGTCCGACTCGTCTGATCTCCGTCGGGAGTTTGTGAGCAGCACCCCCGCATGGTGCCACCCCCGTATCGTCATGGATGCCATGGACGTCCCGACCGACCTGGATGCCGGGACTATGCTGGGCGCACTGACACGGGTAGCGTCAGTGTGCACTAGTAGTCACACTAGTAGCGTCGACCGCCTGCCCAACCATACCGGGCACTTCTAGTGGCGTCCGTGGCTGCTGTGTTCGACCTGGGGTGTCATTCCAGTCGACATGTCCGTCGTGGCTGACCATCACGGCACGTGCCGTCAAAATCAAGTACGTCTGGACACGATGAGCACAGAGGATGGCACCAGACCTGCGGGTGACAGGACCGGTAGCGTTAGAAACAGTGCACTGTGCACACTGCTCTTGGGCTCCTGTGCTGGTCTCCGGCATTTGTGCATGTTCGGTACCTGTGCTGGTCTCTGGCACTCGTACATGCCTGGTAGGACAGCGACTCTGTGAGCACCTCCATCACACCCTCTTTCATCAGTTGGCGACAGCACAGACTACATACATGCACGTATACTCTCCGAGCTTTTAACTCGCACATTTGTAGTGAGCATTTACCGAAATATCTTACTAAGATAATTCAGAGTACTACATGCATGGATAAAACGAAGTGTTTTTTTTAATGGAAAACTCGAAGGTGTTCCCAAAGCAGGGTAATAACGCCGTACCGATGACCTCCGCGGTAATAACGCAGTACCGATGGCCTCCGCGGCACACGAACACCTGCAATCTACCGAAACGACATGCAGTTGGCCACTGTTGACACTGGCGCACCACTGACGCACGACTAGCGTTCGGCTGACGCACGACTGGCGTTCGACTGGCGCACGACCGGCGTACGGCTGATGCACGGCTAACGCACGGCTGGCGTACGATTGGCGTACGATTGACGCACGACTGAGGGACGACTGGGCTCGGCCAATAGCGGCATTCACCTGGGATGCACGTCAACTTCCATACGCAACCAATGCAATTGCGTCAATAGCGGTAGTTTGCATTCCTTTAAAAAACGGAACTCGACGAGACTGTGGAAGATGCAGCATACACCGCACGAGACAACCCCACCCAGGGCACCCAACGCAACCCCTAGCAAACTACAGGAGAGGAAGCACACACCGTACGAGACAACCCCACCCAACTCCTACCAGACTGTAGAACAGGCAGCATATACCGCACGAGACAACCCCACCCATGGCACCCAAACCAACCCCTATCAAACTGCAGGAGAGAAAGCATACACCGCACGGGACAACCCCACCCAGGGCACCCAAACCAACCCCTAGCAAACTACAGGAGAGGAAGCACACACCGCACGAGACAACCCCAACCAACTCCTACCAGACTGTAGAACAGGCAGCATATACCGCAAGAGACAACCCCACCCAGGGCACCCAAACCAACCCCTAGCAAACTACAGGAGAGGAAGCACACACCGCACGAGACAACCCCCACCCAGGGCACCCAACGCAACCCCTAGCAAACTACAGGAGAGGAAGCACACACCGCACGAGACAACCCCACCCAGGGCACCCAACGCAACCCCTAGCAAACTACAGGAGAGGAAGCACACACCGTACGAGACAACCCCACCCAACTCCTACCAGACTGTAGAACAGGCAGCATATACCGCACGAGACAACCCCACCCATGGCACCCAAACCAACCCCTATCAAACTGCAGGAGAGAAAGCATACACCGCACGAGACAACCCCACCCAGGGCACCCAACGCAACCCCTAGCAAACTACAGGAGAGGAAGCACACACCGTACGAGACAACCCCACCCAACTCCTACCAGACTGTAGAACAGGCAGCATATACCGCACGAGACAACCCCACCCATGGCACCCAAACCAACCCCTATCAAACTGCAGGAGAGAAAGCATACACCGCACGAGACAACCCCACCCAGGGCACCCAACGCAACCCCTAGCAAACTACAGGAGAGGAAGCACACACCGTACGAGACAACCCCACCCAACTCCTACCAGACTGTAGAACAGGCAGCATATACCGCACGAGACAACCCCACCCATGGCACCCAAACCAACCCCTATCAAACTGCAGGAGAGAAAGCATACACCGCACGAGACAACCCCACCCAGGGCACCCAACGCAACCCCCAGCAAACTACAGGAGAGGAAGCACACACCGTACGAGACAACCCCACCCAACTCCTACCAGACTAGAACAGGCAGCATATACCGCACGAGACAACCCCACCCAACTCCTACCAGACTAGAACAGGCAGCATATACCGCACGAGACAACCCCACCCAGGGCACCCAAACCAACCCCTATCAAACTGCAGGAGAGAAAGCATACACCGCACGAGACAACCCCACCCAAGGCACCCAACCCAACCCACAGCAAACTGCAGGAGAGGCTGCATACACCGCATGAGACACCCCCACGCTACATGACAAATGAAGCCGACGCGCCCTAAAGCCCAAGTAACCAGCTAACCACCCTAGCAAATAATGCTGCGCACGTGGAATCGTCTCGGTTCACGTGAGTCCGGCCACTCCAGCAGTTCTACAGCAGTCGACCGCATCAATCAACAAGGGCAGCACAGGTCCCCATTGCGTCGTTTGCACTTTCGGAACGATGTCCAGTCGAAACGATCTGATACAGCCACAGAGTGGTTCTGGCCAGGTACCGAGCGTATGGTGCTTGGTTTGGGCCAGTAGTGGTGGCATAACCTAACAGTTACTGGCTTTGGCCAGTTGCGATACGTACCCAGATTACCACTGTGTTCAAATTCGTACCCGGTTGGGCGTCAAATGTGTTCATCGTTATGCATGATGACGCAATGTCCAACTTTAGTGACTGAAAATGCGAGCATGATGCCAAATCATATATGTACCGCCAAGGCTGGCAAGTCTTTTTTACCACGTGCTAATTTTAGCAGGCCTAAACCACGGTGTACACCGGATGGTCAAGACCAGCCTTACACACATAGGGGCTTAAATTGGCTAAAATGCATTTCTCTATAATTATAGTCACTTTTCGCGATGGGATTAAACTGAAATATAACACTGAAAATGTCCTTGTACATTGATGATGCTGATGAATTGGAGTTCAGGGATGCATCGACTGCCAGGGTCATTTTTTACGCCCAGGCCCTTGTATATTGTCAGGATCAATTGTCTACCATGCGTTTTATGCATATTTTGTTGGCTGCGACTCCCGCTTACAGCTGGCTAGGCGGGCACCATTTTTGGATTGCGGTGAGCTGGCTCGGAGTGCAGCGGCGGTGGTCAGCGTGTCTGGGTTTTACGAGTGAAATATAGCGTAGCGTGACAGTGCCCGTAGTGAATACGTTCGGGACACGAGGAAACACAACATTGCGTGATCGGTAGGACTTTGGTGGTAATTCAGTGTCCTGTGCAGCTACATGTCGAGCGGGCGCCCCGAGGGAGGCTATCGAGGTCCGCCCGAAACCGGGAGCGACGAATACTTCCTGATAACGCAGCGCCAGACGAAGTATCCGAGGACGTCTGATACGAGGAAACACAACACCATGTAAATTGCATTCATGATGGATATTCTTCTTTCTTCATCGTCAAACAGGATGTCCAATGACCACCTCTGCGATTGGGTGTTTGAGAAAGATTATGCTGGAAAATAAAACCGCCTGAGACATGTATGCTCTGCCATAAACAACCCTCATTTGTATTTTCTCCGGTACGTGACACATCAGGAAAGTGTTCACCAATACAATTGTAGATAATTGGTATTTAATGGCTGGGTCCGTAATATTCTCTCTGCTATTTTTGAACCTTAAAATAGCAAATCAAGAGACGAACTTCAGTTTTCTTGTCCACATATTACCTACTAGGCATTTAAGACACAAGCAGGCAGTGTTTTTATGCACACAACATTAAATAAAATTGTTCCACGTGGTTTACTAGATAAACGGCGATTTTGCATTCCGGGGAGTTTTAGCCAGCTTTAGCTGGTTTAAACCAGCTTCGCCCCGGGCCCGAGTGACGCCGACCACGTACCGAGCGAGTCGAGCGGGCGGTCGTAGTCCTCCTCGGAGAACACGCGCCGCGGGAACGCAGTGCCGAGCGTGAACTCGCCGGCGGGGTCGGTGCGGTGCATCTTCACGTACAGCCGGACGGCGGCCAGCGCCTCCTTGGCGGCGAACTGCGACTGCAGGGTGGCGCCGTCCGTCAGGCGGATCTGCCGGCCAGTGACAGTTCAGCGGCCGATGACAACTGCGACTGCAGGGTGGCGCCGTCCGTCAGGCGGATCTGCCGGCCAGTGACAGTTCAGCGGCCGATGACAACTGCGATTAGCATCTGACGAGTGCATGTAGGATGTCATCCGGATTTATCGGGCACATGTAGCCAGTCAACTCGACAGTAGGTATATATGATCTGTCGATCAGGTCTGACTGAAGCATATAGTCCGTCGGTCCAATCTGTCAGGCACGTACAGCATGTCAGTCGGGCCTGACAGGTCCGAGCAGTCCGTCAGTCAGATATGACAGCATTCACGGTCTGCGAGTGGGATCTGACAGGCACATATATTGTCAGTCAGATATGATGGGCATGCACAGTACGTCAGTAGGATGTGACAGATGCGCACAGTCTGCCAGCAGGATCTGACAGGCACGCACAGTATGCCAGTATAATCTGACAGGCACGTACAATCTTGTTAGCTTGATCTGACAGCCATGTGTGGTCTGCTAGTCTAATCTGACAGGCACGCACAGCAGGCTGTCAGATCTGGCAGGCAAAGCACAGACAACGCTCTGTTACAGGACCAAGTCTGTTAGTCGCACAGGATTTAGTCGCCTGACAGGCGTATACAGTCTCTTAGTTAGATATGGCGGTTACCCAGTCCCTCAGTCGGATATCACATGGAAATGCATTCCATCAGCGGGGGTCTATTGCTAGACGGGTAAAGAGCGCCGCGATAAACAGGCGCATCGGATTAAAAGCACGGCACTAGGACAGCGCCAACCATTGCTAAAAGAGTCGCTTCTCGACAGGCTAATCTGGGGCTAAAAACCAAGAGACCTCTTTTTCTGAGTCTCATAAAAGTGCCTTCACTCAGGCTAAGGTGCCCAATTCCAGCTCCCCGACCACAGCCAGCGTGTTACCCTTTTCTCCACGCCGGTCGGCATAGACGGCCTAGACAGTGAACTCTGCCAGCTTTCACTTGGCGACGTCAGCCGGCATGCCACTGTGAGGGCATGCATGCTGCCACGGATCGGAAACTCTCGGGCGGCACTTTGATGTTTCCGACCACCGACAGATACTAGCGACATCTATCGGACGATCGGATAACTAATCCTGGCTGAGATGCGAAGAACACCCATCGAAAAAGCTTCACGGGATGAGGAGATATAGCTGTATCGGCCTTCTACCACGCGTCGCTTGAAGAAAAAAAACTTCGCCTTCTGCGCCAGCCGGGGACGCATTCTCCAGTAGGCGCCATCTCTTGGGCCGCCATATAGAACCATGAAGCTCGTGACCAACTAACCTGTGCCGACTAACTGAGGGAAGCGGAGTGTCAGGAGAGCCGGCAGAAAACAAGGGAGAGCACCTGCCCCCCTCCACCTCCAACCGTATATGTCTGGGACTCGTCTGGGGCAGACCAATTCCATTCCGATGCCCCCCCCAAAGGGCTGCTGATTGGCCAGAGACCGATTGGCTGATTGGCCCTGGCAGTCACATTTCCTCTGAGGTACCTTCTTTGACAAACGAGAGAGCCCTGAGCAGGCATAGGAGCACATGATGAACATTGATTGGGCCGAGGGGCCCCGGAACAGCCATTGGAGCCCTCTGAGGCACTGTGAGGGGCCCCCTGCATGACCCCATTGCAGCTGCCACGTCTCCCATGTGAACCCTCGCACGCCCAGGTGGGTGGGTAGATACCTACCCCCCCCATGACGTTTCGTACCATAGCCAAAAAACGGTTCGCACTAGAGCTCTGGGATTTACAGTACCTTATGCTCCATCAATTTGACACATGCTCCAAAATTATCAGATCAAGGTCATGTCACGTCAGTGACCTACAACGCTTTTAGTGGCAGCATGTCAGACCAAACTGCGGAAAATTTCACATATTGTGACAATATAGATACACGATCGTTTAACAGATTGCATATCGTTCTCAATAACCTTTGCACACTTGAAGCACACCATCATGCCCCTAACAAGGTCATCATAGGTCACCAACCGACTTCACCTGAAAATTGACTGACCTTTAAAATCACAAGACAAACTTATCGCAAAAGCTATAAAACGGTTAGTACCATGCGTTGGACACATCCATGGTGTGGCGAATGTCAGGTGCAGGTTATCCTAGGTCAGTGACCTATACAGTGCCGATAGCATGTGTGATAATATGGTAAACTAGTTTCATTTGCCTCTGGTTTATCAAATTTTGAACTGTCACCTCAGGTCATCATAGGTCAAGGACTAAATTGATCTACAAATCAGTTTTGGCCGTGCAGTGGAAGAATAATTGTGCACTATAGTTATGGAAGTCCTAGTACCTGCGCTACAAATGTGTTTTTTGTTTGACCTGATATAGCCTCTACGTTGACCTCGGATTGTAAAAAGGACTGAACCAATTACTTCTTAGAATCACCCAATCTATCTGATGCCGTTATGTATATGGGGAGGGGTAGGTAACCTACCCCACTCCCCGGCCGGGGGTAGGTAACCCCCCCTCCTCGGCCGGGCGAAGTTGGCGCGGAGCATCGGCCGTGCGAGGGTTATGGTCGTCAGCGGCGGGCTGCTAGTGGGTGAGGCAGCTAGGTTAGGGGCCGCGACCCATCCGAATAACTATTGTCGGAATTGGATTCCTTTGACCATTGCGAATTCAAAAATGTCTGGATATTCATATTTTGAATGATATTTAACATAGTTATCGGCCACCGAACATAACCGTGCAAAGTGACCTTCCAGAAATTCCCCAGGCTATAACTCCTGAACAGTTGACCTGATCGAAGTAAAATTTGCACAGGTGGATTCAGGGCATATGATAACCCCATACAACAATTTTGGTCCAGATCTGACAGATGAAGGCGCCTGGCCCTTGTCGATCTGTCGTGGAATTCCCCACCTCTTCCAAGTAAGAGATGGAATGCAAAATTACGAGGAGGCATTTGCAACAGGAAACACTAAATACCACTGGTTCAGACTTTCTCGTGATTTAGAATAAATAACTGGGCAATGAAATGGATAATTACATGCTTCACTTGATTCAAAACGCATAAGTTACTTCCAAAAACACACAACGCGCCATAAACGTAGTACACCACGCCATGCGTTTAAATGTCCCCTGGAACAAAGAAATGGAGGCATAGATGTTTTTAATTAATTCCTTACCGCCACAAGGCTTCATGCAGCAGGACCAAAGTTCCCTAGCTTCTCCAAAAAGCGGAAATTGGCTGAAGCTAAACGACGCGTTACTCTCCAACGAGGGAATGTGCCCCTGGAATCAAACAATATCCTAGCCAGGATTAGCTTCGGCTTCCCACCGCTAAGTGGCAATAGTCCGTTCTTTGTCGCCGATTCCGGGGAGTTTCCTATCAGTCTAGTATTATCCGTGATGCTACCGGATATGAGATACACGAGCAGTAAACTGACCATCCAGAATGGGTCATTGCTCAGATCTAACTTCATTCGTTCACGTTAGGCATAGATCCCGCTTACTTGGCCAAAATACACTTACCAAGTGTTCCAAATAAAAGTTCATTCACGTTTTCATTAAGAAGCAACAAGGGCATTGAACACGTAATCAGTAACAAAATTAGTCCTCATTGAGCAACAAGTGTAGAACAGCTGGTTCATGGAAGGCGATTCAAATAGGCAGCACTCTTGCGCTCCCGATCAATGGCAGCCGGACACGCTCACGATCAGTAACAGCTGGACACAATCAGTGACAGCCGGACACGATCAGTGACAGCCGGACACGATCAGTAACAGCCGGACACGATCAGTGACAGCCGGACACGATCCCGATCAGTGACAGCCGGACACGCTCCCGATCAGTGACAGCCGGACACGCTGCAGGCTGTCAATTGTGCCGGCACTAACGTCCACGGGACGTCCGTACGTGGACGTACCCCGTCTCAATCGTGACGGCGGCCTGAACTCCTGAACAGTCGCTGGCTTGTCACCGCGGATCGGTCATTCAGGCGGCTTCACATCATGAAGTCTGGTGGCGCGAGATCGGGGGAGTGAGGGTCCCACAGCACGGCATTGTTGAGGGGCCCATCTCTCGGCGGGCATCGCTGTCGTCCCGAGACCCTCCTGGGCGGTTCTGGGAACGTCTGGGCGGTTCTGGGCGGTTCTGGGCGGTTCTGGGACGTCGTCGTGGGATTGAGCGAGACCAGGAGTGGTTCCGACAGGTCGGGCGACCCCGCGTACAGCAAAAGCGTTGCTGGCATGGCTGAAGACGCACTTCCCTCGCAGACACATAGGCCTGAACAGCGCCGTGACATGGCCCCTCATTCCCCCGATCTCGCGACGTCAGACTTCGTGTTGTGGGGTCTCCTGAATAAAAGAACCGCTCTAAGCTGACAAGCCAGCGACTGTTCAGGAGCTCCACGCCCCCAGCAGGCTGATTCATTTTGATTATGTGTTAAATACCCTCGTTCCTGATCCTGAAAATATGAGTCAACTTGTGTCTGCACCACTCAGCACCATCATACCTGCAGTCTGGTTGTGGTGTACTCCTTCTTGGCGGCCTCGGACGGCGCGGCTGTGGCCGCTGCCGACTGGGTCACCTGGGCGGCGGGAGCGGCCGCCTCCGCCGGCACGTCCATGTTGAAGCGCTCCCTCCTGGCCTGACATAATATCGGCCAAATCAGTCTCGAGTTCGAGAGAGCAGTACAGTGGGCACTTACTTATGCACATAGATATACCAAACCCAAACGTGTGCCAGATATCAACACTACCTATTTTGCATTAGTTTCCAGGTCATGTGACTGTGCGGTACAAAGCTCACGCCTAAAATGTAATAGTTGAAAGGCAACTGAGACGTCGTGTTTCTCACAATTTTGTCAGCCTCGATTTCCCTTTTCACGCGTTCCCGCGCCAGCCGCTCCTCTATCTTGTCCCGCCTCCTTTCCTCGGCAATTTTCTTCATTTCTAGCTCCTCCATCCTAGAAACAATGAAAATGGCTGAATTGCAGACACCAATTCCATAATCCATCGACAAATGCAACAGTGGCACATATGGGAGACAGTTGATCACCTTTGATTTGGAGATGGATGGGCCACGGTTTGGATGCCCAAAGCAAGCATCTTTAGCTAGTTAGTTATTTGACCTTTGGGGCACATCGACTGCAATGGTCATGGGTCTCATGTTAAACCTTATTGAGTAAACATTTGGGTGGCGAGCTAAAATAAAAATACACAAAACTGTGCATGCATGCATGCATGCATAAAGACGGCGAATGCCTGGAGGCCTAATGGGCCTTTCGGTGCACCGCTTCCTAGAGGTAACCGGCAGACCAGCTGATTTCTCAGCTCTTTTCCAACAAATGAAGACGGTTAAGGAGCAACAGTAGTATTGATTGCACAATAATGTGCATGTAACCAAAACAAAAACAGATACCCTGCACAACGTTATGTTCCTGGAAATATTTCATGAGTGTGGGGACAAACCATCTTCCGAGGACCGCCACCATCTAGGTCAACAAAATGCACAGGTCTTGTATCATAAAAAGCCGACTGGAAGGACACCGAGGACACAACAGGAAGCATTTCGTCTCTGGGACAGATCATACATTAACCCGATAACCAATGAGTGCAAAACATTCCTCAGCAGGCATTAGCAAAGCAACATCCAATATTTGTATATTAGGCAAGGGCCTGCAGTTTGCTGTTACAGGGTAGGAGTACTCGAGAATGACAGGCCTCCCCGAAGATTTAGCTCAAACGCGAACTCAAGTTTCCTCACTTCGGCCGAAGAAGAACCCCGGCTTTTTGCGACGCACTCGACCGCTGGGTCACGTGTCGCCAGCCGCCCACGACGGATGGTCGCCGGTGGACTCGGCAACCTCGCCGGAACCGAGCTCACGTAGCGAGGCAGAGGGATAACGGGCAGGCAGAATGTGCAAAAAATGAGAGAGAATAACATCTACACTCGCCTGGTGAAGTCATCATGCATCACCATCTTGGACGGTGATGGGACAATCTCCCTCACTCAGTCGTTCAAACCAATCTGGTGGGAGCAGTGCAAACCCTCCGCAAACGTCGGCGGGAAAGGCAAAGTGAACACGAAAATAAGTGTTCTGCTGGAGCGTAATACCGATGTCATTCACTAAAATATCCCATGTATCCCTGCAGACACAAATCCCAGAAGGCAACAGCCCAAGAAATACCTTTTCTTGGCATCCACAAACTTCTTTCCTTGCTGCATCCTATTCTTCTCCTTCTCAATGGCATCCTTCTTGTCTTGCGACTCCCTCTCTAACCTTCTCTTCTTAATTTTATCCTCCAATTCTTTGGCTTTCAGCAGCTTTTCTTCCTCCGACAAAACCCGCCTGAAACACCGACCACATGTTTATTTGCAACATTCCCGAGTCCTTTGTTATTCTGATGTTGTTGAAATCACGCCAAACCAGTGAGTTTTGAACTCAATTCTGGTGGCATGCTGGCCGAATCACAGCATTTCTGTATTTTGATGCAGCTACTGTGACTATCACGTTGCTGTTTCATGCTGCAATACGTTACCAGACCATGCCGTCCCACTGGCAGCCTTCCCATGGTCAACTGGTTGGTACAGGCTGATGTGGGATAACGTCTTCACATTCAAAATTAACTCTAACGTCTGAATTTGAACTCACCGACCCCGCTTAGCATAGTAAACTTCAATGTAGCTACTTGCATTCCTTCAGCATTCAACGCATACCAACAGTGGCGCGATGCTCACGAGAGTTTGAGTTGACCTCACTCGGAGGCGATACATCAGGTTATGATAAGACGTTCATCACACAAGATGTTGATGGGTTCATATCAATTTAAGGCCAGGTGCTCAATATGCGGATAAAGCTGAAAATGGTGTGGCACAACTTAAGTTACTGAGACATTCAAAAGGAAAGGTATTTTAACTGGAAGAGACGTGGCACATAGCCCAGCTTCTTTTATTTGGTAGCTATTTTGGGGGAATATTTGCCTTTAATCTGGCCTAGATGGCAAAGAGTTCAGCGAATCAGTTGTTTGTTTCTTGGGTGGTTCTCGACGCACAGATGCACGATCACCGCTAATGGCGCCGCCCATCCTGTTTCGCCGGTGAACCCCTGGATTAGGAAATGTCCCGAGTGGTGCGAGTGTTGAACCCGGGACCTTTGGTACCCAGAGCTCAACACTTTAACCACTCGGCCATCCCCGCCCCCAGTGAATCAGTGCAATGAACTATGCTTCTGTACTTCTAGTGTGCCAATGATTTACTAGATAAATCGGATATCAATGGAGTCTTGTGGGGAGCAACGCGCTGGTCCGTGTCCCACGGCTCTGGACTAATTATGAGTTAAATAGCAGAAGTGGTAATAACGCTGAGATTGAGAAGTCAGAGAAATGCTTGAGACAGAACGGGTAAAGATTGAACATGAATGTAGCATGTAGATTATTTATACAAATTCAGCTAAACATGCATGTCTTTTTAATAGGGGTACCTTCATAGGCATACAAGCAAAAAGTATTTTTTTCCACCCAACACCGAAGACATACCGTTGCTTTTCCAGAAGTTTGGGGAGGTGGGGAGGGGGCATCCCCGACCCTGCCGCGGTGACGCCCATGACAGCCTCAGTAGATTGCATGGGATTTTTGTTCTACAAAATCTCTTGCGCCATAATGATTAAGTTCAGAAAATGATCGTGGTTGCAAAATTAATATTGTGGATTATAAGGGGCCCAGAGATCGAAAATGTCACTTCTAAGGCTAGGTTGGACATAAATCACAACCACGAGATAATTCAGAAACCTCACCGTGCAAACTGTGCAGCATACCAATCATGAAATAAATTGTCGGGAAGCAACGGCTGCTAATTGCAATGAGAGAAGTACAAATTATTCGATCCCTATGTTGCTGTCTGATATCGCCCACGAATTACGTCCATTTCGAGACCGAGTTTTGCATCAGGGGTCAATATGCTATAGTTCACTACTTTCGAGAAAAAAAACGCTTACAAACTTTCGTCTCATCCCGTGACAGGATATTACATATTTGTATGTAGTCATACTTTAAAAAAAAAACTTCCTTCTTGACGCATAACTGACATTCTGAGCCAACAATGCATGCGATGGAAGCCAATACACACATCCAGCAGGTAATGTACATCTTGCGCACCTCGACACCCAGTGTGGACAGGCATTCACTCACTGCACTGATGAGGAATTTGAGGTCAGGGGCGCGTCGACTACCAGGGGTATGTTGCGCGCTCACTCACTGTACTGGCTGCTCGGCTCACCAGGGATACGCTGCGCGCTCACTCACTGTACTGGCTGCTCGGCTCACCAGGGATACGCTGCGCGCTCACTCACTGTACTGGCTGCCCGGCTCACCAGGGATACGCTGCGCGCTCACTCACTGTACTGGCTGCTCGGCTCACCAGGGATACGCTGCGCGCTCACTCACTGTACTGGCTGCTCGGCTCACCAGGGATACGCTGCGCGCTCACTCACTGTACTGGCTGCTCGGCTCACCAGGGATACGCTGCGCGCTCACTTACTGTATTGGCTGCTCGGCTCACCAGGGATATGTTGCGCGCTCACTCACTGTACTGGCTGCCCGGCTCACCAGGGATACGCTGCGCGCTCACTTACTGTATTGGCTGCTCGGCTCACCAGGGATACGCTGCGCGCTCACTCACTGTAGGGCTGCTCGGCTCACCAGGGGTATGTTGCGCGCTCACTCACTGTACTGGCTGCCCGGCTCACCAGGGATACGCTGCGCGCTCACTTACTGTATTGGCTGCTCGGCTCACCAGGGATACGCTGCGCGCTCACTCACTGTACTGGCTGCTCGGCTCACCAGGGATACGCTGCGCGCTCACTCACTGTACTGGCTGCTCGGCTCACCAGGGATACGCTGCGCGCTCACTCACTGTACTGGCTGCTCGGCTCACCAGGGGTATGTTGCGCGCTCACTCACTGTACTGGCTGCTCGGCTCACCAGGGATACGCTGCGCGCTCACTCACTGTATGGGCTGCTCGGCTCGGTCGTCGTCGTCCGGTGCTTCCTCCGGCATGGGGTCGTCGATGGTCGGGTCGTCCGAGTGCGACAGCAGCCTGTCAGGTGACAATTCAAACTAACATAATGCTACACGAGGCAGAGTCATGTAGCCGATGTAAC
Organism: Ashinkailepas kermadecensis; assembly: GCA_034440615.1. NCBI lineage: Eukaryota > Metazoa > Arthropoda > Thecostraca > Neolepadidae > Ashinkailepas > Ashinkailepas kermadecensis. The sequence continues at coordinate 842,656 of JAOTOM010005147.1, read as the reverse complement.
ATTCCTTGAACCTACTTTGATCGTTATTCCAGTTTTCTGTCGGTCTGTCTACGAAACGTCTCCCATCACCCAAAAATAACTTTACAAAATGAACTATCGCCAACGACTGCTCTCATATTGAAACACCTCAAATGGACGTCAATTACAGATTCTGATCCGTTAGCTTTACTGGATAAAGAGAGCTTCGATGTGGTGACTGCTAACATACCATTCCATCGCCGCCTCAGCTCCTTTGTTACCAGTCATGCGAAGAGCCTTCTCCCTGCAACACCAACAGAGAATGGATCACCTAATGTCAGGGTAGTTTGGAGTAGTTGTAAAAAAGGTGGGAAATTGGGTCATACCATTAAAGCTATTAACAGACCCTAACGTAGAGCAAAAATCACGGCTGAACAACTGATGTTTATAAATGTACGCACTGAAAAGATAGATCCGCTACCAGAGCAATATAATCATATATTTAATGTAGCATAGCTATTCTAGGCTCGGCAGGAACATTCAACCCAACAGCAATGCTGGTATCATTGATACAATGATCTATGCAATCGTCGGGCTCAGCAAAAAAAAACATTCTGAAAGGAAGCTACTTACGCTCTGTTCTTGGGGAATCCCATCTCAAGTAGTGTATCCATTCCGGAAATTATATCTTGGACGTAATGGGATGAGATCACCTAAAAACAATGACCAACTTAGCGCACATCCTGAAAATACATCTCCCTTGATAATAGGTAATTTATTTGCACAATTGGGTAGCTGGTGCGAATTTTCTACAAACATCCTGATCCCCCTTTCTCCTGAGCTCCCTGAATTTTCAACAAAATTGGACTTCGTGATGGTAGTTAGTTATACTGGCTTTAGGGCGCTTCGACCGGAGTTGATCATTCGCGCCCACTTCGTGATAGTAAGTTCTAACCCATTCTGCCAGTTAGCCCAACCAGGAATACATCAGTGCCTATAATGCCAAGAAACAATAATTTGCATTACCAATGACATGAGCTGATGATTGCATGTCCAGATATGTTACCATGAGCACTCTCGGGCAGTTTCCCATGTTCTATGGCTGCCCACCTCTTTTTTATGAATCTAATCCGAGTCATTGCTGGGGTGGCTTTATGAACCAGGGTTCTATTACTAAGCAGAGCTTGTTGCGTGAACCCTAGCCCCACCACCTAATCCATGAATTCCAGTTCAACGGCAGAATTTTGACCGAAAGTTTAACGTGCCGTCAATGCACCGACACGGCCGCCCGGTAGCTCGTCCCCGGCCTTGTCGGGCCAGCTGCTAACTGACCGTCCCAGCCCCAGTAGCTAAATGCGAGCTCGTGAAGCGACTCGAACTCTGTGTTGCCAAGACAGGGGAGACCAGTGCAGACCAGCACTCTAACCAACTGAGCTACTGGGGCGGCAGAATGTTTTGCCTGCATTAGCTATGCTGTTGCATTAAGCTGGGCTTTAATATTCATGAGAGGCTTGCCTTCGACTGAGAAACACGACAGGGACAGAATGCAGTCAAGCCTCAAGTGGTGCCGTTTTCAGGTTGCAGAGTGCCACCTTCCAATCAGGGCATCCTCTGACCGCGGAAGGAGGCACGTGCCTAGGTGCCACCCCTGCATCTGCCACTGCGCTAAGCTAGGTAAGTTAGCCATGTTGAGTAAGGTAGGTGTTGAATGTTAAGTCCATGTTAAGTCAGATAGGTAGGTACTAGGGTTCTTTTACGACATACCTGACTGTCGGGTTATATAGCATCGCCAACCACTCATGCCGGTTGCTCGCGGGTGGACTCGGTAATCCCGCCGGTTGTGGGAATCGAACCCACGATCTCACGACCAAGAGTCCAACACCCTACCGACTGAGCTACCACGGCCCCCCGAGTCAGATAGCTATTATCAATGCTATGCTATGCTCTGCTAGCTATGCTAGTGCATGTCAAAAATCACTATTGCAATTAATGTTGGATGTATTTTTGTCTGCTTTGTGTAAATGGATGCTTTCGCTGCAAGGACAAGGTAGGACGCTCCTTTTCACTTATCATGGAGTGATGGAGTTAACAATATGTCAGCATTTATGTAATCCTCAGTAAGCTTCCATTACCAGGAGTGATGTCACAGGGGACATTTGCACCCCATTGACAGACGGTGGCTCTGACTGGAAGACCCCTTCCAAAGTCCCTCGATTGCAGCCCTCCCCCTTTTAACCTTTTCAGCTGAATGCGCCTTTCTGAATAGAACAGGTGCGCCTCCCAGAAGAAGAACCTTGTGTTCTTTTACAGCGCACTCGACTGCCTGGTCATATAGCATCGCCAACCTCTCACACCGGTTGGTCGCGGATGGACTTGGTAGTCCCATCGGTTGTGGGATTCAAACCGACGATCTTACGAACAAGAGTCGAATGGTTTACTGACTGAACTATAAGATCTCCATGCATACTCCACTAAACTCTCAAGACACTTTAGTGCAATCCTTGAAATATTCTTAATCAGTGGCCGCGAAATAACGCCCCACTAAACTAGTGCCCTCAATCCAAATCCCTGGGTCCGCCCTTGAAAATTGTTGTCTTTGGACATTCTGCTTTGCAGTATAAGTTGTATTAATTGTTCTGGTACATACCCTGTTCAACCAGCATGGGTTGTAGGGTGATAAGGGGCTTAATCAACACCATAAACCACTTCAAGGTCTAAACATTTCTACGGTATGCAGTTAGGCGAGAGAAAATCGGACTATTCATGCTAACCTTTTAGTTAGTTATTTGGTTTTTTGGGCGCCTGGACCAAAATATGTGATCATTTAGTGCCTGCATGCCAACTTTTTCAAACCTAAAATAACAGGTAGAATGAACTGGATTTCACCCTCACACGAATTCAAAATATTTGGTACCAACATGGTGGAAATACAAGCATGACAATTGATACCAGGGTTTCCCATTTACCATATATAGTTTGGCTACCACATTATTAATTCCTAAAGTGCTAGAATGCCAATTCTTGTTTCCACCTTCGAAAGATCAACATTATCACACCTCTCCTATGACCTGAAACTAACCTGCCTATCAGAGCCCTGCATGCTTCCACTATTTCCTCTGCTTTACCTCTACATACACTATTAACACAACATGCACAAAACCAATCCTCCCTCACTACTTCCCTGTATAGCCCTGTTCAGCCTATTCCTAGCATCTATGACCTGAGCCACCAGAAAACACACCTGTCCATCTAGCTCGGTTCCAAGTGCAAAAGGCAAGATCTGTGTGCCTTACCATTTAATTCCCTATCACTAGAACACAGGGTTGGATTTTTACATCTTGGATCAGGCATGGAAAAGCTTCGCCCATTCCAAGCTGGAAGGCATAAATCGTCCTCTGTTCCAGACATCAGCAACTCTGCTTTTTCTCAGTCAGCTTTGGGCATCCTTACCAAACAGCAATGATTTTGTAGTCATTTTCAAACAACTTCATTCATTGATTGGCCAAAAAATGAGGATAATTTACCAGAGGATAATTCTCTAGATGAAAAACTTGCAGGATAAGGTCATCCTTCCAAGCAGTAAATTTGCAATTTATGGTAGTTTCTGATTATTTGGAATTTCTTTATTTTTAATGCAGTGTTTATGAATGTGCTAAACATGATGTGACAACTCATGTCCTTTACAAATGCAAAGAAAAAACACAAGAAACAAAGATAAAAATAGAACATAGCCTTACCTAACCTGGCCTAACCTTCTATATAAGAAAGGAAATTAGTCATTTTTTTATCGACGATTTCCAAACATTTTTTTATTTAAAAATTCACTAAAAAACAACCGAACCTAAGCTAGCTTGAACTGCTTTTGAAGAAAAAATAAAATCCCAAAATCACATTTTACCTTGATCTTGATATTTACCCCTAGGGTATATGACTTAAAAGTAATCATTTGCTGTGAAAATGAGTGACTGCATCATCTTCATCATGTCAGAAAGCATACAATTACCCAAAAAAATCAAAAAAATCACATTTTACCTTGATCTTGATATTTACCGGTTAGGCTAGGTTATGTGAGGTTAGCTTAGGTTAGGTTAGGTTAGATTATATCATGCTATGATACATTTTATACATTATGCTACATTATCTTAGTCTAGGTTAGGTTAGGTTATTTTATTTATCCTATGATTTATTTATTTAGTAGTCCTTAGACAAACCTCCTTGAAGCATCGGACTATAAGTCGCAGACCTGTGCCTATGACGTCACCAGTTGTATCGACCGCCGTTGACTTAAAAGTAATCATTTGTGGTGAAAATGAGTGACTGCATCATCTTCATCATGTCAGAAAGCATACCATTAAAAAAAATCCAAAAAATCACATTTTACCTTGATCTTGATATTTACCCATTATCTTAGTCTAGGTTAGGTTAGGCTAGGTTACTTGTGCCTATGACGTCATCAGTTGTATCGACTGCCATTGACTTAAAAGTAATCATTTGCAGTGAAAATAAGTGATCGCATCGTCTTCATCATGTCAGAAAGCATACTATTACATAGAAAATCCTAAAAATCTAAATTTACCTTGATCTCCAAATTTATTGAATCAAGTGCATGAAGTGTTCAATTTCTTTTTTATCATGTGTGTGACACACAAGGTATGGCTAATTATATGCAATGTGCTATATTTGTAGAGTGAAGATTATGACCATGTATTTCTTTGCCAACTGAAAAGTAAATCATTTGCTGAGAAAATGAGTGGTTGTATCATCATTTTCACGTTAAAATACCGCATCTTCAAGACATTCCAAAGAATCCAAATTTACTTGATCTCCAATTATACCAAAATTACACATGTGAAGAAACTGGAGAGGTGAAGAAGTGTTGAATCAACTGCATGGAGTGTTGATTTTCCCCTTAATCACAATTGATAAGTGCCAGGTGAAAAGTGGATAAATTATGGCACAGAGAGCAGCAGTGTGGCATGGATGACACAGTATAGGAATGATCCCTATCATCAACCAAAATGTAAGCACTGGCCCCAAAAACGAGTGGTCACCAGGGTGGGAATTAAGGCACTTCTTAGGATATTTGATCTCTGAAAACATTTTTGCACTCCGGGTTCATACTGGATAGGATGGGCTTCACATGTACTCTGACACAAATCTGGGAGCAAAGATATCAATAAAAACAAACTCAGAACGACACCCAAAAAACGCTGGTTATTCCACTTATGGTCACCACTCAACCTAATCACTTTTTGTAGCAGTCAGCAGCCGGACCACAGCTTCACACACTCCATCAATCTCAACCACCGGAATTGCCAACAACAATGTGCCAACAGCAACTTGCAAGATGATGCACATGCACACTAAGAACATTGTTCTCCGGCTCTGGAGCCACGTCTCGGAATACCTGCGTTCCTGCCACCCTATAGTGGAAACTGAGTTTTAAGAGATGTCTCCGGAGTCCACCGATCAGAATTGGCTGTGTTAGCATTTTCTGTTCTGAAATCTGTCTGTCAACCAATCAATGCAAGGTATTTTGTATATGACGTCATAACCATTAGCAACTTTGAACACATGGTTAACAGTGTCCACACAAGTTAACAGTAAACACAAGACCTTGACTGATTCTTTGCTTTGATCACATCCAACTGTGGTGTGTGCGGTAGCGGAGTTGCGTTCATATTACGTGGGAAATTGGCTGAGTAGGTAGGTATGCGCTCTGAGCTGAGGGTGAAGTGTGAAGTATTTTTGTTTGTTTTTCATATGGCTAGCCTTGTACTGAGACCAACAGTGAAAGGAAAATGCATTTCTCCTGTGAGTTATAAGAAACAAAACAGTGCTGATTATTACGAGTCACTGTCGGCCGGTGCCATCCATTGTTCACTTCTTTGTTCGTATGTTTTGGCATTTGATTTGACCAAAAATGAGAATGATATTACTTATGCATATTACGTAGGTACTGATTTAGGTTTTTCCGGTTGGTTACTGGTAAACAGATTCCATGCATAAAAATAATGTCCATGAAAATGTACTCCGGAAGAAATCGGTATGCACTCCGACTCTCAACCAGGAAAGTAAGTTTCCCACTCTGGTGGTCACATTATCCAAATCATGTTAAATATTCTGAAGGAAAATCCACAAATTTCCAGAACACCTTAATGCACAAAAATACTTCCTCTTAATTTAAAAGTATGCATTTGCATAGGAAATCAGTGGTTGCATCATGTTCAGCACATTCATAAACATTGCATTTAAAAAAGCAATTTCAAGAATTCAGAAATTAGTCAACTCCAAATTTACCCAAACAACTGAGTTATAGTATTTTTGGGGGGTATTTTGCTTGTCAGCTGAAAATCAAGCATTTGCAGAGGAAATTAGGTAATTGTCACATTGTCTTAACCATGTTCATGCATGTTGCAATGGACAAAAACAAAGAATTCATAAACCCCCTCAAAGCACACTTACCTATTTTTCTAAAAATCTGATCAATACCTCCAAATGCAAATTGCAGGTTAGGCTAATTTCTTGGATAATTGCACATTGTTAGCTATTTCCCCTTGTCCCACTTTATAATAGCAATATACCTACCTATGACAGCAGGTTAACTAGGTAATATACCTACTTCAGTAACTAGGCAGGTAGGTACCTACTTAACAAGATATGTAACCACATCAACATGGACGAATATGTGAATGGGCTTGGATGAACACAGATGAACCGGACGAGCCTCCAAAGATAAAGAAACGAAGCAAGTAATGGTGTCAAGATACTTTTACTAGAAGGTAGATCGAAGTTTCCTTTAAGCCCGCATGACGTCATCCGAATATTTCATATGGTATTAATCTGGTTGCAGAATATTTTTCTCAAATCATACGCAATGGGTACTTATTTTATATTTCCTATACAGGATCATTCTAGGGGTAGCTCGCAGGGTGGGCGGTTGTGAGGTTGCAAGTGGGTATTCCGATTCATGCCGTTCTCTATCGGTGTTTTGTTGATGTTTCCCCCTATCCTATCTTTAGACTGTTGGATCTGTCTGCACTTCCATCGCTCCTAAATCGTAAGTCATAGCTTTCGTGATAGTAATCGACTCTTCCATCAGGTTTCCGGCCGTGCGCCACGTGCGCCCACGGTCATCATGATCCTTTCGGGTCGAGGCTGGACAGTAGCTTCTGGTTTGAAGCTGGCGGTGCGCTATAAAAGCGTAGCCATTTATGCTTCCAAGTTTTTGAAGACATAACCTGTCTTAATTCAATAACTCCTATCTAGTCCTGGTTTCCTTGCACTTGCTCGCGAGTCCCCAAAGCAGGGCTCAAAAAAGCCTTTCGGTGGTCGCCGACGAGATACAATTCTGGCAAATTGGTCGCCAATCAGGTACGGGTCCAATGGGGAGGGGGTGGGGTTGGGCGTTGAAAGGGGCGGTATGCATCAGGTATCCAATCAGGTACGGTTGTCCCTCGGGATTGGATAACATGTAATTTCCGAAACATGATTTTTCATGATTACCCACTTTTTGCAGATCTGACGGCCTTCCATGCTTTCTTCGATTGTTTCATCAGAAATAGGTGTCGCTTGGCGCCCTGAGTAAATTTTTGCGCACCAAAAGGAGTGTCGCCCTTTCCATGGAAACTCCTGAATGTCGCTCGGATAGCAAAGTCACTCGGAGACAGTGAAGGATGAACAAAATTCCCTCGAAGATAGCGAAGAAAGACACAATCTGGAGTTCGGCACATAAAGGTGAAAAATTCCAAGCGATCTTCGGCAATCGGACATCAATTACTCACAATCTTCTACCGTGTATAGAATAGATTACATTTCTAGTCCAGATGAATATTTATAATTCCCATTAGCTGTCATCTTACATCACATACAACACAACGAAAAATTATTAATTACTGATAGATACAGTACTTCTACACTTGGACGGTAGTAACAGAACTAGTAGGCATAAGCCCTTTCTTCTAATATCTTCTGAAGCATTTTTTTTTCAGCTGGATATATTTTGTGGAAGAAACATGAAAATACGCTGATATGGATGGAATCCGGATCTATGTGAATTTCAGTGGTGCAAAATTGGGCGTAACTAAGATAATATTTCCCACCATTGCCGATCAGTTTTACCCGCGGCAGTGGCGGCCTCACAACCGCGGCATCGGCAACCTCACAGCCATCACAGTGACCGGCTCACGGGTGCGGCCGCCTCACAGCCCTGACCATGGCCGCCTCACAGTCGCAGCAGTGGCCGCCTCATAGCCGTGGCAGTGGCCGCCTCACAGTAGAGGCAGCGGCTTCCTCACAGCCCTGACAACGGCGACCTCACAGCCAGAGCAGCGGCCACCTTACAGTCATGACAGCGGCCGCCTCACAGGTGCGGAAGTGGCCGCCTCACAGTCATGACAGCGGCCGCCCCACAGGTGCGGAAGTGGCCGCCTGACAGTCATGACAGCAGCCGCCTCACAGTCGTGGCAGTGGCCGCCTCACAGCCATGACAGCCATCGTATTACAGCCGTGGCAGTGGCCGCCTCACAAACATAATAACGGCCACTTCACAGCCGTAGCAGTGGCCACCTCACAGCCGTGGCAGTAGTCGCCTCACAGGTGCGGCAGCGGACGCCTCAAATAGCCATCACAAGTATCACAAGTAGTTGCTACCACTTTGCCACATCTCTACAGACGTAAGATATGCTAAACTCTAAAAGTGCCTCGACGACTTAAAACGGGAAATCACAGTTCATTCTATCGCCCCCCCCCCCCCCCCCCTCCCCAATGCTCGCAAGTATAAAGTTGTTCAATTGTTCAAGCAAGGGTTTCTTTGCAGCACTCATTCTGTGATACAGTCTGCGTGCCACGTCCGGGGCGTTCCGCCGAACGATCAACTGATGTGAGACGTTTTGGTGGTCAGCACGCGATGTGTGCCAAACAGATGCAGATAAGCCACAGATGTACCACCAGTGCCGAGACTTGCACTGCGAACACGGCAGTTTCTTCAGGACGTGGTAAGCGGCGCGGACGGACTCTGGTGGCACGGTGTTGGAAATCAACCCGCTAATATGCAGGCGAGACGCAGCCTCCAGTACAGCGCCGACGACACTCACGGTCGGCGAAGCCTGGATGGCGCGCAGGTCACTGGCTATGCGGATGTTGTCCATCTTGTACGACAACTTCTTGCTGCTGTCCTTGAAGCAGCCGCGCGAATCCATGCTCTTAGTTCGGCTCTTGCAGTGCGGAGCCAGGACCGACGTAAAGGCCGATATCCTACATACCTTGATGATAAATGGGTTCACATGAAACGCAATGCATGCAGAGAATATAATAATAGGTTATAGTAGGGTTAACTGAGATCAACGCGAATAATGTTAATTTGAATTAAAGTGTTTGGCTGGCCATATTATATCAATATACTGCACCCACAAGCCAAATCTTCAGAATCTCGCAACCGACGGCATTTACCGAGTCCACCCGCGACCAATCGGCGTGAGAGGTTGGCGACGGTATATAACCTACCGGTTGAGTGCGTCGTAAAAGAACCCAAGGTTCTTATTCTTCTTCTTCTTCTTCAAGCCAAATCTTGCACCCTGGCATCACCCCACTCAGTTGAGCATAAAAGAATATGCGATCGATAGTAATCGAAAGGGTGGGGGTACATATACAACCAGATCAGTGACTTCCGGGGTTGGACAAATTGGCTAATCCTGGATTTGGTGCATCCAGAGCATCATCCTCTTGAGGAAATCTTCTTCATTATTCTCACTTGTAGGTCAGTAAAGGTTCTTGACAATGAACTGCTCTGTGTTGTGCTCAAGATTTACTGGAAAGTACAAGCCGAGATTCTGATGCCATAAACTTGAATAAAAACATCCTCTCCATATTCAATTACACTAAAAAATTTCCTCTCCACATCTAGGATTGCAAAGCACAAATCCAGCCTGCTGACATGTACTCTGTCCAACCAGGGTTGAAAGAATTTTCCTGTACTGGATGTTTGTCATCCACAAAATTATCCTCCATGGGGAATTATCTGGAATATATGGGATTATAATATATGGGACCTTTTTACCAAAAGATTTGAGATGTTTGCAAATGACTGCAAACTTCTTCCTGTTTGATTGACATGCCGAAGCTAACTGGAAAATACAGAAAGGAGTTAATGGTTCAGAAAGAAAAATTACAATTTGGAATGGAATGTTAGACATTTTGCTCTCGAAATGCAACATGAAATAACAAATTAAACCATGTCCAACCCTCCTTGCTTTGAAACTGAAGAATTCCATCGGAATTTTGACACACAGCACCAAACTTACATCACATGTGAAGATATGCTACAGCTCATGACAGCTTTATTGAAGGAAATGTATTTAACCAAACTTTCCTGGTTTTAAGTTGTTGCCCATGTTGAAGCAACTTGAGAATACATATTACTTTCGACATATCTAGCATAGTTCCAGAAAAAATGAAATAATGGTACATATCCAGGGATACTTGGCAAAGATTATGCTTCAACGAAGCATTTCTTTCAAGCATAACTCAATACATCTGTACTTGTGCCATGATTATACAGTGCACCAGAATTCTGGCACAATTATTTCAGTTTGAAGTCCAGTATAACATGCATGTATTCTTTTCACACTGGATTGGGATGCTGGAGTCCCATATCCTAGCGATATCCTAGCCAGAGTGGAAAAATACCATCTATTCTAGATATATGCTATTCAAGATATCTGAATAAGTAACTTGGGCAAAAAATATGCCTAAACAAAGTATATGTTCAAGCCAAACTCTACACATCTGTGCATGTCCTTGAATGATTGTATAGTGCACCAAAATTCTGGCACAATTACTTTATTTGAAATCCAGCATAATATGCATGTATTCTTTTCACACTGGATTTGGATGCTGAAGACCCATATCCTGGCAGAGTGGAAAAATACCATATATCCTAAATATATCCTATTCAAAGTATCTGGATGATACCTATACAAATAAAAGCAACATCATTGTTCTGTAATCTGTGTGCATATTAGAGTTGCTGTTGTTTTCTTTTAAAACGAATTGGAAATGGTACAGCAAATTCTGGCATGGCAAGGTGGATGGCAAAGAAAAGCAAAGTAAGCAGATCAAAGCAGCATCAGCTCTACATTCCAATGTTCTTCCATATAGGTATCTTTATCTAAACCTTCTCCACTTGCCATCTTAGGAGCTTCAGTAATTTGTAGTTTAGACTGTATGCAAGACATGCTAAGCAGTAATCACATGCTTTTCCTCTGTAAAGCAAAGGTGTTATCATAGGATATCCTATGTTAGGATTTCTAATTTAATGAAATACAAAAATACAAGTTCATTGTGTCCCCACAAAAGGTGATAAATTTATGATTTGAAGTAATTTTTTTGTATAATTGGACCTTCCTTTTCCAATGGTTTATGAACATGGTTAACATGATGTGACGGCTCATTTCCTCTGCAAATGCTTACTTTTCAGTTGGCAGGTAGAAGAATGCTAAAAGGTGGCCTTCAATTGGGTAATATAGCATACAAATAATGTTCAAAAGCAAAAGAAATAGCATAATCTAACAAAGCTGCCATGAGAAAAGAAATAATATAAAATAGACAGATTTCATACTTATTTCTCAAGATTCATCAAATGAAAAACCTAACCTAACCTAGCCTAACCTGCTTTTGAAGGAAAAATCAACATTTTTGTTTGTTAAAAAAGGAACATTGTTATCAATAAAAAACACCTAAACTAACCTCATGTAACCTAACCCAACAACATTCATTGCTTCATGGCAGTAAAATGTGTGTACAACTTGTCCTGTGAATACCTAAAAGCACAATAATACCCAACACTTTACACTAGATGTTTTTTTAACTTTCAGAATGACATGACACTTCAGGACAATATTAGGTAAATCTGCACCTTAAGGTAATTTTTGAGTTCTTGGAATTTCTTTTTCCAATGCAATCTCTATGAAGGTGGTCAACATTATGTGACCACTCATTTCCTGTGCACATGCATACTTTTCAGTTAGTAGGCAAAATAACACCAACAAATGGGCTTGGAGTTGGGTAATATAGCATACAAATAATGTGCAAAGAAAGATAAAAATGCAACATAACATAACCTAACCTAGCCTAGCCTAACCTTCCATGTAAGAAATTACATTCCTTGCAAAAATGAAATTTTCAACTTTTCTCAAACATTTTCAAATTAAAAACCTAACATAGCCTACCCTAGCTCAATCTGTTTTTGAAGATACTTTTTTGTTGAAAAAGGTAAAAAAAAAGGAGTGTTTTAACTTAAAAGAAAAGATTAACCTAACCAATCCTTGCCCTATTGTTTGCTTAATGGAGGTAAAATGTGTGCAAAACTTTCCTCATGCATACCTTAAAGTGCAATTATACCCAATATTGTGAGATCATATTTCTGAACATGATTAAGACAATGTAACCATTCATTCCTGCTCAAAATGGAATGAAATTATGTTTTGCTTTGTTTTTTTTGCAGAAAATGTTTGATTTTTCCTTTTTCTGAGGATAGAATGTTCAATTCTGATATATTTATTTCAAGAAAGAAAAAGACTAGGTTAGAATGAAAGGCTTGACATAACACATGGGAAAAGGCATAAAATCACATAGCAGCAGCGGCTATGTTAGATTAGGATTTATTTCACATATTACATTCTTCTTCATTATATATTTCCCCAACTAAATATCAATATGTTGATATTATCTGCATTACCAAATGAAAAGTATGCATGCACTTGTGCTGGTAATATTTAATGGTTAGGTAGGCAACATGCTACATCATCTTAATCCCATTATGAAACATGTTCTTATAATATTTTTGTCTTAAAATGCCATATCCAAAGTAAAAAACAAGCTTACCAATGCTTACACTCTGGACACTGCTACCCATGATCATATCCTTGTACCTAGGAAGGTACCTTGGCACCTAGGTAGGTTCCTATCTAGGTACCCTAAGAAGGTAGGAGCATCAACATACCTTTCTGTATTATCCTGATCCAATTTGACCTCTGACCTCCAGGAGCAAGCAAAGTTGGTAGGGCATCAACATACCTTTCTGTATTATCCTGATCCAATTTGACCTCTGACCTCCAGGAGCAAACTGGCTCCCTGTAAGTATCTTCAATGGTTGAATGGAGTCCACGCCTGGATATCTAACTAGGTACCTACCACGGCAATGTCAATATGAATCAAGGCAGTCAAGCAATCAATTCACGAAAACGCGGCATTAATTCACCATCACGAATAGGTACAAGTACCATAAACAACCAATTTTCGAACGAACGACTGAAGAAGCCACCAAGAGTTGCCTGATTTCCAATTCCTCATTTACAACTAGATTCCTAGGCGACGACCACATTGGTCGGCGGGTCGGCGTTCCGTCGGCACTTTTGGCGACCACGGTATGCCATTGGTTTAGCATTGTGGTTGTCAGAAAAGCGCCGTCCTGTGCCGACGGGAGGTTCTAGTATAAATATGGTAGGTCAGAGGGACGGGATATTTGGTAGCATTAGCGCTACGCTCATAGTATACTTTTGATCTGGAAAAAGATCATTGCTGCTAAATGAAAATATCTGATACATCGACTAATTCTATAATTTATGGTTCAAATGTTGACGGACATATCAAAGCAAAATTCTGGTTTTGGTCGCCACTGCGGCCTGGTGAGTCTGCACCTGGTCGCCGACGCTATCGGCAGGACGGCGCTATTTTTTAGCCCTGCCCCAAAGTCAGAGGTAACCGTTTGGCGCCAACAACCGGGGTCTTTTGGCCCTGAGACCAGCTGTAAGTAAAAGAGGAGGAAACCGTACATAAAGCATGTTTCTGCGTTCAGTGTATTTTCTCCGGCGTCTCGGATGATGGTAAAGCAAAAGTATGCAGTAAGCAGCTGTGAAATTTGAAGGTAGCTAGGTCTCGGCCGTTTTTTTAACTACCGATGTTAAGATTACCGTTAGGAAATTGGATGCATGATAAGTTCCTCCTGGTTTATCTTCTGGATCCCTTTTTGAGCACCTTTCCGGAGCGCCTGGCAGCCTCGTTTGGAACTCATTGTGTCTTCAAAAGTTGAGAAAAAACAAGAAAAGTATTTTAAAAACAAATAAACAAAAAAAGAAGGGAAAAGCAGAAGATAGCATCAAGTTAAGTAAGATATGGACTCCGTCCCCTGTGAATCTTCCTTCCTTTTACTAGCTCCCAAGGTCTCGTCCTTAAAGGTTGTTCACCCCTTTAGGGTCAAGAGGGAACTCGATGGACTAGTAGGCCCACTACAAGTGGTAAAGATAATCCGCTCAGGGGAGTTACTGGTACAGACCAGCTCGGAGAGGCAGACCCGCACTCTGGTATCAACCACCAGCTTGTTCGGGAAGCAAATCTCGGTGACCATCCCGGACAAGCTTAACTCTGTACAGGGGATGGTGTATGCCCAAGGCGTGGGAGATATGCCCGATGAGGAACTGGAGTCTGAGCTAGCGGATCAGGAGGTATGCGAGGTACGACGCATGCGTTCCAAGGGAGGACGCCCAAACCCGTTTCTGCGAATCCGATGGAGGCGGCTTGTTCTGCCACACTACATGTACGCCGGCTACCTCAGATACGAGGTGAGGCCGCACGTCCCCAAACCGATGCGTTGCGCCAAATGTCAAAGGAATGAACATGTGGCAAGGTCGTGCCGTTCACGAAACCCCGTATGTGGAGCATGTACACAGCGACACTTCATCTCCGAGTGCGATGACTCCACCTATCTGCGTGCTGGCTGTCAGGGACCGCACCCGGTATGGTCTCGAGAGTGCCCTCGCTGGCACTATGAGTGCGAAAAACTGCACAAACGCTTCGGGGGTGATCGCCCCCCTACACCGACCGACTTTTGGGCAACACCAGCTGAAGCCAGCAGGGGTGGAGGAATCGGAGGAAATCATCTTCCAAACATGGTTCAGTCGGCTGACTACCATCCTCAAAGGGCCATCAACGGCCCACGACAGAAAACGTCCCGGAAAGAGACTGCTCCAGTAGTCGACCCAGTGGTCCCTCCGTCAGGCATAGCGGAACGGGTGGGCACAGAGCCACCATTAGTGACCCCCCCGGCCCATGAGGCAACAGGAAAGCAGGGCCCAAAAGAATCGTCAAGCTCGTCCTTCCCCCAAACACAGAGTGGAAAACAAACCACTGTGCAGGAAAACCCACCGGATCAAGTAGGTAACCCAAAGCCCTGCAATGAGTCGTCTGACACAGACTCGAGCGACTCCCACTCGACGGGTCCCGACCGGTACGTTGGCCTGACCGGTAGGCCGTAGCTACCGTCTTGCCCCTTCCTGTCGTAACGACAGAGCAAACCCCACCCTTCCACCATCCGTCGTTACACCCAGAGAAGTGCGCCTTCGCTAAGTCAGAAGTGAACTTCTGCGGATTCCAGATCGGCGCATCCGGCTACACCGCGGAAAAGAAGTTCCGGGCCATCGCCGAGTTCCCGCAGCCCAAAAGCCTTACAGACCTGAGGTCATTCCTCGCCAATCAGCTGGGCGAGTTCTCGTCTGACGTCGCAGCTGCTGCAGAGCCGCTTCGACAGCTTCTCCGGCCCAAGAACACGCGGATGTGGACGCCGGATCACACCCGGGCCTTCAACGATGTGAAGAAGGCGTTGGTGTCGACACCCATTTTTGACTTCTTCTACCTCCAGCGTCGGACCGTCCTGGAAACCGACGCTGCACGTCTCTGCGGCCATGGATTCTGCCTTCGACAGCGGGATGAGGTCGGACGGCGGCGCCTCATCCAGTGCGGTTTCCGCTTCCTGTCTGACGTCGAGACGAGGTACGCGGTTATCGAGATCGAGATGCTAGGCCTGGCTTGGGCATGCAGGAAGTGTTCGCTGTACCTCGGCGGTTTACAGCGTTTCGAGGTGACAGACCATCGGCATTTCATTCCGATCCTGAACGCGAAGTGCCTGATTGACATCGATGACCCGTGGCTCCGGCGTCTTCGTGAACAGCTGATGCGGTTGAACTTCTGGGCCACATGGCGGAAGGGAAGCTTCATGCCATCCAAGACGCATTGTCTAGGGCTCCAGTGGACATTCAATCGGCAAAAGATAAGGAAGCCGAGAAGGATGTGTCCCACCAGACCGCCAGCATGGTCACCCGACTGGTCACCGCAATGCAAGAAGACGGATCATGCGTGTCTCCATTCGAAGATTCAATGCCGAAGAAGGTCAAGTCGGCTGCTGACAGCGATCCAGAGTGCACTGCGCAGAAGGAAGTGGTCCTAGCTGGATTTCCAGAACACAAATTCCAGCTGGACCCCCTGCTGCGGCCCTACTGGGGTGTACGAGATCGCCTGACGGTGGAGGGCGGCCTGATTTTCTGCGGACAACGGCTGGTCGTACCCAGAGGTCTCCGGCAAGAGACACTGCAAAGACTTCACGCCAGTCATCAAGGGGTGGACCGGACGAAGAGGCGCGCTCGACAAGTAGTCTACTGACCGGGAATGCATCAGGATATCACTAACGTCATCGGTGCCTGCGGTGCGTGTCAGACGCATCTCCCGAGCCAGCAAAGGGAGCCGCTGATATCTAAGAAGACGCCGACCCGAGTATTCGAGGTGGTATCAGCCGATTATTTTTCCTGGGCTGGACGTACTTACCTCGTGTACGTCTACAGACTATCTGGCTGGCCGTTCGTGTCTCACGTCACTGGGGAAGCGACCGCCCGAGACTTCGTGTCACAGCTGCGAGGTCTGTTCACTAGCGCGGGCGTGCCCTGCGTTCTGCGCACGGACGGTGGTCCTCAGTTCGCAGCTCGGCGCACTCGGGATTTTCTCCAAAGGTGGGGTGTGGAGCATCAGATATCCACGCCGCACTTTCCCCAGCCCAATGGGCACGCGGAAGCCGCGGTGAAGGCGGCGAAGAGGCTCGTCATGAAGACAACGGTGGGCGCGACCTCAACACAGACGCGTTTGCGCACGGTCTGCTCGAGTTCCGCAACACACCGCGAGCGGACGGCCGCTCACCAGCACAGCTGGTATATGGTCATCCGCTACGGTCAGCGGTGCCGGCGCACCACCGTGCATTCGCCAGAGTCTGGCAGAAGGCAGCCGACATCTGCGACAGGAAAGCCGAGGACATGGGGCGCCACACAGCGGAGCGGTATGACTTCTCGGCGCGCCCTCAGCGTCCTCTGTGTCCGGGCCAGAATGTCCTGCTCCAGGACGAGAGGTCGGGTCTGTGGGATCGGTCCGGTACAGTCGTAGCGGTCGGGAGACGGCGCGACTATGTCATCCGTATGCCCAGCCGTCGGACATACTGGCGGAACCGTCGGTACCTCCGACCCCTTCGCCCTCCAGTGACAGTTTCGATCGGGCCGCAGCGTCACGACGCCGGTAGCGGCCGGCAGCAGGCCGCCGAGGCTGCCCAGGCTAATCTGCAGCAGCACGGCGCTCCTCAGGAAGGCCAGCAGAGCGCCCGGCAGGAGCCTCCGACAGATCCTGCCGACGAGACGAACGTCGGCCAGGACGCCGCCTGTCGACGCCAGGCAACGCATGGCGGCTTGGGCAAGATCGATGGTGAGGTGGTGACCAGTGATGACCGAGTGCCGAGACGCGGGACTCGCCGTCGCCGAAGGCCGAGTCGCATGGAAGTGACCTGGGCCGGGACTACGTACCACAATGTGTAGCCAGTCTTGGTGGTGCCCGTCAGTGTCGGTATCAGTGCTATCGTACCCGTGCGACATTGCGCTTTCGGCGTTGTGTGACGATTTGTCAGACGCAGAGGAGTCCAGTAGTTGTGCGTCTTGGGGGAGGTGTTGTGTGGTTATGGAGACTTTCTAGCGCGCTGCCATATTCACGCCGAATATGGCAGCCCAAGATAATGTGGGTTTGGCCGCCAACGAATAAACAGTCTAACCCCGGAAGGCGCAGCGTTTAAACCGTCCCAACCTTCTCTGAGATATAATCATTTTGAGCTCCAACCAATGAGAGACATAACAGCTACAACCTACCTTCTTAACGCACAGCATTTAATCTGGTGTCTGGATCCGCCGGGCTCCCTGGACCTCGAGACGCTCCTCTGCCCGGCGCTGACTGTTCGCCATCTCAGCTTGATCGACCTAGTCGATCGTGTTCGAGTGAGATTTTAGTCGGCACCGGGAGAACAGCTGCACAAAACTAACACAGCTTCAATTAGAGGGTGACCAATATAGAACACCTCACTGCGGCACCTGCAACACCACGTTAAGCATAGGCCACGTCCTGCTAGAATGTAGTAGCTTCAGCTCTCAAAGACAACCACTTCAGGCATTCTGCCAAAGAGAGGGCATCACCCTATCGCTTCCATCGCTTTTCGGCGACAAGCACTCAGATCTCCTTCAATTGCTATTTGAATATCTGTATGCCACAAAACTAGCAGGAGGACTGTAGGCACCACACCACCAACGTTCACATCAACTCGCAATGCATAACCGCGAAACACTCGTAGGAAACACGTAAATAGCCATCTCCGCATGGAGTCGGAAGTACATGAGCCGATTTACTTCTCAATTAGAAATAAATGGCTGCCTAGCGTTGCCGTCGGAAGCAGATGAGACGAATTGCTTTAGGAAAACATAAGCAAAAATAAAAAATAAAAATTAGCATAAGGTAAAACGATTACCCAGAGGAGCCATCGGACGTAGATGAGCCGATTTGCCTTGCAACTCATAACGTAAGCGGCTACCCAGAGGACAGCGGACGTAGAAGAGCCGAATTGCAAAACACCGTGCTAACCCAACTGACAACCCTGCATGGCATGCTTAGACTAACCCGCTACTAACAACTAACACGCGGAGGCCGGCGTGATAGGCGGTGTGAACTATTACCTCCTTGTTCGCACGGTAAAGATCCCTCGGTGCTCTTCGATAAGAGTAGGCTAAAGCCGGCACCCTGGCGAAATCAACTTCTCGCCACGCTCAAAACAACCCCCGCCCCCACCCAAACTACAAATTATTTTGTGGACGAGTAAAGTAAAATTAAAACCATTTAGACATCAGGGAGACGTCCCCAACCTAGACCCCCGCCTTCAGCACCTAAAATGTCACACAATCTATAACGTAAAATTCCCTTAACGTAAATGTCCACTTGCCTGCACCTTGATCGCAAACGCTCGCTTTATAGACAGACATGTAACGTACTCGCTTTAAATGCGGCGCAAATGACCTTTGCGGTCCGGCACGCCTAAAAACAATAACTTTCCCCTATATATATATATATATATATATATATATATATATATATATATATATATATATATGTATATATATATATATATATATATATATATATATATATATATATATATATATATATATATATACATATATATATATATATATATATATATATATGTATACATATTTCGCGTGAGAATGACGCACCGGCAATTAAGCGGACGCACAACATGGCTGGCCCTCCGAACGCCGGAATCAATGTTCTGTCGGACGTCCCGTAGATGCTATTTTCGACCGGGTGGCCGGAGCGCACGCTTATTCACGTCGGTTACTGCTACGATATTTTGCTACCACACTGGCGAAAAGTTGAATGTTTTTCTCCTGGGGGTACATATTCTCTGATGGGAAACTAAGCATACTCATAACACCCTGAATTGAAGTGAAGATTTTGAAGAAAAAAAATGCAGTTTTGTCGCCATGGAAATACCTCTACGAAGGTTTGCTTGGCACCTGCACCTCTTATAGCCCAACACAGAAATGGGAAGTAAAAAAGCTTCAGCCCCCATAATTTAACAGGGAGGTTAACTGACCTTCCTGACCCTCATATTCACCGTCTCTTGCAAGTACCCCTCACCCCTGGATCCATCAGTGCCTCTACCTCATGAATACGCCAGCGCTCTGGAGCTGGCAAATTTCCACAAGCCTGTGGTGTGGAGGCATTGCACGTGATATTATTTTTCCACTTAAAGTGGGGCGTTCTGTTTCTTCCCCGGGTGCATAAAGAGCCTACGCATATCAGGTGGTAGGCTTATGAACATTGTCATGATTGTTAGATTGTGGTACTTTACATGATACTTGTGACCTGATCTGAATTGTCCCTTACGTGGCTGATTACCTGCACAGTATCTTCAGCCCCATGCTTTGGAAGTGACTTCGTGATTGTGAACATAACCGCAACTGAACGAAGTATTTCGGTCTTCGGGTAATATTCCCAGATTTCCTAATTGTAGTCTTAAAGAAATGTGGTAGTCTGTGCCCGAGACTGGCAGGTATGTTTTTGTGTCCATGTGTAGCATGTTTTTCTGTCCAGTGAACCTCAGTGTGTCCGATAACCATTCCATCTAGCTCAACGTTACGGCTGCCTGTAATGACAAGTGCATGCCATGCTGAGAAATGGAAGACACGTCGAGAACATACTCAATAGTGTTGTGAGGCTTTCTGTTCGCATCTGTTATGCATTCCATTGGCAATAATATGGTCTAAAAATTGAAGGGTTATTTGTACATCTCCACAAAATCAGGCCAGGCGTAGCCCTTGTAAACGTTTGCCCCTCTAAGTAGATCATAGGGACAGTTCCTCCTACAAGTAGAATTTGTAAACATATATTTTGTGACGTATATTTTTTAACATAAAATTGGTGAAAACCTGTTTGCGAAAGTCGATTTATGAGCTGCCCTCGTCTCCAATTGCGTCTCCAGACTGGATGAAGCAAGGATATAAAGAATCATGGTGCTTAGTTGTTCAAGAGAAGCGTTTAAGTTAGGTATCTAGAACTCAGCAACGAAGTGTCTAAACTTCTCGGTAAGATTTTCAAAACAGTGTGTTCGAATGCATGCGTACGCAAGTACTTCAGCCGAGTTGTATTTTCTAATAATTTAAATAACCAAATTGCTTATGTCGCATGCAAGGCTATCCACACACTGAATCACTGTAAAATAATACTGAACTATATTTGTTGTTGGCACTATTGCTCACGCTGAAAGGCGCCTCACCCCCGGTCCATTTAGGCACGGAAGACCGCCGCCGCATTCGTCGCTCCAGCACCACTTATGCGGCGGACACCAATGCGCTCTGCGCCCCAGCTCACAATTCCAGTCGACTGGAATCAACAGGGACCCGTCGAGGCTCGTCACTTCACGAGTAGGCTGCGTTTCTTTGCTGAGTGTTTGTTGCTCAGCGAACGGTAGTGGTGTGGAGGGTTTTTGGCAGATGAACTCTGTTTCCGGCGTTATCAATATTGCATGAGTCATCAGCTCAAGTGTGCGAGGGAAAGTTTTGGACACGCGGATACAGCGGAACAGGAAAAGGATACAAAGCCTCTGTCAGCTGGGAGATTCTGGTGTGTGTGTGTGCAGTGGGAGGTGAGCGTGCTGTACATCACACGGTGACATGCTGTACATCATGTGCTTCAGCTAATGCAGTGACAAGGATAAGCATTAGTTCGGTACATGAACTTCTTATATTGCTGAGAGAGAGAGAGAGAGAGAGAGAGAGAGAGAGAGAGAGAGAGAGAGAGAGAGAGAGAGAGAGAGAGAGAGAGAGAGAGAGAGAGAGAGAGAGAGAGAGAGAGAGAGAGAGAGAGAGAGAGAGAGAGAGAGAGAGAGAGAGAGAGAGAGACGGAGACGGAGACGGAGACGGAGACGGAGACGGAGACGGAGACGGAGACGGAGACGGAGACGGAGACGGAGACGGAGACGGAGACCGAGACGGAGACCGAGACGGAGACCGAGACCGAGACCGAGACCGAGACCGAGACCGAGACCGAGACCGAGACCGAGACCGAGACCGAGACCGAGACCGAGACCGAGACCGAGACCGAGACCGAGACCGAGACCGAGACCGAGACCGAGACCGAGACCGAGACCGAGACCGAGACCGAGACCGAGACCGAGACCGAGACCGAGACCGAGACCGAGACCGAGACCGAGACCGAGACCGAGACCGAGACCGAGACCGAGACCGAGACCGAGACCGAGACCGAGACAGAGACAGAGACAGAGACAGAGACAGAGACAGAGACAGAGACAGAGAGAGAACTGCACTGCACCTCTGAGAGAACCTCTGAACAACTACAGGCTTCGGCCATCACTCCGCATCAAGTATACTATATCACAGAGGGAGCCAGTATCCAGTCGCCAGGACTGGATGTATGGATATAGGGCTGGATATGGCGGGCACACAACAGCGACACACGTCGGCAGCGGAACTGTTGTCACATCACAGCAGCCTTATCGCGCGTATTGACGACGATGGCAATCGTTGGTATTGCAATGGCAATCGGCGCTGCGACACAATGCCGGTGGATGATGCGACACAAAATTATTGTAAGCTGCAACACACAAGGTTAGTTTGTGCTGCAACACAACGATCATGAATGTTTGGATTCGATGAGATTCGATCCTGAGACGCAAGCTTAGTACATGCCTTAACAAGAACAGAGGCTATTGTGACACAATGTGAATGGATGTAAATGTAAATGGACAAATGGATGTAAATGTTGCGACACGATGTTAGTGCTGGCTGCGACACAATGACAGTGGTTCTTGCCACATAATGCTCCAGTATGTTGCCACACAATGTTAACACTTGCTGCGAAGCCTGTAGATCTCTCAGTAAACTAGGAGGCTCCAGGCCCTTATTTTCATTACATTTTTTTCAGATTGAATATGGAAAAGGACATCTTAACATTAGCAGGGTACCAAACCAGGGGGGTCCGGACCCCCCCCCCCCTCCCCCCACCGACCCGTCCGGGACCTCCAACAATGCTGGCTGTGACATCAGGATAGTAATTGTTGCGACACAACGGTAGTGGATTCTGCTACACAATACCGTGCCTCTCAACATCCCAATGCAACCTACCTACCCAATGTTACCTAGGTTGGTCGATTTCTACCTAGGTATTATCCAGGGGCCCAAGCCAGGATTTTCCTAAGGGGTGGGGGGGGGGGGGGAAACATACACTAGTGACACCCACGAAACCGCAAATCTCAAGATTTATTGTTTTATACAGTCGGAGCCGGCTGTGGCGGTCGACGTGTGTCGCTGCTGTGTGGCAGCAGCTGGAGGTGACTATGGCGGCCGACGTGTGTCGCTGCTGTGTGGCCGCAGCTGGAGGTGACTGTGGCGGCCGACGTGTGTCGCTGCTGTGTGGCCGCAGCTGGAGGTGACTGTGGCGGCCGACGTGTGTCGCTGCTGTGTGGCCGCAGCTGGAGGTGACTGTGGCGGCCGACGTGTATCGCTGCTGTGTGGCCGCAGCTGGAGGTGACTGTGGCGGCCGACGTGTGTCGCTGCTGTGTGGCCGCAGCTGGAGGTGACTGTGGCGGCCGACGTGTGTCGCTGCTGTGTGGCCGCAGCTGGAGGTGACTGTGGCGGCCGACGTGTGTCGCTGCTGTGTGGCAGCAGCTGGAGGTGACTGTGGGGGCCGACGTGTGTCGCTGCTGTGTGGCCGCAACTGGAGGTGACTGTGGCCGCAGCCGACGTGTGTCGCTGCTGTGTGGCAGCAGCTGGAGGTGACTATGCCGGCCGACGTGTGTCGCTGCTGTGTGGCAGCAGCTGGAGGTGACTATGCCGGCCGACGTGTGTCGCTGCTGTGTGGCCGCAGCTGGAGGTGACTGTGGCGGCCGACGTGTGTCGCTGCTGTGTGGCCGCAGCTGGAGGTGACTGTGGCGGCCGACGTGTGTCGCTGCTGTGTGGGCCGCAGCTGGAGGTGACTGTGGCGGCCGACGTGTGTCGCTGCTGTGTGGCCGCAGCTGGAGGTGACTGTGGCGGCCGACGTGTGTCGCTGCTGTGTGGCCGCAGCTGGAGGTGACTGTGGCGGCCGACGTGTGTCGCTGCTGTGTGGCCGCAGCTGGAGGTGACTGTGGCGGCCGACGTGTGTCGCTGCTGTGTGGCAGCAGCTGGAGGTGACTGTGGCGGCCGACGTGTGTCGCTGCTGCGTGGCCGCAGTTGGAGGTGACTGTGGCGGCCGACGTGTGTCACTGCTGTGTGGCCGCAGCTGGAGGTGACTGTGGCGGCCGACGTGTGTCGCTGCTGTGTGGCCGCAGCTGGAGGTGACTGTGGCGGCCGACGTGTGTTGCTGCTGTGTGGCAGCAGCTGGAGGTGACTGTGGCGGCCGACGTGTGTCGCTGCTGTGTGGCAGCAGCTGGAGGTGACTGTGGCGGCCGACGTGTGTCGCTGCTGTGTGGCCGCAGCTGGAGGTGACTGTGGCGGCCGACGTGTGTTGCTGCTGTGTGGCAGCAGCTGGAGGTGACTGTGGCGGCCGACGTGTGTCGCTGCTGTGTGGCAGCAGCTGGAGGTGACTGTGGCGGCCGACGTGTGTCGCTGCTGCGTGGCCGCAGTTGGAGGTGACTGTGGCGGCCGACGTGTGTCGCTGCTGTGTGGCCGCAGCTGGAGGTGACTGTGGCGGCCGACGTGTGTCGCTGCTGTGTGGCCGCAGCTGGAGGTGACTGTGGCGGCCGACGTGTGTCGCTGCTGTGTGGCCGCAGCTGGAGGTGACTGTGGCGGCCGACGTGTGTCGCTGCTGTGTGGCCGCAGCTGGAGGTGACTGTGGCGGCCGACGTGTTCGCTGCTGTGTGGCCGCAGCTGGAGGTGACTGTGGCGGCCGACGTGTGTCGCTGCTGTGTGGCCGCAGCTGGAGGTGACTGTGGCGGTCGACGTGTGTCGCTGCTGTGTGGCCGCAGCCTGAGCCGGCTGCTGCGGCCGATGAGCCGAATCGGGCGACGACCGGCATCTGACCGACATCGCTCGCTGATGGTTATCTATTGGATGCTGCACTGATGGCCCCCGTCAGTATCGACCACAACAGCGCGTCACGGTAATTGAGCAGCCTCCACACCACCATCCCTCGCCGGAGCCGGAGAACGGGCAGCACAGTGCGCAACGAGTGTCACGCCTGGCGCGGCAGTTTTTAGGTCTCAAGCGGTCTGCACACTGCATCGATATTGAAGACATGGTAAGCCGCTACCTCCGTGGTTCATGTGGTGAGAGCTGAGAGTGCTTCCGTCCCCTGTGTCCAGACAAGGCAGAATTCGAGTCGCTGCGAGCGCCGGTGTTTATCTCCCCGGGTGGGAGGGTCAGCTGGCAACTGGCGTGAGAAGACGGCACACGCGGTAGCGAAGCGGAAGCGGCAGCTGTGTCGAACTCTGGCGGGACGACTCTCGGAATTATATCGTCGGACTGGACTTTTTCGATGGTAAGGCTACAGCAAAGCTATGCGATACTCTACGATATGATTCGAAGCAAAGCTATACGATACTCTACTAATAACTGGTGGTGGCCTATCCGAAAACAGAAAGACAAAAGAGGATGCAACCAGCTGTGAAAAAAGCGCAGACAAGTGTACCTTTACGTTGAGGGAGTTTTATGATATAGCTTGTGTGATGTTTTAGGTACTGAAGGTGGGGGCTGGGCGGGGAACACCTTCCTGATGTCTGAATGCTTTTAGTTTGAAACTACCCATCCGCAAGGTAATTTGTAGTTGGTGGGGGGGGGGGGGGGTGAGAGCGACGAAAAGTTGGTTTTCCCAGGATGCCGGCTTTAACTTACTATTCGCGAAGAGCACCGAGGAATCTTTACAGTGCGGACAAGGAAGTAATTGTCTACACCGCCTATCACGCCGGCCGCCGCTTGTTAGTTGTTAGAGGGTTAGTCTAAGCATACCATGCAGGGCTGTCAGTTGAGTCTGTACGGTGTTTGGCAATTCGGCTCATCAACGTCTGCTGCACCTCTGGGCATCCGTTTTACGCTATGAGTTGCAAGTTGAATTGCTCATCGACGTCCATGGGGGGTGGGTGGGTACCGGTGAGGGATGGGATGGAGACCGAGTCTGAGTCTGATGAGTTTTGGAGGTGGGATGGATGTGGGAGGCCGTACTCGAAGTGGAATGGTGGTGGGCGTAGGCCGTGTCTGAGGTGGGGTAGGAAGGGAGGAGGTCCGGTCCGCGGTGGGGTGGGCATGGGAGGCGAGGTCCGCGGTGGAGAAGGTGTGAGAGAAGGCCGGGTCCGAGTTTGGGGGAATGTGGGAAAGGGCCGGGTTTGAAGTGGAGTGGGTGTTTGAGGAGGCCGGGTCCGAGGTGGGGTGGCGTGGGAAGGAGTGGTGAGCGGTCAGGTCGAGGGGCGGTGGGGCAGTGGAGTCGGGGACCGGTGGGGCGGTGGAGCTGAGTGAGGATCGGTGGGGCATTGAGGAGGGAACTGTCCCAGGCTCCGGGAGCCGGCTGCTGGTGGGATGGTAGGTCGGGTGGGAGCTGGTGTTGGAGGGGGTGTGGGTTCAGGTGTGGAGAGCGTCGCTGCGTAGCTGCGCCCGGCGGTAGGTGCGGTGTGGGAGGGTGCGGCTGTGAGGTGAAGGTGTACGTGCTGGCCTCGGCTGTCCGACACAGATTGTCCACTGCACGGTATATTGTGCAATTTTAGTACTCAACACGCAAACGTTCAGACAAATTTAGAAGGGGCAAGACGCCAGCCGAAACTACGAGAAAACGACTCAGATAATTCGAGACACAAATCCTGGAATTGAGTGCAAAATGACAGGGTTATATATATATAAAAATAGTCGAGTATGGCATCAGAAGTCTGCTGATTTTAAGCCGGTTTAGTTAAGACCATTGGAAATTAATTCGGTAATGTAGAACATCTGATACACAATATAAAGTGATACTATGTGATAATTTGGGCCACAAATTCTGGAATTCAGTGCAAAAGTGACAGGGTTAAACCTTCATGGAAATTATTCAAGATGATACAAAATGTAGCACGTTCGATTTTCGTTTAGTTAAGAACATTGAAAATTGTCAGGACGTCACACAGAAGATGTATGACACGTTTTTATCACAAGATGTTGAGTGGCCAATTGCTCCCATTTCACCTTAAGGGCAAAGTGACAAGGTGAAATGACGTGATAATAAAACGAACTACACATCATAAGAGAGCTTGTTTGAATGCTGTTCAAATTGAACCATTGGAAATTACTTGTACCTCGTCTAGAAACCAGAATATAGCATTAATCAAAGCAAGCCAACTCTGGTGGTGTTCCTTCACAAACCCACCACCAGATAGGCGCCACCGGTATGATGTCCGCTTATGACGCCTAACGATTTGTCCACAGGTAGTGCTCGATGCACTGATCATTATGAGCATACAAGTTAATAGGGGCGTTCATAAACAGCTGAGATATTCAACGTCAAATGTCGTGGTCATTGTGGTCGGACTCTTCAGATTCCCGTTAAAAATGGATCCACAGGTAGTACTCGATGCAATGATCATCGTGAGCACAAAAGCTAAAAGGGGCGTTCATAAACAGCTGGATTATTAGGGTAAAAACTTCTCCCGTTGCGAATATGCGGGAATTATCAATAAGCTCGAAACGAATATCAATCTGCATGTCAAGCTAGATTGATATTCGATTCCTACCGGTGGAACATCGTGAAAACGAGCATACTGGTAGAGCTCGGTACCATGATTATCATGAACACAATCAAGCAGCCGTATTACAAAACACTAGGGAGGTATTCGGGGTCAATGGTTAAAGGTCATCGAGATCGGACTCCTCGCATTTTCTTCAAAATGGGTATACGGGTTGTACTCGATGTACACGGCTGCTAATCGGCAAGAGCGGAACTTACAGAGAAGCCCATCAAACCTAAACTGACCAACCCTAAGCTTTAGTCCAATGCCTCCAATTATCTTACTTGGACGCTGGTCATAGTGTATGCGTTAGAAGTCGCACACTGGCAGATGTTATGTCACAAGTTCACTAGCGACACTAATATTGGAGGGACCCTGAACCTTGAGCGGGCACTCAGTCGGTCTGCTTTCTTTTCACCCAGTGAAGCGACTTTTGGAGCCTCGATGCAATTTTTCGGAGCCCGGTTTGACATTTCGAAGATCCTATTGGTTTTGTTTTCGTCCAGACTCAACTATTCCGAACCCCGGTGCAATTTTTCAGGCCATGGTGTAATTTATCATGTCCCCGCGCGATTTTTGGAAGACGGGGCGCGATTTGTTTAGGGTCGCAGCACGGTTTGTTCGGGGCCCTATCGCGGCTATTGCGGTCCGGCACACTTCTGCGTCTAGGTCACGTATGTTCTTTTCGGGGTCGTAGCGATATTTTTTTTCTCTCGAAAGATTGGCCATACTTTTTTTATCGGCTAAGAGGGGCATGAATGGTTCACTCCGCCTTACCACAGACCACAACATAACCAGAGACCGTGCAGTCCCCGGAAGACCCAGTAAAGTAAAACATGATGTCCATGCTAATGCAGTAACTGATCTCAATATTCTGCGAGGGATACGAGCCAGAGTTTATCAGTATCCAAAATAGCACATGATATGCGACAGCTGACGAGGTTTTCATAAAAGCACATTACGCAACCATGACAACCAGGGGTGGATATTCCTATGCTTTTGGTAGGGCTTGGGGCCCACCATCCTTGCCTGGGCCACACCAACTTCTTTTCTCTAACATAAGACCCTATGGGGTGGGCCCATCAAACACATTGGCATCACTCATTATCTCCATGCATTGGGCCCCACCAATAATTCTCGAACTTCTCTACCTATGGTGACAACAGCAGTAGTCAATAATGGCAACAGTGACGTCATTGCAGTTTTCTCACCTCGGGCTCAACGCTTGATATGAAGACTGCAGTGGGGACAGAGGAGCACAAGGTTGCCTGTGACGTCACCAGACGAGTACAGTACACGCTATGCGAAAGTACGGCCCCTAAAAAATTATGCGGACTTCGACCGCTTTAGTTTTAGACATAGGTCGTTATATTTGTATATATATATATATATATATATATATATATATATATATATATATATATATATATATATATGTATATATGTATATATATATATATAGATACATATGTATATATATATATATATATATATATATATATATATATATATATATATATATATATATATATATATAAATATATATATATATATATATATATATATATATATATATATATATATATACATATATGTATATATATATATATATATATATATATATATATATATATATATATATATATATATATATATATATATATATATATATATGTATATATGTATACATATGTATACATATAATTTTAACCAGTCGTAAATATCCAATATCCCCACAATATCTATGCCCATGGTGTTGCATAGCTAAGCGATGTGAAGCTGGAGAAAGTTGGTGTAGTGCAAACCAAAGATGGTGCCGTGCAAGCCAAAGTTCGTGCCGTGCAAGCCAAAGTTGGTGCTGTGCAAACAAAAATTGGTACCATGCAAGCTAAAGTTGGTGCTGTGCAAACCAAAGTTGGTGCCGTGCAACCAAAGTTGGTGCTGTGCAAGCCAAGGTTGGTGCCATGCGAGCCAAATGGTGTTGCATCATAACATCTGCAGGGGCCAACTGGGGGCATGTGCCTTCGAGTACACCCCTCCCCACTTCCTCCATGAGTTGTTCAGCCTATGGCGCCCCTCAATGCATAAAAGGACTCCGTTTGGTGAATGAATGTCACCCTCCAAAACAAGTGCCTGACACCGATCAAAATTCCTGGGTCCATCGCTGAAGATCTGCAAAATGACAATCTCGACACATGCTAGATAGCATACTTTTTTCAGGTCTTTCAGATCTTCTCTTGACATATATGAAATTTGAGACTTTCAAAACTCACCGTGCCCACAAAGACTGCATGATGACCTCACAACAGATCTAGGCCAGGAAAAAGTGACATGGTCATCAACACGAGCCAGGAAAGGAATTCAACACATCCTAACCTGCAAAAAAAACGTGCCGGTCCCTCAAAAACACGGTGAATACACACAAATAAATAAGGAAAGAAGTACGTCGCGTGTCAAAAAACGCACTGGAGGACTAAACATTGCGCTCTGGCCCTAAAACACAACAATATCAAGGAACGAAGAACAAACCCAAAAATGCAACGTGCCCTAAAAAGAATACCGAACCCGTGCGTGTCTCGGTTTGATAGCCAATCTGTGAGCAAATGTAAACGAAATGATGAGGTACATACATCAATCTTCAGAGAGGTATCCGGAGACCTTTCCACCGGAAGATGTGGGAATATAAGGCATAATTCCGACCTGAATTCATCAAACTTGCCCACCCAGCCAAGATACGAATCACTCTATGACGTGAACACAGTCATACACAGTCAACACAGTCAGCACAGCACAACACAGTCATACACAGTCAACACAGTCAACACAGCACAACACAGTCATACACAGTCAACACAGTCAACACAGTCATACACAGTCAACACAGTCAACACAGCACAACACAGTCATACACAGTCAACACAGTCAACACAGTCAACACAGCACAACACAGTCAACACAGCACAACACAGTCAACACAGCACAACACAGTCATACACAGTCAACACAGCACAACACAGTCAACACAGCACAACACAGTCATACACAGTCAACACAGTCATACACAGTCAACACAGCACAACACAGTCAACACAGTCAACACAGTCAACACAGTCAACACAGCACAACACAGTCAACACAGCACAACACAGTCAACACAGTCAACACAGCACAACACAGTCATACACAGTCAACACACTCAACACAGTCATACACAGTCAACACAGTCAACACAGCACAACACAGTCATACACAGTCAACACAGTCAGCACAGTCAACACAGTCATACACAGTCAACACAGTCAGCACAGCACAACACAGTCATACACAGTCAACACAGTCAGCACAGCACAACACAGTCAACACAGTCAACACAGCACAACACAGTCATACACAGTCAACACAGTCAACACAGTCAACACAGTCATACACAGTCAACACAGTCAGCACAGCACAACACAGTCAACACAGTCATACACAGTCAACACAGTCAGCACAGCACAACACAGTCAACACAGTCATACACAGTCAACACAGTCAGCACAGTCATACACAGTCAACACAGTCAACACAGCACAACACAGTTATACACAGTCAACACAGTCAGCACAGTCAACACAGTCATACACAGTCAACACAGTCATACACAGTCAACACAGCACAACACAGTCAACACAGTCAACACAGTCAAACACAGTCAACACAGCACAACACAGTCAACACAGCACAACACAGTCAACACAGTCATACACAGTCATACACAGTCAACACAGTCAACACAGTCAACACAGTCAACACAGTCATACACAGTCAACACAGCACAACACAGTCAACACAGCACAACACAGTCAACACAGTCATACACAGTCATACACAGTCAACACAGTCAACACAGTCAACACAGTCAACACAGTCATACACAGTCAACACAGTCAACACAGCACAACACAGTCATACACAGTCAACA
The DNA here is from genome assembly GCA_034440615.1 of Ashinkailepas kermadecensis. NCBI lineage: Eukaryota > Metazoa > Arthropoda > Thecostraca > Neolepadidae > Ashinkailepas > Ashinkailepas kermadecensis. The sequence goes on along the minus strand of JAOTOM010005147.1, from coordinate 811,349 downwards.
CAGTCAACACAGTCAACACAGTCATACACAGTCAACACAGTCAACACAGCACAACACAGTCATACACAGTCAACACAGTCAACACAGCACAACACAGTCATACACAGTCAACACAGTCAACACAGTCAACACAGTCAACACAGTCAACACAGCACAACACAGTCATACACAGTCAACACAGTCAACACAGTCAACACAGCACAATACAGTCAACACAGTCAACACAGTCATACACAGTCAACACAGCACAACACAGTCAAAACAGCACAACACAGTCAACACAGTCATACACAGTCATACACAGTCAACACAGTCAACACAGTCAACACAGTCAACACAGTCATACACAGTCAACACAGCCAACACAGTCAACACAGCACAACACAGTCAACACAGTCATACACAGTCATACACAGTCAACACAGTCAACACAGTCAACACAGTCAACACAGTCAACACAGCACAACACAGTCATACACAGTCAACACAGTCAACACAGTCATACACAGTCAACACAGTCAACACAGTCAACACAGCACAACACAGTCATACACAGTCAACACAGTCAACACAGTCATACACAGTCAACACAGTCAACACAGTCATACACAGTCATACACAGTTATACACAGTCAGCACAGTCAACACAGTCATACACAGTCAACACAGTCATACACAGTCAACACAGCACAACACAGTCAACACAGTCAACACAGTCATACACAGTCAACACAGTCACAACACAGTCAACACAGCACAACACAGTCATACACAGTCAACACAGTCAACACAGTCAACACAGTCAACACAGTCAACACAGTCAACACAGTCATACACAGTCAACACACTCAACACAGTCATACACAGTCAACACAGTCAACACAGTCATACACAGTCAACACAGTCAACACAGTCAACACAGTCAACACACTCAACACAGTCATACACAGTCAACACAGTCAACACAGCACAACACAGTCATACACAGTCAACACAGTCAACACAGTCAACACAGTCATACACAGTCAACACAGTCAACACAGCACAACACAGTCATACACAGTCAACACAGTCAACACAGCACAACACAGTCATACACAGTCAACACAGTCAACACAGTCAACACAGTCAACACACAGTCATACACAGTCAACACAGTCAACACAGTCATACACAGTCAACACAGTCAACACAGCACAACACAGCCAACACAGTCATACACAGTCAACACAGTCAACACAGTACAACACAGTCATACACAGTCAACACAGTCAACACAGCACAACACAGTCAACACAGTCATACACAGTCAACACAGTCAACACAGCACAACACAGTCAACACAGTCATACACAGTCAACACAGTCAACACAGTCATACACAGTCAACACAGCACAACACAGTCAACACAGCACAACACAGTCAACACAGTCAACACAGTCATACACAGTCAACACAGCACAACACAGTCAACACAGCACAACACAGTCATACACAGTCAACACAGTCAACACAGTCAACACAGCACAACACAGTCAACACAGTCAACACAGTCATACACAGTCAACACAGCACAACACAGTCAACACAGCACAAAAGTCAACACAGTCATACACAGTCAACACAGTCAACACAGTCAACACAGTCAACACACTCAACACAGTCATACACAGTCAACACACTCAACACAGTCATACACAGTCAACACAGTCAACACAGTCAACACAGTACAACACAGTCATACACAGTCAACACAGTCAACACACTCAACACAGTCATACACAGTCAACACAGTCAACACAGTACAACACAGTCATACACAGTCAACACAGTCAACACAGCACAACACAGTCAACACAGTCAACACAGCACAACACAGTCAACACAGCACAACACAGTCAACACAGTCAACACAGCACAACACAGTCATACACAGTCAACACAGTCAACACAGCACAACACAGTCAACACAGTCAACACAGCACAACACAGTCATACACAGTCAACACAGCACAACACAGTCATACACAGTCAACACAGTCAACACAGCACAACACAGTCATACACACTCAACACAGTCATACACAGTCAACACAGTCAACACAGCACAACACAGTCATACACAGTCAACACAGTCAACACAGCACAACACAGTCATACACAGTCAACACAGTCATACACACTCAACACAGTCAACACAGCACAACACAGTCATACACAGTCAACACACAACACAGCACAACACAGTCAACACAGCACAACACAGTCATACACACTCAACACAGTCATACACAGTCAACACAGTCAACACAGTCAACACAGTCATACACAGTCAACACAGTCAACACAGTCAACACAGCACAACACAGTCATACACAGTCAACACAGTCAACACACTCAACACAGTCATACACAGTCAACACAGCACAACACAGTCATACACAGTCAACACAGTCAACACAGTCAACACAGTCATACACAGTCATACACAGTCAACACAGTCAACACAGTCAACACAGTCAACACAGTCAACACAGCACAACACAGTCAAACACAGTCAACACAGTCAACACAGTCATACACAGTCAACACAGTAAACACAGCACAACACAGTCATACACAGTCAACACAGCACAACACAGTCAACACAGCACAACACAGTCATATACACTCAACACAGTCAACACAGCACAACACAGTCATAATGCAGTAATTAGCAAAACGTAAAGGGCCCAGCAGAAACAGCGGCCCCCGCAGAAACGCACGAAGTGTGGCGAATGCGACGAACGCGAAGTCGGGTGTACGCTCGCACGAACGCTGGCGTAGTGACGACTGGGCGTTATTGACTGCATTGCGTGCAAATTGGGAAACTTAACATTTTAAACATATTTGTAGATTCGAAATTCAGCAGTGCAAGGTGAATTATCAAGATATACAAACACCTTTGACCAAGGGCAGGGGATTCCGGTGACTTTTCCGAAAACGATAAGAGTAGGTTGGCCCCCTGTAAATACAATTATGTTGCCATCACCTATTTGAATTTTGTAAGTATTTTTTTTCTTCCCATGTGGAAAAATACTGATGAAAATCCGGTTCCCTAAAAAAACATAGGGCAAGGTGAAGGTTGGGCGCCCTCCAAATCCGTTTCCTCTTACTCCTGACGCAAATCCCAGGTACACTTCTGGAGGGGGGGGGGGATATAGGTGGGCCGGCGCCGAAAGTCCCCCCCCCCCTCCTCCCAACCGATGAGCAAGATCCACCAATGGATACAAGTGAATCGCTAGACCCGCTGTGCATCGGCCGGCGCACCAACCCCTCGGGAAGGGCTGCCAACATTTGTTTTTAATGTAATGTTTTTCTTTCACTTCTGCATTGTAGCATTTGGCTCGTAATGCCACAACAGTATATTTCCTGATCCGCCCACCTCCATAGCCAGATCTCTTTACCAGCGAAGATGAATTGCTACATTAGTTTTATTCAAGGAATCAATTCAAGTGGTGAGGGTTTTCAAGCGTCTTATAAAGTGTTATTCATAACACATGAATTGTTATAACGGGGCTTCGATTCTCCACCAAGGGACTTCTTATTGCCGACGGACTCTTGCCACAGCGGGAAACACTGTCACTGACGGTAGCTTCTGTCCCGCTGGGGGCAGCGCGCTCGGAGCCACTTACTTTGTTGCTTGTCTGGGCTGTTAGAGAAGTCCGGCTCAATGTTCATCCACTGTGCATCATGAGGAATGGCAGTAACGACACGGCCGGCACCAGCCTCATGGCGGGTGTATCCGGAGGGCGGAGGTGGTTTGTGCACCGGCGGCGGCGGCTTATACACATACCGCTTCCGAAAATCTCAGTCCTCGACAGTCACGAGGATTCCTCGCTCTGCACGCTATTAAGCCAGTTAAACACCAATGTCCGAGCACAGCACAGCTCTGTCCGAACACAGCACAGCTCTGTCCGAACACAGCACACTGTGCCACGCGTCACGGTCGGCGTAGTCGGTAGGGTAAGCAAGGGCAGGGTACCGGACAAACGTACGTAAAGCAAATGTACGTATGGCAGATGTACGTACGCAAATGTACGTAAGCAATTGTACGTAAGCGCAGATGTACGTATCGCCAAGGTACGTACGCGCAAATGTAGGTATGGCAAATGTACGTATGCGCAAAAGTACGTATGCGCAAATGTGCTTAAGCGCAAATGTACGTAAGCGCAAATGTACGTAAGCGCAAATGTACGTAAGCACAAATGTACGTAAGCGCAAAAGTACGTATGTGCAAATGTACGTAATCGCAAATGTACGCATGCGCGAAAGTACGTATGGGCAAATGTACGTAAGCACAAACGCAGGCATGCGCAAAAATACGTAAACGCAAATATACGTAAGCGCAAATGTACGTATGCGTAAATGAACGTATGCGCAAAGGTACGCATGGCAATTATACATAAGTGTAGATGTACGTATGCCAAATTTACCTAAGCGCAAATTTACGTATGGCAAATGTACGTAAGAGCAAATGCACGTATGGCATATGCACCTAACCAAATGTGCTTAAACGCAAAGGCACGTATGCCTTTGCAAAAGTACCTAAGCGCAAATGTACCTAAGCACAACAGTACGTAAACGTACTTTTGCGCTTAGGTACGTACATTGGCTCATGCGTACATTTGCTCTTGCATTCTTTTACGTTTACGTACTGTTGTGCTTAGGTAAATTTGCGCTTAGGTACTTTTGCGCTTACGTACATTTGCGCTTACGTACATTTTCGCTTACGTACTTTTGCGCTTACGTGCAATTGCGCATACGTACTTTTGCGCTTGCGTACATTTGCGCATACGCACTTTTGCGCATACGTACGATACGGTAAGGCATGAGGCGCATACGCACTTTTGCGTATACGTACGACAAGGGATGGGGCGCTTACGTACATTTGCGCTTACGTACATTTGCGCATACGTACTTTTGCGCATACGTACATTTGCGCTTACGTACCTTTGCGCATATGTACATTTGCCCATACGTACATTTGCCATACGTACATACGCGCTTACGTACATTAGCCATATGTACACCTGCGCTTACGTAGAATTTCCATACATACATCTGTGCTTACGCACATTTGCTTATGTACATTTGTCCGGTTACCTCAAACGTACGTATGGCAAATGTACGTATGGGTACGTACGTCAAACGTACCTAACCAAATGTACGTAAACCCAAAAGGTACGCATGCGTAAATGCACATACGTACATTTGCGCATACGTACTTTTGCGCTTACGTACATTTGCGCTTACGTACAATTGCGCTTACGTACATTTGCGCTTACGTACTGTTCCGCATACGTACATTTGCGCTTACGTACATTTGCGCATACGTACTTTTGCGCATACGTACATTTGCGCTTACGTACTTTTGCGCATACATACATTTGCGCATACGCACATTTGCCATACGTACATTTGCAGCGGGTTAGTCTAAGCATGCCATGTAGGGTTATCAGTTGGGTTAATACGGTGTTTTGCAATTCGGCTCTTCTACGTCCGCTGCACCTCTGGGTAGCCGCTTACGTTATGAGTTGCAAGGCAAATCGGCTCATCTACGTCCTATGGGTAGTCATTTTACGTTATGCTAATTTTCCTCTTTTTTTTGCTGATGTTTTCCTAAAGCAAGTCGGCTCATCTACTTCCAAATATTACGATTTATGGATGCATTTTTCAACAATTTGGTACCTACAATGACAGAAAATACGTCAATGTCATGTTTTCAGGAAGTCCTGATGGCAACTTCTTTATTTGCATCGTGACAAATACGACGCACGTATCCAACTCGACACATTTACTACTGACGAAAACTTACTACGACTTGTTTACAATGTACAACTTTGTTATGAAACAGAGTAAGTAGTACGTAGCAAATTAAAACTTACGTCAGACTAGTAAGTAGTAAGTAGTAAAAACGTTTATGAAACAGGCAACTGGGTGGTAAATACTGGTTGTGTGATATTGTTGTCATAGCAACATGAATAACCTACAGATTTATGGACTGCTCACACCTAGCGTAATCTCGACGCACTGTCGGAATCGACGCAAAACTAGCATGGGAACCAAGGAGTCCGCCAATTCTGCCATTGCGCCGGCCTTGCGTCGGCTGTCTTCCGAGTCCTACAAAACGCTGGCGATTTCCGAGCGGACAATGTTGGATTTTCTAAACTTTTTCCGCTCGGCGCACCAGCGGCCTTGACGCAAGGTCGACAGACTGCTCGGGATAAACTGCGGTCGCCATATTTGCTGATCTTCGGCGGATTGGTGCCACATCGGCTGCGGTTTTTTCTGCTTGTAAAGTTGCAACATGTCTCTCTCGGAAGATGCAAGCAAGCCAAGAACAGGTGAGAGGAAAGGATGGCAGGTATTTACCTACTTTGCGTTGAAAAGCTTCTTTCGATACCGGAAATAGATATGATGCAAGTTCAACCAAAGCTTATATTTATATAGAACACTGATACTACATTTTTAAGCACACCATTAACTGGGTATGACAATTTGTGTTTTAAGCAATTCCAAAATTGTCAATGTCAGTTGATCGCTAGCGTACTCGGATCTAGGCGATGCCGCTGTACTGGTCTGTCAACGCGTCGATATTACGCCCAGTGCGTCGGGATTACGCCTAGTCAGTCATTGCGCTGGCTTTTTTGCGTCGAGATTACGCTAGGTGTGAACAGTCCTTAATAGTTTAAATCTGGACTTTAACTTCAGTTTCTAATCGCAAATTGAAATGCTACTCTACGAAAATAGATCGGAGCTTCAAGCGTGGCTGTATTGTGCGGGAATTTGACCACTGCAAAACAGGCTACCGCAAGGCGTGATGAATCTGATGGATATGCGCACATGTCATTCGTCATTCATGGGCAAGTCTACCCTGTAGAGTTCGCAAAGGTGGCTCTGCCTGGTGGCCGCTTACGCAATGTAACGCAGTTACTACGCACATCATAGCTTTCTTACATGATTAATTGTTCTAACATTTCTTTCTAGCAAATCCGCTATCAAATAACTATCCCGTTATATTCGCATTGTGTGTTAAAGTGTTAAATCCCTTTAAGGGAGTCAACTATTTTCTTGTTATCAAAGAACTATACCGCTATGCTAGTTTTATATTGTACACTCCCTTAATCATGGAGTATTCAGAATTATTTGAGCGCACATCGCCAGAGCCCACTGTTTACTCCGCCGTGCCAATTTTGGCCTGACTGACTGCTGGTCATCGCAGTTCATTTTTCGTTTTTGTGGAGTGACACCCGTCGCTCTTTTCGCTTTTTGTTTCTAGAGGTGACACCCGTCACCCCACGCGTTTTTCATCTTCATCGTACTTCCGTTCCCTGTGTTCCTGTGCGTTCTTCATCTTTATTTAAGTCACATTAGGTAGGTTTTTTCCCCGCGATGGGGAAAGAACGAAAGAAGGACGCTAACCCGTGCTCGCCAACGGACTCTGACTCTGAATTCCCGCCACTGACAACACAAGATGACCATCGCGCGACCCCGGACTCGGTCCCTGATGCCCCATCTCATGATACCAACATTGATGACCCGCGCCGGACTATTCCTTTGGATGACGCCATGGAAGCCCTTTGTGCCTCACCGAACCCTGCTCGTCCCAAGACCACGACTTCGCCTCGCAATCCGGACCATACCAATCACTCTCCACGCCGCTGACCCATGCTCGAACCAGACCACGCCCTCCTAACCTGAACCAATCCAATCCGTCGAACCCTACCTCGACAGTGCTGGCTCTTACATAGTAGTCAAGCCTGTCGAGGAAACCGTTTCCTTCCGCCGTATCAACGTTTTCTGGCTGACGAAGCAACTCCTCGCCATATGCTCCTTCGCCAATCCTGAAATCGAAGCCCCTGCAACGGAACCCTCGTCATAAGAACCCAAACCCGAGCCCAGACCAAAGCCCTCCTCCGTACCACCACATTTTGTGGTAAATCCGTCACAATTTCTCTCCATTCCAACCGCAATACTACCAAGGGCACCATCTTCGCGCCGGAGCTCTGCTTCGTGTCTGAGGCAGATATTCAGACGGAGCTCAGGCCGAAGGGGGTGACCCACGTCTGCCGCATCACTTCCTTTAAAGATGGCCAGAAACGTGATACGAGCCTCCTTGTTCTTACCTTCAACTCTACCACTCTTCCCAAGCCCCTCCTCGCCGGATACCTACGATTCCAAGTCCGTGTCTTTATTCCCAATCCTCTCCGCTGTTTTAATTGCCAGCGCTTCGGCCATGGCAGCAAGACATGCCGCCAACCAGCCCACTGCTCCAAGTGTGGCGAACCACCTCATCCTGACTCCACCTGCTCCAAACCGGCCCACTGCCTAAACTGCAATACACCTGACCATCTGACCACATCACCACTATGTCCAGTCTGGCGCAAAGAGAAAGAGTTTTGCGCCGTCAAGGCCACAACCAGGGTGTCATACCCCCAGATCGATCGGTCTGTCGAGGCCACTTCCCCTCGACCAAAACTTACGCCCAGGCGGCCACCGTTGCTCCCTCCACCCCTCGCGTCAACACCACTTCTACTTCTATTCAAGCTGACATGATTCTCGGATTAGCTCCACTAAAAAACTCACACCACTGACCACACCGACACAAACCACCCTGGCTCCCAACACACAAACCACTCCGGCTCCCAACAAGCGGACCACTCCAGGGAGGAGTGACAGGCCCCGCAGTCATTCGGCTGCGGGAGGTAATTCACGTTCCCGATCAGCGGGCCGACGATCGAGCCCTGCGCGTCCAGCGCCGGCCGGCGCCCACGTGGCACGACCGACTACAAGCCGGCGGACATCCCCCGCGGCAGTGGCCGGCCGCCGTGACCTTGCCAAGGTCACCGGTCGGCCGGACGGCTCGGGCGGATCCACCGCCGCCGTCCGCATCCAACACGAATGTCCGCCAGAACTACACTCCTGGCTCCGACATGCACCGAAAGGTGCAGACAAACACTACAACTTTTCTTCCCAATGTCTACACTTTTACAATGGAATTGCCGCAGCCTGATCTCCAAGTGGGCCGAAATGAAAGTTTGTTTTCAGTATTCTCGCACCTATTCTCATAGCACTCCAAGAAACATGGTTTTAGCCTACTGATACATACAACTTCAATCTTTTCAATTATTATCTGTATCGGCACGACGAGATCCGTGGATCACATCGCAGTGGCGGTACAGCACTTCACATCAACAATGATTTTACACATAACAAATTACACTTCATTTATCTTTACAAGCCGTAGCTTGTACTTTACGTTTCCAAGGTAGGAATATAGATGTATGTTCCATTTATATTCCACCTCACACACAGACAACACACATTTTTTTACACAATTAGAAAACCTTATAGCACAATTCAAGAATCCTTTCATACTACCGGGAGACTTTAATGCACATAGTCCAGCCTGGGGTCAAACACGTACACATAGAGACACTCGAGGCCACATCATTGAACAAATTTTAGACCGACATAATTTAGAACTACTTAACACCGGAGAACCAACATTTTTTCACCTTGGACATAATACAGAAACAGCTATTGATTTATATATATGCTCTCCAACCCTGGCCAACGATTTTGACTGGACCATTGGCACCGACATTCATGACAGCGACCACTACCCCATCAAATTAACACCAACATTTTCAACCGCGACCGATACCACACCCAGTTTCATCCCCCGCTGGAAAATTTCCAAGGCCGATTGGACAGCATTTCAGGAAATTTCACATATTCAATACAACCCCAACATTTCTCCCGTCGAAAACATCAACTTAATTACAAATACAGTTATCGAAGCAGCATCTACTACAATTCCATTCACAAAACCTGTTGGAAAACGAAAGACAGTACCTTGGTGGACTCCCGAAATTGCACGTGCCATTGCGGTAAGAAAAAGAGAATTTAGGAAATACCTAAGACACCCCGATCAACAACATTTAATTATACGTAACCATGAACGAGTGAGGACACGCCGCCTTATTCGCGATGCTAAGCGTCATTCATGGTCAGAATATTTAAAACAGCTCACTTTTCGAGCACCTTTAAGCCAAATCTGCCAATTAATCCGCCGATTGTCCGGATGCACCCCATTTAAATCACTCCCGGCCCTCAAAATCCAAAACATCACCATTACAGACCCAAAAGCAATAGTAAACACAATAGCGGACACCATGGCTCAGCATAGCTCGGATAACAATTACAGACCCGAATTCTTACAAAATGCACAATCCATTTTTCCCACTGATTTAGCACAATTCCATTCTGCCAACACTGAAACATACAAAGCTCCTTTTCAAATTTCAGTACTGGAGACAGCCGTTTCCTCCGCCGGCAATACTTCCGTTGGGACCGACAATTTAAATTATTCTTTTTTTCAGACGTTTACCTGATCACACCAAACATTGCATTTTGCACACATTTAATGCACTGTGGACAACTCACGCTTTCTCCGAAACTTGGAAAGATTCTTTCATTATACCCATCCCAAAACCTGGCAAGGACCACATAACCCCACTAATTTTCGACCCATTTCACTCACCAGTTGTTTAGGAAACTTTTCGAACGCATAGTTATCAAAAGACTGAACTGGCACCTGGAAACAAATTCCCTTCTATCTCCTTTTCAATGCGGTTTTCGGCGAGGATGCAGTACAATGATCATCTTATTCGGTTAGAAACAGACACCCGCCTGGGCTAAAAAAAACATGAACACACAGTCGCAGTATTATACAGTCGCAGTATCAGCAAAGCTTACGATATGGTTTTCAAACCCGCATTACTTTTGAAAATTCAGCAACTCGGTATAAAGGGACACTTAGCTCATTATTTAGTAGGTTTTTTAACCGGTACTCGCCCATTCCACGTCAGGTGCCGGTTAGCCATCACCGATCCACATATTCTTCAAAATGGACTACTACAGGGAAGCTGCATTTCACCAGTTATATTCAACCTCATCATTAACGACCTTTTCACCGACATGCCTATTAATGTATCATACTCTTTATTTGCCGATGACAGCGCAATTTGGTGTTCCGGAAAAAATTACGAGCATTGTTTGTTTCACCTACAAAACGCACTAGACAAAATATATCAATGGTCCCTGAAGAATGGTTTAATTTTTTTCCGCTACAAAATCTGCAACCATGATATTTAGCAAATCACTTCCCCGCCCAATTCCAGAAACACCGCTTCACCTCGGAAGCAATGATATACCCTTTGTAAATTCGTTTAAATTTCTTGGTATTATTTTTGACCGTAGGCTTTTGTAAGACGGCTTACATTTTCAACACGGCGTTTCACGCAGTCGCCATGCGGCGGCCCGACACGAGACATCCAGCCGCCGCGACCAGAAACCCGTGGCAGGTGCGGAGAAATCTGTGAAAAGCCAGCGCAAACACGAAGCCTACTCGTCGCCGAAACGCCCTCGGGTCAACATGCAGTCACTTCGTGCCGGTGCACAACAGCAAACAGTGACTTCCGCCTAGCTACGGGGTATCAGCCTGATCCAGTAACCTGGAAGCAGCAGCCGCTCTGGACAGCCGGAAACCGCCGACCGCCAATCAGCGGCCGGCAGTCACCAGTCACCAGTCACCAGTCACCAGCGTCACCAGCCGGCACCATCAGCCACCAGCCAGGCCACGGGGCACAAAGAGCCTGACGTGCCTTGCCTGATATCTGGGGCCGGCCGCTCCCAGGGGCGGACCATTTATAAGCGCCACCCCGGGGGAGTCGGGATACATCACCCAAGGCAGTAGTCGCAGAGAGACCACCCAAGGCAGTCGTCGGAGGCGGACCACCCACGGCTGCGACGGAGGAGAGAGACATTCGACGGAATCGCCGAGGAGCTCGCACATCCAACAGAATCGTTCGGGAGTCGCTCGCGAGCTGAATGGAGTGATTGTGGTAAATCTGTGAACTTCAGATCGATACGGCCACTACTGGAAATGTGAGTGGATTAAGGCAGGAAGTGGCAATGTTCCCATCAACCAACATGCAAACCATATGACCCGTCCGCCACCGGTCCCTATTTTGTGAATGGGATGGACCGGCCAGCGGTGGGATATGGGTAGCCGTCTGCCCCGGGAAAAGTAAAAATGGAAGATACCTGAATGTGTATCGTTTATAAATGCAAGGTCCCAGGTCGCTGTGCATGAGACATGAATGTATACATAGTTTAGAAATGAATGGTATAAGTGAAATACATAACCCGCACGCACATTATTGACAAGAGTTTAGGTGACGGGGGGAACCGCTGGTTCCGGGAAGACGTTAGTGAAGAGGGCATGTCTTCTGGCTCACCACATGCTAAATAACCACCTTCTTTCCATGGGGAATTAAAGTAGCTTAGATCTGCTGGGACCCCACGTCACTCAGCGATTACGGTCAACGTGGGAATACCCCGGTCTCTTCCCCGCTGTCACTCTGTTCTCTGTATCTCTCTCTCTCTCTCTCTCTCTCTCTCTCTCTCTCTCTCTCTCTCTCTCTCTCTCTCTCTCTCTCTCTCTCTCTCTCTCTCTCTCTCTCTCTCTCTCTCTCTCTCTCTCTCTCTCTCTCTCTCTCTCTCTCTCTCTCTCTCTCTCTCTCTCTCTCTCTCTCTCTCTCTCTCTCTCTCTCTCTCTCTCTCTCTCTCTCTCTCTCTCTCTCTCTCTCTCTCTCTCTCTATATCTCTCTCTTCTATATATCTCTATCTATATATATATATCTCTCTCTCTCTCTCTATCTATCTCTCTCTCTCTATATCTCTATATATCTCTCTATATCTATATCTATACCTCTCTATTTATATCATCTCTATATATCTCTCTATATATCTCTCTATCTATCTCTCTCTCTCTCTCTCTCTCTCTCTCTCTCTCCCTCTCTCACTCGCCCTCCAATCAAACGTCAAAACACCTGTTTCCCATCAAACAGGCAGCCGAGCGGTCGGTATCGCCGAAGCCAAGGGTTCATTAACCCTTGTGGAGGGAACAGACCATTTCCATTAACCCCAATAGTCAGTAGTGAATGGGAGTATCGCACGACAGGGATATTTGCTTGTCAGAGATCCGCCATTTCATTGTGCTTATCTGCATATACGTTGAAATTTGCATTACATTCAACCAGACAAATGGGTTTGGTTCCGGCGGGTTTATGAGGGTCTTGATGTCCTCCTTGACTGAACGTAAAATAGCGGATGTTACACAAGCCAAGCATTTATCAGGAATGAAATGGCAACCAGGCGTTAAATGGCGTGCAGCCCTTCCATACTCACTCAGCTTTGAGTCACGAACATTCATCCTCCCATGCTCACGAAACTTCCGGGCACTTCCGACGTAGAGACCAGCACAACGTGACAGTGCAGGCAATTATTCACATAAGGGTAAGCTTTACACGTGCCTGGAAAAAGCGAATTACAGGGGTCAGGTTATCATTCTTCCTTCACGCAGAAAAGGATCACAGGGTTCCATTTCAGGCGGCGACCCGCTTGGTCTCATGGGAGCGCAGAATAAACACGGGTCAAGGGCAGCTAAATGATTGGGGGAGGGGGGCACACTACACGACTTGAGCCGACTTTTCCTGCGTCAGGAAACAGGGAGAAGGGGCTTTCGTCCAGAAACATATCAGGCACTAATCGAGCGTCACTGTAGAGGAGGAAGAGGACTGGGTCGTCCCAGCATATAAGAATTCTCTCTCTCTCCTTTTCTCTCTCTCTTTCTCTCTCTCCCTCTCTCTCTCTCTCTCTCTCTCTCTCTCTCTCTCTCTCTCTCTCTCTCTCTCTCTCTCTCTCTCTCTCTCTCTCTCTCTCTCTCTCTCTCTCGCTCTCTCTACCTCGCTCTCCACTCACACGCCAAACACCTGCTCCCCAAATCAACGTGTCGCCCGGCCGAAGGCGTCGAGTCGAGGGTTCTTGACCTTGGAAGTGCTGCGGCAAATACTTTCCGTGCACTGGGTCACTAAACCATCGCACCACATGTCTACGAGACTTCCACCTGCTTTAACACGCGCCCTGGAGGGCCTCTGAGAATTACTCGCAATGGAGGGGGGGGCGGATTCCGCCCCCCTAAGATCTCGGCTCTTAGTAAAGCTGGAGGAACGAAATTCGCAGGGTGGATGGGCACGGTAGTGAACTCTATTGTGTGCAATTTTCGTGACCTTAGGTCGATATCTTCAAGGTCAAATGAGGTCAGATTGGCAAAATTTTCCGGTTTTGCGTGGCTTGGCTTGTCATCGTTATGGATCGCTGTGATTGTGTTTAGATGCTCAAAAATGGGCATCAATGATGTTTTGGACATTACTAATGATGCAATGCAGATGCTAGATCCAACATTTGACCTCAGGTCACCTATATAGCACCACTTTATCAGGTCAGTTACCTGTTCCAGTTACCGGAACCGGCCGCCCGCCCGACTGCTCCGTCGGGCAGCTCGGAGCAATCGGCTTCGTGAAGAAGGGAGTGAAGTACATGAATAAAGTATGGAAACGCAATGACAAACAGTACAAATGACAACCAGTAGTGCATTTATGGCAACATTCCAGTTGATCAAGTTTGGTTCCATTAACCTGTCATGAACTTGACCTGACTTGACCTTGGTGAACTAACATGACCTTGAAACTATACAGCATATCAATATGCATCAAACAAGTCGCTAGTGTTGCCTAGAACACTTCCCTTTTGTCAGTATACTGGAAGCGCATCAGCGCCGATTTTTGTGGTCTGGCGCTATAACATTTTTTGAATTTAGCGGCCCCTAACTTGAAAAATTGTCGGCAGATTTCCATTTTTCTTACTTTAAACGACGCGCCGTTCATTTCTAAGCAGGGACACCGAAAATCGCGTATATCGACCTGTAAAATTTGCAGTTATTTGCGAAAAACCGGAGGGGTGGGCGGATTTCACCCCCCCCTCCAGTGCGCGTGTTAAATGGTGCGGGTAATAGTACCGAACAACTGAACCCAGGAAGCTGATTACATATGGAACCGGGGATAACATTTAGAAAGGAATGAATGGACTTGAGACTCAAGTTAATTATAGAGGACCATGTGGTCCGTGGTGTGCGTTTTATGTCACGCCGAGATATGCTGGAGACCAGACTCGTACAAGTAAATTGTTGCAGGTGGAAAATGTCGCAAGGCAGTCACGATGGGGAACAACGCTTAACGGGAAGTCGCTGGAAACTTGCCCTCAGGCTTTGTACCTGTCAGTGCATGTATTACCCTTGAATGCCGCGGGCCTGGTAAACGTTCGGAGGTCCAAAATACTTAAGTTGATGTAGTTGAGGAACGAACCATTAACCACTGACCATTAAGTGGCCAACGTACTAGGTGCGAATGAGGGATTTAGCAGGGAATAAATTCCGGGTTCGTCCGTTACTTAATGTAAAGCTAGCCGGCAAGATAGGACAGCACGAACCTGACTACCGTCTGCGACGGAAAAACGTAAGACGACATACGCATTTTAGCGAGGAGACGGCCTGCAAGCCCTCTTCCACGGGCGATAAATTCCATGGGCCCAAACGTGAGCGACGAATAGCCTCCGCCCTCTTCTCTTCGGAGGTGACGGAGGATGGCTGATTGAAGACGGGAATGACGAAACACTGTTGGTTGAACCCCTGGGAAAGCGTGCCGAAAAGACTGGGTAATTCACAAGGCAGCTGGTTCACTTGAGAAATTCTAGGCCGCAAAAACCCTCCGGCCTGGTGATCCCAGAGCGCGGAAGGGTATCCCGAGGGTGGTCAGATCCGACGGGATCCATGGGTAAGCTCGCAGGCAGCGGCACCCAATTTTGGGTCGTGATGAATCTGTGCGCGCAGTGTAGGTAACCGCCAAAAACGGCCAGGTTGGTATTCCTTCCCCGTCTCAGCTATTCCCGTAGGCCTGGGCCTCTCGATTACGGCACAGACAGGGGAGATGAAGTTTGGCGTTCCGTAAGCCCCCAACGATAGGACAGGCAGGGGATTTGAGGGTCTCCCGACCATGACCCCGGGCAGGATAGGTTAGAAAGACGATAGGGGGCCATCCCGACCGATTTGTGGCCCAGGACCACCTGTGCCCGGCGATTGCAAGTTAGAGCATGCAAGTCCTGGCAAGGCATTTGACTCATTTAAGTGTAGGTATGTCGGCCATTATTACTCAAGCCCAGCATAAGACCATCAGAAACTAACGGAATGTCGCAGCCCAGTGTCATCGAGCCTTGAAGGCAGTAAAGTAATAGCTTATCATTCCCAACGAACAGTGTCGCGTCAGCCGGTTACAGTTGTGGACCTGAGCACGGGTAATTAACATTTAACTTTGGGCTAGAAAGCCCTAAGCAACGGTCTGAGAAAGTAAGACTCGCTGAATGCGCACGTACCACTGGAAGGGAAAATATCGGGCCAACACTTTTAGTGGAGAGCGAATGTTCGGAATGGAAGATGAAATGAATGGACTACGTGGGAGCATGCATGAAGTAGATATGGGTAGTTAAGGACCAGTGGGAGCTGTTGGAACTCTGCGTACGCATCTAGCTGTCAGAAACCCTCGTTGCCAAAATTTGACCCAGGATAATTACCTAGGCCCTCAATTTGCCAGTCCGGTGACCCGTGGGAGCATGCAGGTGGATGACATGGAGGGAAACAAGCGGGGACTTTAACACTTAACAGGGCCCCGCAGCTGGACGAGGGCCGGTGACGGACGCATTTCCCACCTCCAATGTCCGTCCATTACTCTTATGACCCCCCTCCTAGGTCTCTCCAACCATGCGGCTCCTCTATCCCTGCCGCCACGACCAAGCCAGGTTCACTCACGAATGGAAGTGGTGAAGTGAGAAGACTTGACCTCGCTAAAATATATATTTGTGTTAGGATAACGAGTTACGGGGCGCCGACAAGATGACAATACGACGAAGACAAGATGATATGGCACGCTCAGACTGCACCTTCTACAGCGAGGACTCGCGGGTCACCGCTCGCTGTGGGCCGCCCCGGTTGGGGGCCGGCGGCACGCCGGAAGCGGGATCGGCGCGGGCCGGGGGAGCCGCCCGGCGCCCGTGAGCGTAGTAAAACATGGCCGCCGGCCGGCGGCCGTGCGGAAACTACTTTCTCAAGGTCGCTCCGAAGTCAAGGGCGCACCGCAGTAGACCGAGACGAAACATAACAACAGTGCCACCATTCAGACCGACCGCTCAGACCGACCACTCAGACCGACCACTAAGACCGAACCACACCCGTAATCAGTACCTAATATCCCATCCCCCTCAATACCACTCCCCCAAAAAAACACCACCCCCTACCTACCCATAATTACCCACACTTCTACTGCTTTACAAATCTTTAGTTCTACCCATAATAGAATATGGATCCGTAGTATATACCGGTGTTAGCACATCCTCCTCCTACACATTTTAAACACCATTCCTCCACTAGCTCTCCGTAGAATGCAGCAAACACTTAGGTACGCCTCCAAAATTTAAGTTATCGCTTAAACCACCCCACACACGCGTCATTATAAATTCTCCTAAATTTACATCATGATTATTTAGGTCCAGCCGAAAAACGAACTGGTCTCACTATAGCTTCTCGAGTCAAAACATTTTCTGAACAACTTCATTTCACTATTCCACGCATTACTTCTCTTTCTCCACCAACTACACCACCGTGGCAGATAGCCGAACGACACATTTTGTATTTAACCATCACTCCAAAATCACAGCTTTGTCCAGAATATGCGAAACAAAATTTTACAAATTTCGGTCTCGTTACTCTCATGTTCCTTTTGTTTTTACTGACGGTTCAGAAAGACGCCAACTTTACAGGAAATGCCATAGTTTCGGGAACATACAAAAAACAACATCGACTACCAGACGGAACATCAATTTTCATCGCCGAATTACATGCTATCCTCAATGCCCTCCGTTACATTCGCAATCGTTTTCTCTGACACCCCATGCGCAGCGTCGTCATTTGTTCGGACTCCAAATCTGTGTTGCAATCTGTTTCGTCACTTCCTTTTTCACATCATTACCATATTTCCATTTATGAAACGTTAGGAACACTTCATCTGATGGGCGTGAAGGTCCGTTTCCTGTAGGTGCCCAGTCACTGCGGCATCCCAGGGAACGAAGAAGCCGACACATTAGGAAAAGCATCATTACACCTCCAAAACATTACAGAAATTCAACCACATTTTGAAGGTATTAAATCATCAATACAACAGCGCATTCGACATTTATGGACACAAAGTTGGACACAAAACACGAACCATACACAATTACATATCATCAAACCTGTCATCGATATCTGGACCACATCATATTAAAAAAACCGACACGAAGAAAAGTCTTATCACGTTTACGCATCGGCCATACTTTTCTTACACCTCGATATATCTACACGGCTTCACCCAGACCTCATGCCCATCATGCAACACCTATCTTACAGTTAAACATATTCTTCTTCACTGTCAGAATTTCCACGGCCATCGAAAAATACTGACGGACTATTGCCATATACACAAAATTCCGTTTTCTCTGCCAACACTATTTGGGGATAATCATCCATTTCTCCTCAAACTACTTTTCATTTTTCTCCACCAACCAACTTGCTCCAGGACTTATAAACTGACTTTTCCAGCACTATAATTTTTCTCTTTTTCTCTTTCCACGGCACGAAATGGCCTGAGAAGGTCTAACCAAACAAAATGTCAAACTCCACAAGCTAGATTTACGCGGACACATTGGATACCTCATTCTCAACTTTTGCAAGGATAGAACCGTCAAGATCAGATATGGTAGCATCACATCAAGCACCACATCGCTTGATCAGGGCCTGGGCCAAAAGAGCGTGCTCTCGCCGTACGTCTTCCTCATCCATGGGAACGGCACGCTTGTCGACCACACAGAAGAATCACCTCGCTATTCACTTTTCACGAACTACATAGCCATTTGGACAGCACAGTGTTTCTTAAAAGCCAAGAACAATGTGTCAGATGCAAATATAATTTCAAGCTATATGTCTCAAAATGGTCTAATTTCCAGCTGAACAATTAGCATGTTCCCGCAATACATCACCTTCGCTTAACGAGTATAGCGGCGTTTAAATGTCGTAAGTGCGTCAGTTTTGAATGATGCACCAGCGGAGTGGGGTAAGGAATTTCCTCCAATATATATTGAAATAGCAGCCTGGTGGTTAAGGACAGCTTTGCAGTTGAAGAAACTGGAACATGTTGCCATCAAAATGGGTTAGGCTCTGGCATTCAAAACTAATGCAATGTTGGTGTGTACGATGTTGACCTTGTGTTGATGTAAATAACTACAATTTGCATTAAGACATCGCCACCCATTATAAAATAAAGTCATAAAGTCATAAAGTATTAAGGCTTAATAAGAGCCACAGGGGCCCATCTGGGTTAAGCCTATCCAGAAAAGGTACTAGAACTGTACATACTCCCACTCCAATCAATCCCTTATCCCAAGTTCCTAGGAAGCTATATATCCCAGCCTATCTAGCACCACTCACTTGCTACCGCATAACACCCTCAACAATCACAAGCTCCTCCCATCATACCCATCGTGCCACCATAGACAATCTCATCAGCATCACATCCCGAAGGAAGGTACCGAATCCACTGCTAGGCACATCCCACACAAATTCATAAAGCGTTCAGACTTAATAAGAGACTCACTTGCTATTGCATAATACACTCAACAATTACAAACTCCTCCCATCATACCCATTGTGCTACCATAGACAATCTCATCAGTATCACATCCCGAAGGAAGGTGCTGAATCCACTGCTAGGTACACCATATATAAAGTTATAAAGCTTTAGACTGAATAAGAGACTCACTTGTTATTGCATAACACACTCAACAATTACAAACTCCTCCCAACTCCCAACTCCTCCCTGTCGATCAACCATCCCTGGAATACAGAAAAACAATCCCCTTATTCTTATAATGATTGTCTATGCCGTTTTTAAAGATGTTCAGTGTGTTGCTACTGACAATGGTTCCTGGCAGCTGGTTCCAATGTTCTACTACCCTGTTGGTGAAGAAAGACTGTCTTAACCTTGTCCTGCTGTGATTAACTTTAATTTTGAATTGATGACCTCTAATTGCATCCTTTCTGTTAAATTCAAACATTTCCCTGAGATATCCCTGTTCCTGACCATGAACAAATTTAAAAACGTCGATGAGATCTCCTCTCAGCCTTCTATATCTAAGTGAAAACATATTCAATTTCTTCAGTCTTTCCTCATATGCCAGGTTGCCTATACCATTAACCATTTTTCTTGCCCTCTTTTGTACTCTCTCTAAAAGCCAACAATCTTTCTCATAACTAGGGGACCAAGCTTGGACACAGTATTCCAAATGTGGCCTGACATATGCACAGTAAAGCTTCCTGATGACCTCCTCACTTTTGTATGACACATTCCTCTGTATTGCCCCAAGCATTCTTAGTGCCTTCTTCCTGGCTTCTTTGGTCTGTTCTGATGCCCCCAATTTTGTGTTCAAAATAACACCTAAGTCCTTCTCCTGCTGAGTCACAGATAGTACTTGGCCACCCATCAAGTATGGAGTTTTCATATGCTGCCTACCTACATGCATGACTTTGCACTTATCAAAATTAAACTTCATTTCCCATTTTTCGGACCACTTCACTAGCTCGTCTAAGTCTTTCTGCAGCAAAACCTGCTCATTGTGCCCTGTTATTGCCCTAAAGATCTTCAAATCATCCGCAAATTTCAAAACCTTACTGCTTAGGCCACATTCAATGCTATTCACATATATAATGAACAATAGTGGCCCCAGTACCGACCACTGGGGACTCCACTAAGAACATTTTGCCATGATGACTTTGTACCATTTAGCATCACTCTCTGCTGTCTATCTGAAAGCCACAACTCTATCCATTTTAGGATGTTACCTGCAGTTCCATGGACCTGAAGCTGCATCATTAACCGTTTATGGAGTACCTTGTCAAAGGCCTTACTAAAGTCAAGATATGCTACATCAACCTGATTTCGCTGATCAAATTGTTCTGTAGCAAAATTCAAAAAGTACAAGAGATTTGTGAGACACGATCGCCCTTTTCTAAACCCATGTTGAGTATCTTGAATCACTCTGTTTCCTTCCAGAAAACTAACTATTCTATCCTTGATAATTGATTCGAGTACTTTGCAGACTAGGGATGTGAGGCTTACTGGCCTATAATTTTCAACTTTCCCTCTTTCTCCTTTCTTGAAAATAGGAACTACATTTGCCCTTTTCCAATCTGTTGGAATTTCATTTTGCGAAACTGATCTACAAAATATTATACTAAGTGGAATTGCCACTTCCTTTTCAGCTTCCCGCAATACCCTAGCATAAATTCTATCGGGTCCTGGTGCCTTGTTTGGCTTTATTTTTCTGATATAATTGAAAACAATATCACTATCAATGAAATCAACATCGTGTATCTGATCACCTGTCACCGAACTGTGGTTCACGGTTGGCAGATTATTCACATCCTCCACTGTAAACACTGATTTAAACTGCTTGCTCAGCTCCTCAACCATCTCACCATCCTCACTCAATATAGTCCCATTTACTTCCAGTGGACCAATTGTGCTTGAAACTTTACTTAGCTTGTAGAAACTAAAGAACTGTTTACTCTCCCCATTACAGTTCCTAGCCAAATCCAATTCTTTTGCTCGCTTTGCTGCTCTGATTTTCTGCTTCACAGCATCTCTAGATTTTTTATACGACTTTAGATTTACGATATTTGAAGCTTCCTTAACTACTCTAAATGCACCTTTCTTAGCCTTAATTGCTTTCATCACATCTGTTGTAAGCCATGCTGGCTTTCCTACCTTTCTTTTGTGCCTTTGCTTTTGGGGGACATGTCTAATCTGAATTTCCCTCAAGTAGGATTTGAACTTTTCCCACATTTCACAGGCATTTAAATCAAAGAATTCTTCTTCCCATTTTGTGGCACTTGAAGCCTCTCTCATGTAGTCAAAGTCTGCCCTGTTAAAATTTGGAATATTTGCCAAATTATCCTTGATTGCCCCTGATACCTGTGCCTTGAATCTCACTATGTTATGGTCACTTCTTCCCAGAGTTTCTCCTACAGTCAAGTCTTAAACTAAATCACTTAAATCTGAGAAGACAAGGTCCAAGAATGAGCCCTGCCTGGTTGGTTCCGTTACAAACTGGTGTAAGAACAAGTCCTCTTCAAGACATTTCCTAAACAGTTTACATGATGGGGAGCCAACACCAACATTCTCATATCCTTTTAGATTAAAGTCACCAAGAATAAGGCATTTCCTCTGAAAGTTTCTACTGATTTCCTCACAAATCACCTTATCGAGCTCCAGTTGCTGAGAATGTGGCAAGGTTCCTGATCGATACAAAGCTCCTATCCTCAGTTTTATATATATATATATTATATATATAAATTATATATATATATATATATATATCTATATATATATATATAAATATATATATAAATATATATATATATATATATATATATATATATATATATATATATATATATATATATATATATACATATATATTTATATATATATATATATATATATATATATATATATATATATATATATATATATATATATATATATATATATATATAAACTGTAGCTTGACAATACCACATGGCACAGCTATTACCGTCATGAAGTGTCGCATGCCGCATACCATGGTTCCCCATATGTCTGCTGTGCTCAGGATGGGGGGTACTGATTTATATTGCTGCCCGACGCCAAATGTGATTATTTGTGGAATTATTCTCCTCTACACCGTTGCTGATTAGTGATTGGAATTTTTCAAATTAAACCATAAGCGTCACTTAGTTGGTATTCTTATGCCAGAGATAGTCGCATGTTGGGCCGATAATCGTCTGTGATAAATACATACTTTGTACAACACTATTACAGTGTAAACCAGCACAGTACTTCACACCATGATTATATGCTATCAAGTTAACAATAACGTAATTTGTTTGGCCTGCACATTTTACATATATTTTCCAAGAGGTATTAAAAACAAAATGACCGTATTTTATGATTGGAACATCTCGACTAATACTTTTTTCACGTCCGCCACCGAAGATCAAGTGACCAGGAGGTCATTACCTAACTTAACATAACCCAACATTGCCCTCCTCTTACCCAACGAATGCAAGCACCTTACGTTAACACCATACAATAAACAGTAAAGTCGCGACACTCCCAGCTAGGAGATGGAAAACAAATAAACAAGCATACAAAGCACCGGTATTAGAGCAATACAACTAATAATAAAGAATGCTGTAAGTAGTCATACCCAAAGGTGGCATATGACTGGCCTTAGATTCATCCCAAGAAGAAGTCAAGGTCTAAACTATAATGTTAATAGCTGGTTTGTGGCCAGATGGTAGTGAGCACTCCAAATTTGAACTTATTTTTTCTTTTTACTTTGGCTCCTCCCACAACTCCATACAGCTAAGCATAGGCTTGTTGCTGGGTGGAGTGTGGGAGGAACTATGGTTGGGTGTTTTCAACTTGTATATATAGTTAAGCACACACACACACATACACACACACACACACACACACGCACACACACACACACACACACACACACACACACACACACACACACACACAAAGACATACACACACACGAACACACATATGTACATATGTGTACTCCACTGGTATCCAACAGATGTAGTGAATGCACAAGTCAGTTAATATATGGTAAAGAAGTATGTCTTAATGTGATTTTTGAGAACAGTCTTAGAACTTGGTATCTCTGTATGTAGAAAATGTTTTGCTATGATAGTATTCCAATGCTTAGGTCCAAAACGTTCAATGGTGAAGAGACGATAATTTTTGTTTGAATAGCTGTGTTGGAAGTGGTTTTGTAATCTTATGGAATATGGGGTATTACGCGATTCTGTGAAAAGGTGTGTAATAGAATGAGATAGCTGATTATAAATGATTTGTTCATAATAAGTAAAATTTGAAGTTTTGCTATATCTTGGACTTTTAACATTTTGTATTTCTTAAAGATAGGGTTTGCACTCTGAGGAGGAAATACACCCACAATAATACATATCATTCTTTTCTGAAGTAAGGATAATTTGTGTGTTTGATAAGCATAGTTTATACCCCAGAGAAAACAGCAATACCAAGCAACTGTTAACAGTATTTTTTTGGTTTTCAGGTAAATGCCAACGGGATAGTGTCATTTTGACGGAGCTGCCGAATTTTTACAACGTGCCATTTCCGCTGGAATATCCGCTGATTGCGCCGTTCTACTCCGATGTGGACCTTACCGGCACTGGCAGCGTCTACTACAGGTGGGTGTCTGCCGACACGACTGGACCTGATCTGCAGCTGGTGTGTGATACGACTGGACATGATCTGCAGCTGGTGTGTGACACGACTGGACATGATCCACAGCTGGCGTGTGACACGACTGGACATGATCTGCAGCTGGCGTGTGACACGACTGGGCATGATCTGCAGCTGGTGTGTGACAAGACTGGGCATGATCCGCAGCTGGCGTGTGACACGACTGGACATGATCTGCAGCTGGCGTGTGACACGACTGGACATGATCTGCAGCTGGCGTGTGACACGACTGGACATGATCTGCAGCTGGTGTGTGACACGACTGGACATGATCTGCAGCTGGCGTGTGACACGACTGGGCATGATCTGCAGCTGGCGTGTGACACGACTGGACATGATCTGCAGCTGGCGTGTGACACGACAGGACATGATCCGCAGCTGGCGTGTGACACGACTGGACATGATCCGCAGCTGGCGTGTGACACGACTGGACCTGATCTGCAGCTGGCGTGTGACACGACTGGACCTGATCTGCAGCTGGTGTGTGACACGACTGGACATGATCTGCAGCTGGCGTGTGACACGACAGGACATGATCCGCAGCTGGCGTGTGACACGACTGGACATGATCCGCAGCTGGCGTGTGACACGACTGGACATGATCCGCAGCTGGTGTGTGACACGACTGGACATGATCCGCAGCTGGCGTGTGACACGACTGGACATGATCCGCAGCTGGCGTGTGACACGACTGGACATGATCCGCAGCTGGCGTGTGACACGACAGGATATGATCCGCAGCTGGCGTGTGACACGACTGGACCTGATCTGCAGCTGGTGTGTGACACGACTGGACATGATCCGCAGCTGGTGTGTGACACACACGCGAGCATGCGTTACGCTGGCTATTAAAGCAGTCGTATCGGAACTGGTCAACTCCATCAGCGAACTTCTCCGGTTTCCTATCTGGACGATTGATCGATGATTACGTCGACTTCTTTGCCGCCAACATGCATGCACAGCTCTATGAAGTTGTACAGACAAAGCACCGTGTGAATAAGACATGCTGTCTGCTGATTGCCCATCCAAGCATTCGTTGTTCTACACATTCGTTCAGCAGCAAAAATTACAATGTGTCAGTGAGTGACACTGGGGAGAGAAGGGCCGAAATGAAAAGGAAGAGAAGAAAAACAAAAGCAAAGGTCATTGCAGACATATATGGACACCGTTGAGGTCATTGCTAGGTATATATGGGGAATCGGGGAGGTCCTTGCCATGTACATATGGAGCGTCGGGGAGGTCCTTGCCATGTACATATGGAGCGTCGGGGAGGTCATTGCCAGGTACATATTGGGCATCGAGGAGGTCATTGCCAAGTATACATGGGGCATCGGGGAGGTCATTGCCAGGCACACATGGAACATCGACGAAGGCATTGCCAGGTATACATGGAGCGTCGGAGATAGGACAGATTGATTTGCTTCCCTCGCGTTCCATTGCCCAATGCTATGCGCACTGCTGTTAAGTCACAGCGACGCATTTGATCCCACCATATGTTTTGCGCGGCCCTACTGAGCTAACTTCGCCAATACTAACATCCCAGTTTGTGGTTGTCAACCCGTGACAATTTTGCATCTACCAATGACTTTGTACCTACCAATGATGTCGCACCTACCAATGATGTCGCACCTACCAATGACGTCGCACCTACCAATGACTTCGTACCTACCAATGACTTCGCACCTACCAATGACTTCGCACCTACCAATGACTTCGCACCTACCAATGACTTCGCACCTACCAATGACTTCGCACCTACCAATGATGTCGCACCTACCAATGATGTCGCACCTACCAATGACGTCGCACCTACCAATGACTTCGCATCTACCAGTGATAGCACATCTACCAGTGATTTCGCACCTGCTACTAGAATCGTCTGAAGGATACGAACATATTGACGTGCTGCAATAGCGGATTACCTGCTGCAACACGCCCCAACCAACACCTGCCACATCACCTAATGCTGATGGATATTATTGTTGGAGATCTGGGTGGGTCGGGGAGGCCGGAGCCCCACTTGTTTGGTACTCTGCTAATGCTAATTTTCCATTTTCCATTTTCAACATTAAATTATGTCCTGCAGATGGTGATTTGGATACTCTTGGTTTGGTGAGAGGTTTCCAACCTTGGTTTGAAGTCTGCTTGAAAGGAATTAAGAAAAGCCCTGCAGATACATTAAAACTAGAAGACGCCTAACAATGGCGTATGATTGGAGGTCATCAAGAGCCGGGATTTGAGCACTACAGGACAACAGAAACGTAGATGCTACCCTTCGTAGCGTGGTAGAGCTACGAGGGGTCCCACATGCCACCCCTCTCTGCTTCTCGCAGTGCGGAGGGTCAACATTAAGGTGTATCGTCAATCACAAAATGTTTAGCATGGGTGAAATTATAATAGACCATGCTGGAAATCCACGGAAAACACCCTTGAAAAGTGAATTAACCCATGATTTCGCACGGTTGGATTTGTGCTTTGTAGTCCTGGATGGGGGTGAAAAAAATTGATGGATATTCGGATCAGGAGAAGATGTTTTTCTTCAAATGTGTGGCATCAGAAGCACGGCTTACATCATCCCGTGAACATTGAGAACTTTATTACATAGCAATTAATTGTGAACAGAACCATTGAACCTGCAAGTGAAAAAAATGAAATGAACATTTTCTGGAGATAATAAGGTTCAGTATGTCAATAATCCAAGTCCAGTCCGTTTTTTTCAACCCTGTGACTATTTGTTGCTCCGGGCCCATTCATGGGTTTGAGGATTGGAGGTGCTGCCATCTGTTGGTATAATTATAAATGTGTTGACTAAATCGAAAACTATGCGTTACAACCGCACATTAGGCATGCGCTGTAATCAACAAAGCAACCTGCGTCCATTGGTACTGTTTTGAGACCAATAGGATGTTTAATTCAAAATATATAGCCGATACTAGCGTGTATTACCTGATACTTGCAGTGTTTATACTCCTTATACACACTTTATGTTACCAGCCAATATGCTGGTGGCTAGCCGATCATGCAAATATTACAGTACTACGTGACCGTTATAATCACTACGATAAGTTCAAATGGCTCATTCCTAAGGGCGATAAAAGTATGTATGTATGTATTTATGTTTGTATGTGTTGTCTTTCGGCATACACATGATGGCTGTTGTGGCCAAGCGTCATAACAGCACAGGTCGTAAGAAAACACGATGGCTTGAGGCTCAAAAAGTAATAGTTGAAACATGAAAACTTGGTTAAGGCACTGAGCGTGGGCAGAAGTGGCTCACAGAAACCCTGCAACACTTCCTCAGTGTTCACGATGTCTCCACTCAACGACAGCAGGGGTCTCAGCCAGCCGTGCACTGCCAGCTTGGGCGTGTTCCCAGTCTCCGCGTCTTTGATGGCCCGTGGTGCGCCGTCCAAATACTTGTGGCGCAGTACAGGAATGGACGCATCACAAATTCCGTACGGATTCGAGATAGTTACCGGAAACGCTAGCAGGAGGCGCTAGTTGTACGCGCATTTACGCTGTGCCCGAAGGTTAGCCCAAACCTCAGACCGCTGGGTGATGTCTCGCAGGTGAGTAGCTTGTGGGTGACGATGATATTCCTTTCCCTGATGAGCTGCTGCACAGATGGCCACTGGTGTTGACGTATGACTGGGGTGATGTGGCCACGCCGGTTAACTAGGGGTGTAGCGCCTAGGTGCGTGGGTAGGCGTAGGATCTGGGAAAGCCACAAGGGAGAAAAGGTACCATGGTAATGGCAGGTAGTGGAGGAGAGACACCGTAGTAGTGGTCAGGTAATAGAGGAGAGGTACCGTGGTAGCGGTCAGGTAATGGATGGAAGGTAATGTATAGTGGTCGGGTAATGGATGAAAGGTAATGTGGTAGTGGTCAGGTAATGGATGAAATGTAATGCTTGCTAGTCTGAAGCCAGGGAGATACTGCCGCGAATTGACACCTGTGAAATGTACGATCTAATCGCACCTCCAGCTAAGTGTGGTCGATCCCCAGAGAGAGAGAGAGATAGAGAGAGAGAGAGAGAGAGAGAGAGAGAGAGAGAGAGAGAGAGAGAGAGAGAGAGAGAGAGAGAGATGATCCCAGAGACACGAGATGGGATATTTATTTAGCGGGGAGGGGGAGTGATTTTTTTTTGTCGTGCCGGACCATAAGGAAAGTTCATATATCGGCTGCGTGATAGCCTATGACCTCAGCGTTTCGCGATAACCCGGTTGTGAAAGCACCAAAGTCTTCTGTGCTCCTGTATTGTACCGTGGCGGACGAACGAGTGAACGAAACAGTTAGACGCCAGTACAGAACTTTTCTCTACGAAGGAAAGCCGTGAGATGCCTTTCAGATGAATTTAAAGGCCGAAATTAGATGGAAATTTAGCGGGCGCGGAAGCGCTCGACACAGGTCCGCGCGCTCCAAGAGTCCAGCCACGACTGCCGCCTGCGCGCGCGACCGCTGGCGGCGGGCGGATACCCTGGCCTGCCATTGGCCGAAAAGCGGTGTACGCCCCACAGACGCGTCACCGTCCGGGTTCCAGAACATTATCTCGAGACGGCGGATGTCTCGACATCGGCCGATGGCCGAGAAGGACTATGGCCCGACACGGCCGGCAGCCAGAGGCCCGTGGGGTGTTACATTTACGGTATACTTTTACGGTGGGCAGGCTTACGGGGTCACGTCATTTACAGTTACGGGACAGCCAAAAGTATAATTTCTAGTAACTCTGTTACATTGCAAACCGAGGTCTGAAAAGATCGGATTAATGCACAGATTAATTCTGAGCTCCACTCAGATAAATCACGGCCTTCTACAATCACACACGAATCAATAAACACTTACGATACGACAACAAATTAACACAAGTTCAGATTACACACGGTTCTACGTGGGTTAGTCTAGGGGGTTTATAAGGGTACCCATACCCTGATCCATGTTAGTAAATTAAACTCTGTCACTACTACGCGACACTCGCATACGATTTATATCATATAATTTCGCCGATCACTGTCGCGCGCGCACTGCAGTCCGGTTCGGGGAGGGGATGTCTGAGCATGGGCGACCTTGCCATGCTGCAGATCGACTGCCGCCCGGGTGCGACACTCGACGGCCGCGCTCACTGGTCGGCCTTGCAGTATTTCACCGCCTGACGGTACGCGCGATACCGCTGCAGCAAACGGTTGGTTTCGGCTTCGACGGCGCTCGCGGTTGCAGTCGCGTCGCTCGCGTTCGCCGCGGTGGCGCCTGCATTTGCAGCGGCGGCGCCTGCGGTTGCAGCGTTGGCGCCTGCGACGTCAGCGTCGGCGCCTGTGTCTTCGCCGACCGGAGAGAGACCCCATGCCCTCGCGCCTATGGGGCGACTGTGAGCCGGGCTGGGTGTGACGACTGTGGGCAGACTCGCCTCGCAGGAGCCGCTGACGTGTTCCCGTGGGTCACGGCCACACACGTCACATCAGTCCGGGGTGACGACGTTTACGTCGGCAGAGTCGGCTCTCGCGCTCGCAGGGGCAGCGCTCGGTAGCGGGCCACCTGAGTGCCGGGCTAGTATGTAGCCGCAGGTAGTGCACCGTCTGTCCAGATGACGGCACGTTGGTGGCTTCACCATCCGCGGGCCGGGACGTCCTTGCGGCCCATAGCGGTCCACAGGCAGCTTGTAGTCTGTGGTCACAATGCAGACCAGAAGATCGGCTGGCAGATGATTGGCCTCCTCCCAGGAGGCCTGAGATGGCGGAAAGCCATCCCACTCTACGAGGTACTCGGCCATGCCCGCGCAGTCCCACCTGACTGCGAGGACACTCGAGATTTCGAAGTTCATGTCGTTCTCGGCGGGAGACGGCCGGCGGCGGCGCGCCGCGCCGCCGCGCCCTTCCGGTGCGCTGGCCCCGCCGCCCCTGGCGTACCCGTCCCGCCCCTTTTTTCGGGCGTTTTTGTTCCGGCCCCCGGCCCCCGCGGGGAAGGCGGAGGTGTTTACCCAGAGGGGAGGGTGGGGTGGTTGAGGGCCGGCGGCGCCGGCGGGCACCAACCAAACACAGTTCTCGTTGCGCGACGCAATACACGATAAAACCTGACGCCGCTACCGGCAACAAATACCACCGCCACCGGCAAAGCCAAGTGTCCTGTCCTACCGTTTTGTGGCAGCGGACGCCTTTTTTTTGCCTTTGGTAGCTGGCGCGGGAGGGCGGGCGGTCTATGTAGTTAACGTAAACATCTCCCCCGCCGCCGGCGCCGGTCTAGCCGTCAAGCCAGGTACCCCGGTTCGGCTTGTCCGCTCCCCCCCCTCCCCCCACGCGCCAAACCCCTGAACTCCAAAAGGTTCACATCGTTGGGAGCCGTTGGGGCTGTTTTTAGGTTTCTGTGGGTTTTTGGAAAAGGTTCGGGAGGCTAGATCTCAGTGCACCGGCGCACCAGCGGTTGCCGGGGTGGTTGTGGTGGTGCCATAGGTACCAACCGTTCGAGCCTTTACCATGTTCTCCCGTAGAAAACAGCCGATCAGCCAAAGGCTTCCAAAGCCGTCCGGGGCTGTTAGGGGGGCTTTTGAGACCCGGGCCCTTGCTCCAAGTTCCGTTGTCGTCGCTCCCGCACGCAGTTACACCGGTCCCCTCCGCCCGCGTCCTACGTTGTGCGGCTGCGGCCGGGGGGGAAAGATGAATTTTTTTGTTGATTGTGCGGTTCGGTTAACTTCGACCACCTCCAAGCGGCGGGTGTTGTGGGGCTGGACAAGGAACTTCACGTCTGTTTAAAACTTCGTTTCCAAAGACGAGTTTCGGTCAGGCAGTTTCGTATTGAAGATTTCAAACACGTTGAAGTGGTCCGGAATGTTGACGATGGGGGATAGGTAGCGTCATGTAGGAGTTGGAGTTCATGACGGTCAATGAGGTATGAATGACCCGGTAATACTCCTCGAGTTTGTCGGACCGGTAGGGCAAAGTTTTACCGTTTGCTATGGCATTTCTGATGCTCGAAAGAACTCTGAGTAGTTGAGCTGGTTTTACCAGTGATTGGGACAGGATGCCATGAGTTAAAAGACTGAGTTGCATCTGCAATTCCGAAAGTTGATTGCTAGCTTGTTGAATGATGGCTCCAGCGTTTTCAGTCACCTTGGTGATTTGGGTTTGAAGTGAAATGTAGATTTCAAGGTATTGCAGTTTGGTACGTTCCATATTTGAGACCTGGTAGGTCAGATTGTTCACCAAACGACTGATCTGGTTGATTGCCTCGCGATTCGTTTGTACTTCCGCGTTGCTATGGTTCATGATCGATACATTTTCTCCGAGAATGTGAACTATGTTGCCTTTTCATTTTCCAAGGTATCAAGTCGGCTGAGGATGGCTTCAAGGTCGGCGTCGGTAGCCGTACCGAACAGAAATGACAAGGCATTTCCAACGAAGGGTAGGACGGATCTCTTCTGCCTATGATGGTTCGGATTGATTGAGTTGGCTGACCGGACCGTATTATCTAAATTTGTCCTAAGTGTTTTCAAGCTTTCGGTCAGCTGGGAGTTCACGTTGTCGGAATACGGAAATTGCGGATGGTCAGTGAGATATAATCATATACGTTTTTCGAACACATGTGGCATGTGGTTCAGGTTGCTCAGCGTTGTAGGCACATCATACACACGAAGAGGCGCGTGCACATTCCAGATTTCATCGGTTGAATACAATGCACCACGTGGCAAGAACAGAGTTCCGTAAGTGGTTTTGAGTATAAGGAACAATAGGATGGGAATGATTTCGACCACCGACATTCTGTAAAATCAAAGACCTGTGTCACACTAGACATCAGGATAGGTGACATCACGACGTCACATCAACATCATTACGCCCATATGGGGTTTCATTACAAAGGCGCTGCACACCTACGTCCATCACATCGGCAATCAGGCCGGTAGGTGGCGTTACTCCGTCACCGTTTGTGGCGTCACTGCGTCAACAATACAGTTATATGTTCACATGAAGCGACTCACTGGCACACTTCGACGACATATCTACTGGAGCCGTTATTTAAATATAGACTGGAACATCATCATTTGTAATTTTAACTGCTTCATCATTGAATCATTTTGCATCTCCACAAAGCTCGCAAAAACGCTAGCTTTATTAGGCGTGACGTCTACTCGGTCGACATCAGCTTCGTAATCAGTGGAAGTAGCAGAGTCATCGTGAATTTGAAGTTTGCATGGAGGACGATCCTCATCAGATGATTCCACCAAAGGTCGTTTTCAGGGACTGGTCTCACTGGGCTTTCAGTCGAGTCCTGCAAGCGTTTTGCTAATTCTGAAAGCGGAATTTCATCTTCCGATTCGCTAATTGGAGGTTTTGAACGTTTCGCCAATTGCGATTTTGAAGTGTCCGGGTCTGAATCACTGGACACGGGTAAGGGTCGTTTTAGGCGCTCTGCTAATTCTGAAAGGGGTAAATTGTCTTCTGAATCGCTCGAAGAGAAGTGGTCTTTTGTTTCGTTCCGCTGGTTCCGAAAATGGGGCGTCGTCGTCTGACTCACTCAGTCGACGGCAACGGCCTTTGTTTCTCTGAACTGGTTCAGACAGAGGAATGTCTGTCTCAGTATCAATTGATACCGGTGAGGGCTCAGCTACATCTGCTGACTGGGTGAGAGGTGATCTCTCTGGCAGGTCAGACTCGACCGGCGGTGTTTGCACCGAGCCAGGCACAGCACCGCTGTCAACTCAGCGGTTTCATCATCCTTTGTTCTCTGTGGGCTGCATACGTCCATGAGCCAATCCTCACAGGGACTGTAATCAGGGCCGGCCTCGGCCCGTTTAGCTGACCTAAAAGGCTGCACTCTTTCAGGGGCAGTACATCTACCTTTGAAGTTTTCTCCTAAATATTTCAGGTTCACCGGTTCGTCTTGGTCCTTGGTGGGTTCCCATGCTGTGTTCGGGTCGGCTAGCCGTAGTTTCTGGGCATGCACCAACCGGGTCTTACCGGTGGTCTGATTTCTGATCACATAATTTACTGGGCTAGTCTGCTTGACAATCCGAAAGTATGGTTTCCACGGCAACGAGAACTTTGGCGACGTGCCAGGTCGTACCGTTGTGTCATAATAATACACGAGATCTCCAATTTTGAAATTTCGCGGCTTCGCTTTGCGGTCTGCGTACTCACGGTTCCGTTCATGGCTCTCCACGATGTGTGTCTTTACATGGCTGTACGCTTCATGTAAATTAGACAGCATTTTGGGACATAGTCTTTTCCGTAATATTTCATTTTAGGCTGGAGCAAATTGTCCAGGGGGAGAACGGGGTCTCTGCCGTACAGTGTGAAGAATGGCGAGATGGTTCCAGAGCTTCCAATGCTAGCGGTCCGATAGGCGGCAAGAGTGGCGGAAATTTTTGGGTCCCAATCATCTTGATTTTTGTTGATTGTTTTTGCCAATATGTCGTTTTGGCACCTTTGGTAGCGTTCGCAGCGTCTGTTACTTTGCGGCCGATATGCACTGGTGGTGATATGGCGAATATTCAAACAGGTTTCCAGCTCGTCTAAAACGGCATTTCTAAATTCTGTTCCTAAGTCCGAAAGTATTACGCGTGGACATGAGTGCCGTGGGATGATTTCTTCCATAAGGATTTTTCGCGACGGTATCAGCATCCTTTCGCTTAGTGCAAAAACTCTCCTGCCAAGAAGAAAACAAGTCGATGATCGTGATGACGTAACGGTTACCTTTTTGCGTTTCTGGGTATGGTCCACAAGTGTCAATCGCAATCATTTCGAAGGGATAGTAAGGTACTGGCATCTCCTGCATCGGGGCTGGGGCTGCTTTGGCTTTGCGTCCTGTGCAAGGCACGCAAGCTTTGAGGGTAGGCCACTGTGTCTCTCGACATTCCGTTCCAATAATATCTTAATTTAAGCTTTTCGTATGTTTTGGTGAGTCCCATGTGTCCTGCAAAGAAACCTTCGTGCATCTTCTTCAATACTTCCTGTCTCAGGGATTTAGGCACGCATAGTTGTAGGCCTGGAAATGGTCCACAACTAGGTCCGTCGCTAATTTTGTAAATCAGTTTGTCCAATTCCATGTAATGCAAAACTATGTCCCAATAATTTGCGTGATTTTCGTCATTCATGATTTTTCGAAGATTTGCTATTTCCTCATCTGCATTCTGCAGTTTCTCTATATTCTCCCATTTCACTAGTACGTCCTTACATTTTTCCTCTCTGCTCAGATCTTCCTCTGGTTTTCTGAATTCGGTGTGACGGAGATCACCCATTGGCACGTGGTCTGAATCTATGACATTCACGTCTTGGTCAGATTCGTGCATTCTACTAAGATGGTCTGCAACGACATTCTTACTTCCTTTAATATAAATAATTTCGCAAATGTGCTCTGAAAGCATGATAGCCCATCTCTGCAACATTGGATTTTTCATTTCTGACAGGTTCAAGAAGGTAAGTGGACGGTGATCGGTTAGAATGGGGAATTTCGATCCAAGCAAATATTGGCGTAATTTTTGCATAGCCCAAACACACTCATAAGCCTCTTTCTGCACAACCGGCCATTTACGTTGTGTTTCGTTCAATTGTTTCGACAGATACTGTACCACTCTTTCACCGTCTCCGTGTTCCTGCACTAACACGGCTCCAATTGCTTCCTGGGAGGCATCCGTGTATAATTTGTACTCTTTCGTGATGTCGGGATATGCCAGCACGGGTGCGGAAGCTAATTTTCGTTTCAGGGTTTCGAAAGCATGCTCACACTCGTCTGTCCAGTCAAATCATGCATGTTTCTTGGTGAGGTTTATAAGTGGCGTTGAGATTTTGCTGAAGTTGGGAATGAAGTGACGGTAGTATGAACACATACCGATGAATGAGCGGACTCCTTGACATTGATCGGGGCTGCCATATGTTGAATCGCTTCAACTTTCTCGGGGTTTGGCTTGATGCCAGAGGCTGACACTAGGTGTCTCAAGTACTGTACTCTTTCTTTCAAGAAGTCACATTTCGACAGTTTTAGTTTCAATTTCGCTTTTCGTAGTCGGCGGAAAACTTCTTCAAGATGGGCCAAATGTTCGTCAAACGTTTTGGAGTATGCGATTATGTCATCGATGTAGGCTCTTGCAAACTGATTTTGAATGCCAGACAGCACTTTATTCATCAATTCTGCAAACTTGCTCGGAGCGTTGCAAATTCCGAATAGCATTTGTCAAAAGTTCCACAGGCCTAGAAAACACGTGAATTCCGTTTTTGGAATATTCTCTTCGGACATCGGGATTTGCCAATATCCAGCTTTCAGATCCAAGGACGAAAAGAAGTTCGCACCTCCCAAAGAGGCAAGAATGTCCTCAATTAGCGGGAGTTGGTAGCTATTTTGTTTGGTCACCTTATTTAATTGTCTGAAGTCAATCGCGAACAGGTTGCTTCCATCTATTTTGCGAACAATCACTATCGGGGCGGCCCAGGGACTGTCTGAGTCCTCAATGATACCGGCATCTAGCATCACTTTAATTTGTTCTTCTACGTATTTTCGCTGAGAGAATGGGGTTTGTAAGGAGCTTGTCGGATTGGCGGGTTGTCTGCAGTGTCAATGTCCATTTTGATGACATCAGTCGTTCCAAGTTCTGCGTCAGTCTTGGCAAATAAGTCAGTATTAGCAAGTGACAGCTGTTCTAGTCTGTCTTTGTCAGCACCAGTCAGGTGAGCCAGTTTGGCTTGATCAAGCGGGTCAGTTCAATGTCCTGTGTCATATCAATCAGGTTTTCCCAGTCAGAATCGTCTGTAGTCTCAGCGAATGCGATTACCTGCTCTGGGTGCAAGGAGAAATCGCGAGTAGTAGTATTGACAATTCGCACTGGTACGCGTTTGTGTTGGTCAGGTTTCGCTATTACTTCTGCTATGAACAAGCTAGGTTCTTCAGAGACCAGCGGCATGTTATCCAGCGAGTGTACATTACAATTTTGATCGACTAGTTGGACACGGTTAATGAAGGCTGGACATTCCACGACAGTGTTGGCGGGAATGTGAATTCTTTCCTTGACTCGGACGAGTGAGCTAGTCTGTTCACTGGTCTGTTTTTGTGGTCGCAGAGGAATCATGTTTCCTTCGATGCAGAGGGCTTTCTTCTCAAAATCTAACTTCGCTCCAAACTTAGTCAAAAAATCATTTCCCAACATGCATTCCTGTTTTAGGTCCTGCACAATTTGAAATTCGAACGGTTTTCGGAATTTGCTCATCTCCACCATGAAGGTTCCGACTCCAATGTTTTTTCAGGCGATGGCCACTGGCGGATATCAGTGGTATGCAATCTCGTCGGTCCTGTGAGAAATGTATAATGTTTTTCTCCACGATTTTGTCAAATATTTATTTGCCAAATCAACGATATGTTGGCTCCAGTGTCCACGAGCGCATATGCTTATTGGTTGCCTATATGAACCCAAGCCATGGGCGTGTTTGCCTTGATGTGAACTTGTTGGACGCGTGCCAGCCTTTGTTTACGTTTTTCGGGGCTTCTCTTTTTCCTGATATTCTTCCTCTGTTTTCTCGTTATTTCCTCTGTCTGAATTTGCTCAGCTCTATCACGGTGGTCGGTCGCGACAGAGCTCATTAGTTTTCCGACTGGCTAATAGGCTGAGAGCGGCACCGTCTTCCAATGTGATCGATTTTGGCACACTTTACACAGATGGGTCTACCATCTGGAGTCCAGCGGTAAGCTGGGTGCTGGGCGGTGTTGGGTGGTGCTCTCCATACTCTGGGGCCCATAGGAGGTCGTGGCTGCGGTGGTCCATAGTGCGGTCCTGAGGGGTAGTTTCGTGGCGGTCGGGGGTAATGTTGGTAGGAGGGATGGAATACCCGTGGTTCAGGGCGAGGTTGATTCTCCCTGGGTGGCTTCTCAGTTTCTAGCTTTGTCGTTGCTAATTTTTCCACTGTTTGGCCTATTGCCATGACGAGTTGTTATAATCTTTCTACTTTGTCCTCTCCTGTGTCCGGCTGATTCGAGTCGACTTCCATCGGCTCCTGCCTTTGTATGCCTCTGCAGACCTCAATAACTCTGTCCACCTTCTGTTCCTTCACTGCAAACTGGATGGCTTCCTCCAGGGTTCGGAAGTTTTGCCTGTATAGCTTGTTTGCCAATGAGCTACTTTGGACGCCTTTATTAAAAATATCAATGAGAATTTCCTGAGTGGAGGGATTTTCTAAAGTTGTGTATGCTTCACGTGCCAGAGCGATCAGTTTCTCCCCGAAATTCTGCACAAGCTCGCTGCGAATCTGCTTCATCTTTCGCAAACCCTCTTGCGCACATTTCTGATCAGAAAGGTCCGAATATCTCTCGCGCATTACTTGCTTAATTTGTGCCCACGTCATACGTGGTTGTTCACTGAACACGCGCTGCATGAACTCGGCTGCGGGTCCAGAAAGCGTTTTGATGCAAATTATCTGCATCTGTTCGTCATCCATGCTGAAGTTAATGCGTTCTAGTTGGCAAACCATTCGGTTAACCTGTAATGTCCATCTCCAGAAAAGGGTTCGATGTTTCGAGTCATACCCTGTGCTCGCATTTCCAGTCGAATTTTGTTGAAACAGTCCGCCAGTCTATCAGAAGTAATTTCAGTCATGATTAATTTCGTTACGTTACGTTATGTATTTTTCAAAAGTTATTCGCTCACTTTGTGGAGAATTATATGTTTCAAATTCGGCTCGAGGTTCACACAGTAGTTCCCACACACAGTATTCAGAACATGGTAGGTATACAGCACAATTATGCAATTTTAAAACAGTTATATTTGTGTTCGAAAATCGGAAGTGGTATTTTTAAAAGGATGATGGAATCTGCTCGGACTTACATTCAATGAAGCGGAAGACGTTTCCTTGCCCCTCCGTGCTGAATCGGCGTGATTGAAGGTCTAAGTTGGTGTTGATCTGGATGTACTTGCAGAAAGTCGGAGAAAGTCCAGAGAAAGTCCGCGACACGGCACCACTTGCATGAAAGTTCCTATATCGGCTGCGTGATAGCCTATGACCTAAGCGTTTCGCGATAATCCGGTTGTGAAAGCACCAAAGTCCTCTGTGCTCCTGTATTGTACCGTGGCGGACGAACGAGTGAACGAAACAGTTAGACGCCAGTACATAACTTTTCTCTATGATGGAAAGCCGTGAGATGCCTTTCAGATGAAGTTAAAGGCCAAGAAGGACTATGACCCGACACGACCAGCAGCAAGCGGCCCGTGGGGTGTTACATTTACGGTATACTTTTACGGTCGGCAGGCTTACGGGGTCACGTCATTTACCGTTACGGAACAGCCAAAAGTATAATTTCTAGTAACTCTGTTACAAATTGAGGCTGTGTTAGTTTTGTGCAACCAGTCTAGTGAGTATGACTTCTTTTTGTCCGTGAGATTGATTTCATGTGTTGCATGTGCCTATTGTTGGTTTGATTGCGTGTGTGTGGTTGGATTTGTGTTGTGTTGAATTGTGTTGTGTCCATGTGTTCTGTTGATGTTGGCGAATGTGGCGTTGTAGGAGTGTTTTGCAATCGTCTACCGAATATTCCACGTTAGGGTAAGAAAGAGTTCAATGCTGAGGCTTGCTTTGCGAGCCGGTCTGCTTCTTGGCTACCTGGGATGTTGGCGTGGCCCGGAATCCAGAGGAAGGAAAAGTTCATGTTTACGTTATAGGCCACGAGTTGTTGGATTCTATCAATGAAGTGATGTGGACAGTCGTGGGTGTTGCTAATTGACTGGAGGACGGATTTGGAGTCTGAGCAAATTATTAAGTTTCTAGCTTTACGCATCATGAGAATGGTGATAGCGGCCAGAATGGCCATTGCTTTAGCGGAGTAGATGGAGAAGTTACCCGGTAGACACTTGGAAAGTCTGAGACCTGGTCCAGTGATGCCGATGCCTACCTTTGCCTCGTGTTTCGACCCATCCGTGAATACGAGTGATTTGTGATTGTTGTCATCGGCGAACTTGTGGAAGAGGCCAATAATTTCCGCCGATGTGATAGTGGATTTCTTCTCCGAGAGTAAGTACTCGACCTTTGGTTGACTGAAAGTCCAAAATGGCCTAGTGCGCGGTCGAGCTGCAGTGGGTGGCATTGCGAAGTTATGATCTGAGAGAGCCATGGCAATTTGAATGCTATATGGTGGAAGTTTGCGCGCAAATCGGCTCTTGTCGTATCTGTCAGGCGTAAAGCAGCGCTGTGCTGGATGATTTTTAATGGATTCGATTTTGATGTGGTAGCGGCACAGCTGTTGTGTCCCCCTAACGTGGTGTGGGGGCGTGTTTGAGTCCACTAGAAGACTGGCTATCGGCGTGGTGCTGAGAGCACCTGTGGCTGCTCTGATGCAGTTGTTTTGGATGATTTCTAACTTTCGGCTCTGACTTTCTGAAATGGTGGCAAAAATGATGCTGTTGTATACTTGGATGGGTCGTATGATTGATGTGTACAGTCGCAATAGTGTTTTCCTGTCTCCGCCCCAGTCTGTGCCTGCAAGTGCACGTAATATGTTGACGCGCTTCGCGCATCGCTTCGAGATGGAGGTGATGTGGGTGTTGAAACTGAGTTTTTCGTCTAAATGTACTTCTAAGAACTTGAAGCATTTCACCTGCTCGATGGCTTTGCCATCGATTTTAAGTAGAGTTTTGGGTGTGGGGCGGAGACGACTATATGTGACGGTGGCCGATTTTTCTGCGGACAGGGTGAAGCCCCAAGTTTTACATCACTTTGCAATGTGGTCTAGTCCTGCTTGAATGTTTTTTTTCAGCTTTAAGGAAGCATTGTGATGTTGCCCAAATGGCTATGTCTTCCGCGAAAAGTGAGTATTGAAATGAAGTGTCAGTGTGGTCAGCAAGTATGTCGTTGATCATGATGATGAAGATTCTCGGTGAGAGCACGCTCCCCTGAGCCAGGCCCTGCTCCTGAGTTGTGGTGTTTGATGTGACACTGCCGCATCAGACCTTAAGGGTCCTGTCTCTAAGGAAGTTGAGAATGAAGTGTGCTATGTGTCCGCGTAGGCCTATCTTGTGGAGTTTGTGTATCAGTGCGGACTTATGTACTCGGTCGAATGCGACAGTGATGTCTAAGTAAGCAGCTACTGTTGTGCGTTTGATGTGTAGACCACTTTTTATGTCATGCACTAATCTAATGAGATTGTCTGTAGTTGGTTTTTGACGCTGGAAGCCCCACTGAAATTCGCCGAGCAGGTCGTTGTGTTCCATAAATTTCCTCAATCGTGTGTTGACCATGCGCTCGACTAACTTGCTAGCACAGCTAGTAAGTGAGATGGGTCTATAACCTTTTGGGATGGAGTGATCTTTGTGCGACTTTGGAAATGGAATGACTACGCTCTCTCACCAGGATGCGGGAAACGTGTCACTTTGGTACAGTTCATTTATGGCCGCTAGTAGGTACATTTATGGCCGCTAGTAGGTACATTTATGGCCGCTAGTAGGTATTTATTTAGCGGCATGTCGGCACATAGGTATACTAACTGTTGAAGCATGAAACCTAGTTATTACCTTGAAGCACGAAGATATCGAAAAGCACATGCATTTGTGAAAGCGTACATGTCAATCAGTTGAGTGAAGTAGACAGCTATTATGGCAGATGACTATTGGACACAGAGCATTAGAAATAAGCAGAGAAACAAGCTATAATTGGCATGGTTAAGCACGATTAATGACACTGTCATCTTACGTCAAAGGGTGAACCTTAAGTACACCACATCGTCCAATAGACGGCGGCACTCGCGCACAGCAGTCGACCGGCGAGCGCGCTGGTGCGTTCACTCACGCTCTGCTACAGTGGCACGATGCAGGACCTCCTCTAACATGTTAACTAGGTGGGATTCGTCCCACCTAGTGCCGTGAAATCCCACCTAGTGGAGCGAAATATCCCACCTAGTCAGATGGAGTTTCAAGGGAGAAAAAAGAACTATATTATAGTTCTATTAGCGGAAGTGATTGTTTTCCATTGAACGATGCATTGTTTTCAAGAAGAAAAATGGTAAAATGTTGGGAGCACTTATAGTGAGGTCAAAGTGACAAGGAAGGTCAAAGGTGAAATGTTTATGTGAAATATGCATGCTACAAAACCAGCAATTGGGTCTATTAACGATGGTATCATAAAAACATGACCTTCTAGACGTGTATACCATGGGCGGTCGGCCCAAGTAAGGCACTAAGGCAATGCCTCACCTGTGTAGAGTTGGGAAGTATTTTTGTATGCTATTTTCATACAAATGATGCTTTCATCCACTGGAAAATAGCAAAGTTGAAAAACTGGAAACAAATATCCATTGATGACTCGTAATGATGGTAAAAATTGAAGTTCACTTTTACATCTTAGCTTCAAAACAGCTCTATCGCCGGTCGGCAAAGGCAAGCCTCTCGCACATATCGCCATATTTTGCACTTTCGTTTCATAACGAGCGCAGGGTATGCGACCTTTTTGGAGTGGAGTCCATTCTACTCTTAATGGAGATCGCGGTGTGAGGAACACTTTTGAGGTACATCGGGCCATGTTTTGCATAAAAATGTTCCCATTTGTTCGTGAAAATAAGAGAATGTGCGGAATTGAAGGACAGGAGCAAGTTACCTACCAACCCACCAAGGGTGTCGATTTGTGAAAAACATTGGGGGGGGGCGAAGTGTCAACGTACTAGACCCCCACCCAAAAAAAACTCATCGGATTTCGCCCACTATATTTTCAGACCTCAATAATTCTGATCTTTTATTTGACGAGGTATATGTTTATGTTTATTCAGCATCCTCGCCAACGGGCAAAATCGTTCAGTAACCGGTGAAGTCACGTAAGCAAAAGAGCAGTACACAGTACATGTCAACATAAAAACTTTGAGTCATAGCATGCGACTACAGAGTCATACAATGGAATCGGGTCCATCGTAATCGTCAACGTTACCGTCACCCTCCCCTCACTATACACACCAACAAACACACACGGGCTTAAGTAAAATATTTATGCGCCCATATGCAGGCTAAAACACACCGGCCTTGATGGAGCATCGGAGCACAGCAGGCCTGAACTGTGATGACGATGAGTGAAGGTATTTCCTTGGTGCCTAACATTAAGGAGCGGCGAAGCCAAAGTTTTGGTGGGGCGAATTCGGGGTCGGGGAGGGGCACAGCCTGCACAAAAGAATATAAATCGAAAACAATGTCCTCTGATCAAACATGTGCATTGATGTAGTCATCGTGATCGCCGAGTCTAGTCAGTCGCCACACACGACACCAAGCAAACTAAAATGCACAACGGATCATAGACATCAATCAGCGCAATCGTCCTACTACATTGTTTACAACAATCTAAAAACTCCACCCGTAACCAATGGCGCAACCAAGAGCAAGAGAAGGACACACCGGGTACATGCCTCTCCAGTGACGGCCAAGGAGACCGAAAAGGTCAGCCCAGGAGATTTCAGAAGTGCCATCCGACGGTTTTGAAATGGATATGTCGGCTGGAATGGTTCCTTTGCTAGAGTCAGAAATAAAAAGTACAAAACTTCGGAAACTGGGAATAATGGCAGAAATCAAAGTAGTTTTCAAATCCGCGGAATTGGAATGGTCTCCGCACCAGGTGTGTCGCAATAGGTGCATTTTTACTGCAGCCCTGTGAGTACTTGTAATCCTTTTACAACCGATCAACCGATCAAGGAGGATAATATTCCAAAATCTCCCAAATGCCGAGATTCGCAGTGGTTGCAGCATACACCAATCCAAATCACCAAATCCAAATCATACTGTTCTTCCATCAAATCAAATAACTCTGCTTTCCCAAATTTTAATCAAGGCCAAGGTTACTAAACGGAGGTCAGGTCAAATTATCTCTTCTTATCGCAATAAGAAGCTTTCAAATATGTGACAAGGTCAATGGTGTTAGGTCAGGTCAAGTATTATGCATATTCTACACTGCCGTGTTGTGTGTGGAGTTGGGATTTGTGTGCGCGTCAGCTGCCTTGGCGACATTGCGCCCGCAATGTCGTCTAATGCCGAATGCTACTGCTCCTTGTGATTTGCAATTTTTATTCAGTTTTAGAGCCACCGACGTAGTACACCATGACATTTTGTGAACAATTATCCGAGATGACCCGACTTCGTGTGACCGGACCTTATTATATAAAGCAAATATAAGGCATATAAAGAACAAATATAAAGAGGTGCAAAATGTCGGACATTAGGAACACATGAAGACGTAAGGAGTCTTCATATAGATGCGAGGGACACGAATAAGGCCACAAGGGTGTCGCACCCAAAGGCATTTTTGGCAGCGCTGCTGTCAGTACCTGTAATCATTACCCTAGTGGAAGTAAGGTCAGCCTTGCTGCTGACAGAATTGGCTTTTCTGATGGCATCAATATCCATCGATCGAAATGCACAACAAGAGCAGCTGTGTCTCAAGCAGATTAAATGACTGTGACGAATTGGGGAATATTAATGCATGGGTGACATTGGTACATATTAATTGTAAGGGGAACGGTAGAATGCGGAGAAAGTGACAACTAATGCACACAAAACTGTTCGGAAAGATGATGCAAAGCCGTTACTAATCCCACACCGTTCACTGTGACTGACCAGGGCCGTGGAGAACGCACCGTCTACCAGGGTTGGATTTATACTTTGCAATACTGGATGAGGAGAGGACAATTTCTGAGTGATGGAATACGGAGAGGATATTTTCCTTCAAACCTTCGCATCAGAATCTCACTTTGAATCACACTTAGGATTTGCAAGAGAGGGGCAAACTGATTTGGAAAGTGCCCAACTACCCCAATTTAAAAAAGTCCCCGGATTTCCACCAAAATTTTTTTTTCAAAGGGAGTTCTTTATATCTTTGTTATATAATAATTAGTGACCAAATTAACTGTCCTGTGGAGAGAGCCAAATCTACCACCATTATTTCTGAATGACCGGATTTCA
Organism: Ashinkailepas kermadecensis; assembly: GCA_034440615.1. Classification (NCBI taxonomy): domain Eukaryota; kingdom Metazoa; phylum Arthropoda; class Thecostraca; family Neolepadidae; genus Ashinkailepas; species Ashinkailepas kermadecensis. The sequence continues at coordinate 767,054 of JAOTOM010005147.1, read as the reverse complement.
ACCCTAACTCCTCCCATCCTGTTTGAACGTTTTTCTTTTGGTATCCCTTGAGAAGTCACCTCACACCGCTGAAATTACACACGAACAAATCACTCAAAAATGTAAAATTTGGCAATATCAGGCATTCCAATTAATAACGCCCGGTCGCCAAAACTCCAACGTTCGTGCACATGTACACCCGCCTTGCGCTGTCGGCGCATTCGCCACTCTACGTGCGCTTCTCCGGTTTCTGCTAGGCCTCCCATGTTTTGCTAATTACTGTCACATGATAGTCTTCTGCCACATTTGACATGTGGAATGCCTAGTATTACGGCTCGCTGGAAAAAATCGATATATTAAATTCGACATATTAGTTCTCTTCTTCTCATATTTTCTCGTGATTAAGAAATCCGGAGACACACTGAGCTTTGATGCACCTCTTCTCTTTGGTTAAATAAGCTCCCAGATTGGCTACCGAGCCGTGACCCTGGCTAGGTATTCGTTTTTTACCAGTTCCGTTTTTCTTTTTCTATGGATGTGTTTTAGGGCTCCAGCCAATTTTGTTAGGGACCCGGCACATGTTTGAGACCCGGCTCTTTTTTACAGCTTTGTTGCCTTTTTATACACCGATGATATTTGTGTGGTATCGGCGCGTTTTCGAAGACGCCGATGTGTTTATCTAGTATCCGGTCTATTCGTTCCTTGTTTACGATCAATTCCCTTTTTGAGGGCCCAGCCTGTTTTTGAGGCCCTGTGCGGTCCGATGGCCCGCACAGAAAAATACAGAAACATACTTTTTCTTTATACAGAAAAAGTATGTTGTGTGGGAAGCATATTTTGAAAAATATTGTAATATTACAATACAAACATAACCTAACCTAACCTAACATAATCTACTGGTGTTAGATCACCTAAACCTACTGATATTGGATCACCCAATCCTACTGATGTTGGATCACCTAATATCACTACATCACTGGATAATTATGTATCATCTGCAGTATCGATGCTAGGTGACATTATTTCAAATAATGAAAATATTGCTTATATGTTATTTCCCAAAGAAATGGCACCTAGATGAGTTGCTGGTTAAGCTTCAACAAGTCCAGTTGATGCATTCTTGTTTCTGGTTTGCTCTCAGGGGCTTCTACATCAACAAAAATTCAGTTTTTGTTTGTCAAGAAAAACTTAGTGGATTTGCCTTAAATACCTCTTTTTAGTGTGTCATGCCTGAGTAGAATGAACAAAAGTAGTCATGCCTATATTAGGACAAATTGTTGACAGTCCATACAATATATTTGTGTGTGTGTGTGTGTGTGCGTGCGTGCGTGCGTGCGTGCGTGTGTGTGTCTGTGAAGAAGTAGTCATGTAAAGACGCATTTTACATATAATATCTTGCTTAATGCTTGCTTCCGTTTACCATACACCATGCATAACTTAGCATGACTATATGAATTGTAGTTTCAAACAATTGTGATCAGAAACCTTTTATCTGAGCCAACATTATCCTGGATCTCCTCCTGGATCTATGGAAACCATGTTCTGTCTCAATATATATATATATATATATATATATATATATATATATATATATATATATATATATATATATATATTATATATATGTATATTTTTTTTTATATATATATATATATATATATATATATATATATATATATATATATATATATATATATCTGTTATTTTTAACGGCCGCACAAATATCGACCATCATCAAGAAAAAGAAATCTCACTGATAATCCTTAAAACACAGTTTTCTTATCGATCATATAAGGAAAAATTATGCGCCATCAAGAAAGGACCAGGGAGGCCAGCGCTGTTTTGGGAAGCCCAGGCAGGGGCGGATGCAGAGGGATCTGGAGGCATGTACCCCTCATGGAAGGTGGTGCCCCTGCGGCTGGGAAAAGGCTCACCTCCGGGAAGGCTCAAGTGTATCCCCACCTCAAAATTTTCAGCCAGAGTACCCCGTGAGAGAAGCAGCTATAAATTTTCGGAACCAAAAAATAAAGTGGGGAAAATACGAGAACATTTTGTTCTGGGGAGGGGAGGGGGGAGGTGGTACAGTCGCGATTTATTTTCTCCCTCACCTCATTTGGGTGCCACGGACCGCCCCTGGTGTACGCACAACGCAGGGGAGCAGGGCGACGCTTGCAAAGTCGCATGACACGAGTGACGAGAGCTAGGTATTCATTTGCGGTCTTTTCTTTGAGGTTGTAAAAAGGAAAAGATAAACGAAGCTAGACGCCTTTGTAAAAAGGCAAGGTGTGTAACTTGGTGGAATGTCGATCGATTTTTCCTGCCCATACGACACCAGGTGTACACGAATGGAACTTGCTTAGAGCCAGGGGCGTTGATTTCTGATTTTTAAAAAATGGGGGGGGCGGGGGGGGGGGAGAGAGCAATACTTGGAGGAAATCGGCAGGCTGAAGTGGCAATCCATCTGGGCCTCTGCAAATGGGGGGGGGGGGGCTCCATACTCTATACTCTCCATACTCCATACTCTGTTAAAAGTTGGAATTGGAATGGGGCAAGACTAACATTGAGGGGGCACTTGCCCCTTCAAAAGTATGCAAAACAACGCCCATGCTTTGAGCAATAGCTGAGAGTCATTGAACTGGTGGATCTAGGGAGCATTTTGGCCATGCCCACAAGCTACCTGTTTGACGAGGAGAACGTGACGCGGTTCGCCAGTGAAGTTTGCGACCAGTGGCTTGCCATCCACCTCTCTAAGCGAGAGCATGAAAAGGCAAGTGCAAAGCTGGTGGCGATGTACAAGGGCACGGCTACAGGCGTGCTGAAGCGGCTATTGTCAGCCTTCATATGCGTGACACCGCACAATATGGGCATAAAGCGAGCAATGTCACACTACAACAGCATCAAGTCAGGAGACTGCATGAGTATGGCAAACGACACGGTGCACGACAGACTATCAGCATCAGTAGTGTGGGAACAGCGTCGTTCGATCCCTGCCCAGCAGTGGACAAGTATCTAGCCAATAATGCGAGGCACAATCGGTTATCGGGCTCTCGAACATGCAAGAAGAGAGGGTTCTTTCAGAAGTTCTACCGTTCAGAGGGAAGGCTGTAGGTAACATGTTCTCACTGGGGCGCGCGCACCGGGAAGCCATCATACACGCCGACGCTGCCGCGCATCCTGGACGCGCCGCCGATACGCGGCTGGATCGCCGAGCAAATCCGCTAATGTGAGGCTGTGGTGCACCTGCTAAGCATGAGCACCGGGTACAGTGGCGCGGGTGGATGTCAGCGCCGGCCGGCTGCCCATACAGCACGGCCACCGTCGCTTCCCAATGCCTGTCGCATGCGCCCGTGACGTCACCATCGATGTCGCCGCACCACAGGCGCTCGTTACCTGCTCCGGTGTTGATCGCACCGGCCCAGCCGTCACCAGCCGCCCGTCCGGTAGTCCGTGACCTGTCCAATGTGACGTCACCATCGATGTCGCCGCACCACAGGCGCTCGTTACCTGCTCCGGTGTTGATTGCACCGCCCCAGCCGTCACCAGCCGCCCGTCCGGTAGTCCGTGACCTGTCCAATGTGACGTCACCATCGATGTCGCCGCACCACAGGCGCTCGTTACCTGCTCCGGTGTTGATCGCACCGGCCCCAGCCGTCACCAGCCGCCCGTCCGGTAGTCCGTGACCTGTCCAATGTGACGTCACCATCGATGTCGCCGCACCACAGGCGCTCGTTACCTGCTCCGGTGTTGATTGCACCGCCCCAGCCGTCACCAGCCGCCCGTCCCGCAGTCCGTGACCTGTCCAATGTGACGTCACCATCGATGTCGCCGCACCACAGGCGCTCGTTACCTGCTCCGGTGTTGATCGCACCGCCCCAGCCGTCACCAGCCGCCCGTCCGGTAGTCCGTGACCTGTCCAATGTGACGTCACCATCGATGTCGCCGCACCACAGGCGCTCGTTACCTGCTCCGGTGTTGATCGCACCGCCCCAGCCGTCACCAGCCGCCCGTCCGGTAGTCCGTGACCTGTCCAATGCACTGGCAAGACCTAGGAGCTTGTATATGGGTAGCTATGGGGTTTACCTTAATTAGAAATACGAGTAGGTAAACACTGCAGTGTTTTCAGCTCATCGCCGGCGTCAGACCTGCGGCTGTTTAGTCTGGTGCCGCGCTGGCGTACAGTCCAGCTCCGTTATTGTGGCTGCACCAGGCAGGGATGCCAGTCAGCGGCAGCCGCTCAACCCGTCGAAAAGGCTGCCGGTGAGTGCCATATAGAGACCGCGCTGCTCACCGCACTATTTATCTTTCCCACCTTATGCGATGTGTGTAGCCATTGTTTTCAAACCTGATGTCACTGAGGATTTCCCGTTGACGAGTGCAGGCTGTGACACATGCGAGCGAGAGAAGACTAAAACTATCGAGGGAGATGCTTGCTTATTTTGCGCCAGCGATGCACTGTGGCGGCTGGCTGGCTGATGGTCCGTGTGCTGTGCTGTAGTGTGCTCATACGATGAATAGATGTTGCCAAGATATTGTAATACAGATGTTATGTAGGAGGTAGTGGTGATGGCTTCGTCGGCAATGGTGCGAACATAAACAAGAGACCCAAAACACCTGTGTTATTTGCGAGGGAAGGCGCAGCCGAACGGGTTTAACGTGAACTATCGGAGAACCTTTTCAGCGTACGAGATACCCGTGCCAACGCCAGCGGTACCCATACCATGGTGAGCTTCTGAGTAGCTGGTATCTGGGTAGCTATGGGATTTACTTTACTCGAAATACGAGTGGGTAATATAATAATTAGGTTGTGTTTTGCTCAGCACTTTACGTTGTTCTTGGATCCTTGTCACGGGAAGCGCAGCCAAGTGGGGACCAGCCCCCCCCACCCCTCCTAGCTCCAAAATATACATAGATGAAACGATAAAACTTTAAGATAGTTACCACGCAAAACCCTGAATTTAAAAAATTTAATCACATTTTTGGGGGTCCGGCCCGCCTTAGGCTGTGCCATTGCTCGCCACGTAGGTTCATGGATAACAAATGCGACACACGAGTGTGCCCTTGTAGCGCCTATGGCGACAATACCTCCCTGGCTTTAGAACAGCCAGCCCTGACCGTACCACTACCACTATACCGCTCCTCCCTGGTGGCCTTCCCAGATTCTGAAAATTATTTAGAGGAGGCTCTGGCACGATGCGGACACAGTAGTTAATGACTCGCTGCAGCTTGCGCTTCATAGTAGAGGTGCAACTTCCCCATACGATCGAGCAGTATGAGATGCAGGCAAAGGCTATGCATTCCATCAACGTTTTCTTGACGCCGTCCGGCGGGGCTGCGGACTGTTTCGACAGCGCAAACAGGATGCCGTAACAATGCCTGCAGGTTGCAGTGGCTTGTTTTCCCGGGCAAGGCTGGAGCCCACGATGAAGCCCAGGAGCTTGGAGTTAGCTACAGACTTTACCAGTGTTCCGCCCATAGAGGTGGTGAAATTATCTGGTGGACGTCGCCTGGCGGATCTGACCAACAGCAGTTGGATCTTTTTTCGGATTCAGCTTCAGCTGGTTCAGGTGGAACCATCGCAGCGCTCAGTCGAGATACATAAATTAGAATGGTTTCAACTTTGGTGAGTCGGAGGAACTATTGCTGCCGGTTCAATTCATCGTTGGACATCATGCAGCGATGTGGTTTTGTATTAAGCGGAACTGGACTTGTCAGAACGGTGCCAAGAGACTGCACAGAAACGTTGTGCTCCTAACAGCTCCATCCGCGTCTGGCAGAGCTGGTGAGTCCAGTGCTACGTTGCAATATCTACTGGGCTCACTCCGAGGCACTACTTCTTGCAATGTTGTTGGACGAGAATATGGCAACTGGTGAGAGGGCGGCGTCTGCAGTGCTGCGATGCCGGCTCAGGGGCGAGACACCGGGCCAAGTCCGCCCGTTCAGTCCCCCTGCCGTTCAGAGGAAGCCAGCGGACGACACAGAGATCATCGACTGCGAGAGTGAGATGATCCCCGAGCCTCTAATAACCTTCACCATGTCAGACGATCACATCAGAGGCATCGACCACAGTGTGGTTCATCACTTTCACTGCTGTCCACAGTAGTGAAGCTTTTCTAGAATCACGCTTGTCTTCGCATATTGTATTCCAGTTACGGTGCCCAGACAATTAATACTGCTGTCACTAGTCCATGCTAACCAAGCGACTATATCTAGAGCATGCTATTCATGCTATTCAGTTTGGTTGATCTGTAGCATACAGATGTTATTAGGTGTATCCAACTGGCTGTAATTGTGATTTTCCGCTTCCCTCTACGACTCTAGTCATCCTCAAAGCGCCTCTGAGCCTAACCCGGGCCCATTCCGAGTCACATGTTGCAGCTTGTTGTCCGCCTAATGAACATCATTAGGGCGAATGTTCGACATCTTCCTCATCATCTTGTTTCGGAGGAGGTTTAGCTAGTGCGTAGTTTGGGACTCCAGCACATCACTGACTCACAAAGAGGGCTGCAGTGCAGTTTTACGACTGAAGTACGGCGTAAGCCGCACGTAAGTATTCTACATTTCCGTGCTTTCATTTGTGCCCAGCGTTGTGCCCTTTAACCGAATCTATGCATCATGAGCGTTCGAGCAGCTAAACAGTTGGGCGAGGGGCCAAGCTGAGTTACGGGCTAATTCTTCTGTCAACTCGAAAGGTTGCATTGTCAAGATCGGAGAATAAGCGGGAGGCTTGCCTGGCCCCTGTCCCCTGTCCCTGCGCCCATCCCATACAACAACAGTCAGGCTCATGACAGGAACGGCAGTACAGCGTGCGGCTGCCATGAAGCCTCCGTGGCCCAAGGTAGCTCCACTTGACCTATCGAGACTCACTACGTGGCACATTCGCCAACTAGTCGCGGCGTGAGCTCCATCACGGAGCTATCGCGGTGGACTGTAGAAGCACGCCACCAGCCACGTTATGGCTTGCGAGCGATGATGACATATTTCAAGTTTGATAGAAGTGCTTATGACGCATAGCCTGCAAGGTGCTGTTGTCACCATGACCCTATTAGCCGATCATCTCACTACACACCGTGTTGGTCCCCCGTGGCCGACAATACCGTCACAATGCCAGCAGCTAATGACAAGGTGATGCCGCTATAACTTTGTGGGGAAATCTGCTCACCACACGCCGTGGCCGACAAGACAGTTACAATACCAGCAGCAAATGACAAGGTGATGTTGTCGCTGTAACCCTGTGGGCCGATCGTCACCACACAGCGTGTTGGTGCCCCGTGGCCGACAATACAGTGACAACATCGGCAGCTAATGACAAGGTGATGCCGCTATAACAACGTGTTGTCGCCATGACAACGTGTTGGTGCCCCGTGGCCGACAATACAGTGACGACACCTGCAGCTAATGACAAGGTGATGTTGTCGCCATAACAACGTGTTGTCGCCATGACAACGTGTTGGTGCCCCGTGGCCGACAAGACAGTGACAACACCGGCAGCTAATGACAAGGTGATGCCGCTATAACAACGTGTTGTCGCCATGACAACGTGTTGGTGCCCCGTGGCCGACAATACAGTGACAACACCGGCAGCTAATGACAAGGTGATGCTGTCGCCATAACCCTGGTGTGGTGCCGACGACAACCATTGAGCCGCCCCACCTCCGAAGACAATACGATCGAAATCCTACCCCAAGCGGATGACCCTACTTCGGGAAGATATTTCCTCTCAGTCTCAGCTGAAATTCACGGGTGAACTTTCAGATATTTACACAGGACGATAAATTCGTTCCAATGACGACGACGACGCGGTACATCCAGATCAGAAATACCCATGTGAATGGTGTAATTGACTGCAACCTGTCACAGATAGTACACTGGGCATGGGACCCCATACATCCACACCGGCTCTCTATATCGGTCCCAGCTTTCCTTGATTACACTGCATGAGCGTATCCTTGGCGACACCAACTGACCTAAGCAAGTGCACCCGAGCTAGTATTGATAGACATTGAGCCGTTGGGTGCAAATTGTGACACGTTGAGACACAGGGTGCATCAATATACGCTTTGATCGATAACTTCCGATCGGACATGTAGCCATTTCGGATGTCTCCATGAGGTGCAGAGGTCAAGAATGTTTCTAGACGAGAACAAAACATGAGACGAGAACAAAACACCTACGAGAACAAAACATGCACTTTCTGCTACCTGGGTCCGGCTTAAATGAACATACACTATTTTGTCACCATCCTTCCATTACAGCCGCCATGTTATGTGACCAGACAATGGAAAGATGTTACAATATTATATTGCATAATAGGTCAGATTGCGCCGGCTGGTAAAGCGTCAGAATATTATTAGAAGGTCCGTCGGTCGAATCCAGGGCGCGGTGGGCACAACACTTTTCGTTCTTTTTGCATATAGGGTCAAAAGCTCGCGAAGCGAGCAGCACAGGTCAGATAAGCCGGCGGCAGCCGGCGCAATCTGACCTGTGCTGCTCGCTTCGCGAGTTTTTGACCCTATATGCAGAAAGAACGAAAAGTGTTGTGCCCACCGCGCTCGGGATTCGACCGACGGACCTTCTAATAATATTCCGACGCTTTACCAGTCCGCCACGCCGACCGCGGGCGGCGGCGCTGAAATAGCCGACTCGACTGAACTGCGGGCGCAAGATAACTCAAGTAACGTTACCCAGACGTTGGCGGTCGCGTTGGCGTTATTTGTTCTTGCACTATGGTTTTGTTCGGGTGTCTGCTGCTAGTTTTTCATTGATATGACCATAAATCAACTAATTATAGTTTAATTTATTATTTAAAGGCCTAGAAATGTATTATCATGTGCGATACATGTTTTTTATGTGCATATCAAGCCCAATAACATAATCAAAGCTACCAGCACTTGTTACCTGGTGAAGACCGCGTTGGCGATTCATCCTTCTCTATTCAATGACATAGAGACAGGTCTTGGAATAATATGGTTCGTAAACGGATACTCAGTACCAAAATAGTACTGTATTAATTAAGCAACCAGTTAGTGTGGAACTGTTTTTTTTGTTTTTATGGAAAGCATTCGTGACCAGTCACTTCTTTTTATTTCAATACGTCATGGATAAATTGCTACTTGAGTGAAATATTGAGGGCCAATCTTGCTACCTATCAGCGTAGGCAAGTTGCGACTTTCTTGACCTCTGATGAGGTGTGAACTGTGTATAGATGATGCGGATGTGGTGCTCAAAAGGATTCACACCTTATAGCCGGGCGCGCCGAGTGCCTGCGAAAGGTGGATTCACATCTCCTAGTCGGGCGCGCCCAGTGTCTGAGAGAGGTGGATTCACACCTCATAGCCGGGCGCGCCGAGTGCCTGCGAGAGGTGGATTCACATCTCCTAGTCGAGCGCGCCCAGTGTCTGAGAGAGGTGGATTCACACCTCATAGCCGGGCGCGCCGAGTGCCTGCGATAGGTGGATTCACACCTCATAGCCGCGGGCGCCGAGTGCCTGCGAGAGGTGCACGGACGCCTTCATGATGGTGGCCTGGCACTGCTGGACCCTGGCGCGGGCGGCGGCGGCCGGCTCGCCCGGCCGGCTCGCCGCCTGCCGCACCATGGCGCACACCAGCACACACGGCGACACGACGCCCATGCAGGCGCCGAACACGTCGTGCAGCCGGTCGCGCGCCGGCTCTGTCAGCTCGGCCGGCCGACCCGTCAGCGCCGCGTCCCGCGTGGCGAACACCACCAGCGCGCTGCACGTGGCCACCAGGCTCTCGGCGAACACGTGGCACGTGTGGTAGCCGGCGCGGCCGGGCTGCCGCTGTGCCAGCGCCGCGCCGGCGCTGAACGCGTCGAGCGCGGCACGCACGGCGCCGACCGCCTGTCTCAGCAGGTGGCGCGTGCCCGGACAGGCGACCCGGTCGCTGGCCGCCAGGCAGGCGTCCACCAGGTAGGCGGTGTGGTCGCGCGTCGAGCGGCACAGCTGCGCGAGCAGCGGCGGCGTCATGGTCGTGTGCGAGTACAGCTTCAGCATGGCGCACCTGGCCGCAACGGAGCGAGGTCAACACAGTTGTGGTACCCCGGAGTACAGCTTCAGCGTGGCGCACCTGGCCGCAACGGAGCGAGGTCAACACAGTTGTGGTACCCTGGAGTACAGCCTCAGCGTGGCGCACTTGGCCGCAACTGAGCGAGGTCAACACAGTTGTGGTACCCCGGAGTACAGCCTCAGCGTGGCGCACCTGGCCGCAACTGAGCGAGGTCAACACAGTTGTGGTACCCCGGAGTACAGCCTCAGCGTGGCACACCTGGCCGTAACGGAGCGAGGTCAACACAGTTGTGGTACCCCGGAGTACAGCCTCAGCGTGGCACACCTGGCCGCAACTGAGCGAGGTCAACACAGTTGTGGTACCCACGCATAATGAAGACTGATCAGAAATAGTGAAATTAAAATATCCTATCGTTCATGCGAACTTTTGCTATATCTTTGTTTACAAGGCTGAGCAAAATTATCATGCTATTTTGTTCCTAAATATGTTCATATTTATCATGTAATGATCAGTGTTCTAGCTAGGATTTTCATTAACGTATTGCGGTATGTTTCGTCCATGCGAGGATCATTTCGGTCGATGTAGATCAAATTGACCTGCAAGACATACGTTCTGTTATATACGAAGCTCCCTTTGCCTCTGTCCTATTCACTACATTGAGAAATCAGTCATGTCAGCAGAACAGAGCCTGAATGAGATCTACATCAACACTAAGTCACATGCATATCGATTTATGTTCCATTTATGTGCTCCATTAGCAATCCGATTCGACCCCAGAGCTTATCCATGTCCCCTGACCAGTGGAATCTGACCTCTGCGTGCGCCCTGATGGCTGAAGTCTGACCTGAACATACGCCCTGGTGGCTGGAGTCTGACCTCAACAATCGTCCTGATAGCTGGAATCTAACCTCAACGTGCGCCCTAATGGTTAGCGTCTGACCTTATCATGACTCCTGACCACTGGAATCTGACCTCAAGATGCGCCATAACCACTGGAACCAAACCTCAGCATGAGCCCTGCTCCATGTTACCCTGGGCGATCCTGTCGTGACCCTGTAACATGTGATCGCTGGTGCTCTGTGACTCCATCGCACACAGCTGACCTCGCCACCCACGTTCACACTCGGGTCTTGACTGACCTCAGCTTATGGCCACGATCCAACACCTGACCTCACCACACCTTCATGTCCCGACACCTGATCTCATCACTTCCTCATGAATCGACACCTGACCTCACCACACCCTCATGATCCGACGCATAGCCTCACTACACCCTCATGACCCGACCCTGACCTCACCACACCCTCATGACCCGACCCCTGACCTTACCATACTCTCATGACCCGACGCCTAACCTCCGCACCCTGATGCCTCGACACCTAACTTCAGCACACCCACACGACCCACATCTGACCTCAGCACACCAACATGACGCACACCTGACCTCAGCACACGCGCACGACCCGACACGTGACCTCAGGTCACCGCCGGCTCCTCCGCTCACCTGTGCTCGATCTCTGCGGCGGCGCGACACAGCGGGTACCTGTCGACGACGGCCGCCAGCGCCGGCCGACAGCCGCGCTGCGCCACCGCCATCAGGTAGCCGGCGTGCGCGCAGCTCTCGGTCAGACCCACGCCCAGCCGGCACATCTCGTGCAGCGCGGCCGCCAGCTCCCCGCCGCGCGCCGCGCCGTCGGCCAGCAGCGCGGCCAGGTCGCGCGTCAGCAGGTAGAGCGCGCGCGCGCGCGACGTGACCGCGTCGCGACAGCGCGCCGGCGAGCCGGGCTCGGCGGCGCTCACCGGCCGCACGTCGCTGGTCAGCAGCAGTAGGTCGGCGACCGTCTGCAGGCGCCGCTCGACGGCGTCGCACGTGACGCTCAGCTGACACGGGTCGAGGGTCAGCTGGCAGGGGTCGAGGGCCGGCTGACAGGGGTCGTGGGCCGGCTGGCAGGGGTCGTGGGCCGACTGGCTGGAGTCGTGGGCCGGCTGGCCGCTGGGCGTGGGCAGGCCGGCGCCTGGCGCCATCCCCACCGGTGACGCGGCGCTACACACAGCTACCGGTGGTGATTCCCACCGTGATGAGTGGTGGTGCCCGCCGTGACGAGTGGTGGTGCTCACCGTGACGGGTAGCGTGGCCGGCCGTAGGCACGCTGAGGGCGACCAGGTGCAGCGTCAGCACGTGCATCACCTGTCCACTCCCACTCACCTGTCCACCATCCATCAACTATGCACTTCTCATCAACTGTCCATTCCCAGTCAACTGTCCACTCCACATCACATGGGAAATCCACGCCACCTCTTCGCTCCTCGTCGCCTGCTTACTCTACATTACTTGTCCATTCTCAGTCACCTGTGCACTCCCGTTCACCTGCCTACTCCCCATTACCTGTTGACGCCTGTCACCTGTGCACTCCCCATTATCTGTCGACTCCCCTTCACCTGCTCGGATGCGCATACAAACACATCATTCTGGTGTCCGGGGAACCATAATTCCTCCATAGCGGGAGAAAATGTGCGCTGTTCGATCCAGTTTTTTGGCTCATTATCACAAAGCGGGAAGTGTTAACATTTTGTTGTGACACGAAGCAATGCACGGTTCATGGAACACACTCAGACAATTAATAGGCGATCGTGTTACACTTTATCACGTGTACACTCCCAGTCACATAGAATGACACGTACACACGGCACAAAGAATGTACACACGTCACACAGCACGTACATACGTAACACAGTACGTGCACACGTCACACAGTACGTACTGACGTAACATAGTACATGCACACGTCGCACAGTACGTGTACACATCACACAGCACGTATACACATCACACAATACGTGCACACGTCAAGCAGTATGTGCACACGTCACACATCACGTACACACGTCACACAGTACGTGCAGACGTCACATAGTATGTGCACACGTCACACAGCACGTGCAGACGTCAAACAGTATGTGCACACGTCAGACATCACGTACTCACGTCACACATCACGTACTCACGTCACACAGTACGTGCAGACGTCACTTAGTATGTGCACACGTCACACAGCCCGTCACACAGCACGTACACACGTCACACCGTAGGTGCAAATGTCACACAGCACATACACACGTCACACAGCACCTACACATGTCACACAGTACGTGCACACGCCACACAGCACGTACACACTCACCTTAGCAGCAGTCGCCTGTGCCGTGGACACCTGTCTCGTCACGGGTATCCGTGCCAAGCTGAGCGTCCTCGCACGTCAACAGTCCCAACTCCCCTGTCGCTGGTGGCGCGGCCCCGCAGCGTTAGGTGGGCGGTGCCGTGCCTCCCCGCGTCACGGCCTACCCGACCGTATCGCCGCAGGGCGTGCCGGCCGCCCCACCGGGCCGTCACACGCTCCAGTGGTCCCGAGTCCCTGACCCAGCGGCCGTCCCACCGGGCCGTCACACGCTCCAGTGGTCCCGAGTCCCTGACCCAGCGGCCGTCCCACCGGGCCGTCACACGCTCCAGGAGTCCCTGACCCAGCGGCCGCCCCACCAGGCCGTCACACGCTCAGAGTCCCGACCCAGCGACCGTCCCACCGGGCCGTCACACGTCCAGTGGTCCCGAGTCCCTGACCCAGCGGCCGTCCCACCGGGCCGTCACACGCTCCAGAGTCCCTGACCCAGCGGCCGTCCCACCGGGCCGTCACACGCTCCAGAGTCCCTGACCCAGCGGCCGTCCCACCGGGCCGTCACACGCTCCAGAGTCCCTGACCCAGCGGCCGTCCCACCGGGCCGTCACACGCTCCAGTGGCCCGAGTCCCTGACCCAGCGGCCGTCCCACCGGGCCGTCACACGCTCCAGTGGTCCCGAGTCCCTGACCCAGCGGCCGTCCCACCGGGCCGTCACACGCTCCAGTGGTCCAGAGTCCCTGACCCAGCGGCCGTCCCACCGGGCCGTCACACGCTCCAGAGTCCCTGACCCAGCGGCCGTCCCACCGGGCCGTCACACGTCCAGTGGCCCCGAGTCCCTGACCCAGCGGCCGTCCCACCGGGCCGTCACACGCTCCAGTGGTCCCTGACCCAGCCGCCGTCCCTGACGCTGTCGCACTTACGGTGGTCCGGCGGGCGGCCCCCGAATACGGGTGTACTGGCTGCTGGCGGGGGCGGTCTAGCGGGCGGCGCCACTAGAGACAGGTGTACTGGCTGCTGGCGGGGGCGGTCTAGCGGGCGGCCCCGGATACGGGTGTTCTGGCTGATGGCGGGGGCGGTCTAGCGGGCGGCGCCACTAGAGACAGGTGTACTGGCTGATGGCGGGGGCGGTCTAGCGGGCGGCGCCACTAGAGACAGGTGTACTGGCTGCTGGCGGGGGCGGTCTAGCGGGCGGCGCCACTGGAGACAGGTGTACTGGCTGCTGGCGGGGGCAGTCTAGCGGGCGGCCCCGGATACGGGTGTTCTGGCTGATGGCGGGGGCGGTCTAGCGGGCGGCGCCACTAGAGACAGGTGTACTGGCTGCTGGCGGGGGCGGTCTAGCGGGCGGCCCCCGAATACGGGTGTACTGGCTGCTGGCGGGGGCGGTCTAGCGGGCGGCGCCACTAGAGACAGGTGTACTGGCTGCTGGCGGGGGTGGTCTAGCGGGCGGCCCCGGATACGGGTGTTCTGGCTGATGGCGGGGGCGGTCTAGCGGGCGGCGCCACTAGAGACAGGTGTACTGGCTGCTGGCGGGGGCGGTCTAGCGGGCGGCGCCACTAGAGACAGGTGTACTGGCTGCTGGCGGGGGCGGTCTAGCGGGCGGCCCCGGATACGGGTGTTCTGGCTGATGGCGGGGGCGGTCTAGCGGGCGGCGCCACTAGAGACAGGTGTACTGGCTGCTGGCGGGGGTGGTCTAGCGGGCGGCGCCACTAGAGACAGGTGTACTGGCTGCTGGCGGGGGCGGTCTAGCGGGCGGCGCCACTAGAGACAGGTGTACTGGCTGCTGGCGGGGGCGGTCTAGCGGGCGGCCCCGGATACGGGTGTACTGGCTGATGGCGGGGGCGGTCTAGCGGGCGGCGCCACTAGAGACGGGTGTACTGGCTGCTGGCGGGGGCGGTCTAGCGGGCGGCGCCACTAGAGACAGGTGTACTGGCTGCTGGCGGGGGTGGTCTAGCGGGCGGCGCCACTAGAGACAGGTGTACTGGCTGCTGGCGGGGGCGGTCTAGCGGGCGGCGCCACTAGAGACAGGTGTACTGGCTGCTGGCGGGGGTGGTCTAGCGGGCGGCGCCACTAGAGACAGGTGTACTGGCTGCTGGCGGGGGCGGTCTAGCGGGCGGCCCCGGATACGGGTGTACTGGCTGCTGGCGGGGTGGTCTAGCGGGCGGCGCCACCAGAGACAGGTGTACTGGCTGCTGGCGGGGGCGGTCTAGCGGGCGGCGCCACTAGAGACAGGTGTACTGGCTGCTGGCGGGGGTGGTCTAGCGGGCGGCGCCACTAGAGACAGGTGTACTGGCTGCTGGCGGGGGCGGTCTAGCGGGCGGCCCCGGATACAGGTGTACTGGCTGCTGGCGGGGGCGGGGGGAAGGGTGTACTGGCTGCTGGCGGGGGCGGTCTAGCGGGCGGCCCCGGATACGGGTGTTCTGGCTGCTGGCGGGGGCGGTCTAGCGGGCGGCGCCACTAGAGACAGGTGTACTGGCTGCTGGCGGGGGCGGTCTAGCGGGCGGCGCCACTAGAGACAGGTGTACTGGCTGCTGGCGGGGCGGTCTAGCGGGCGGCGCCACTAGAGACAGGTGTACTGGCTGCTGGCGGGGGCGGTCTAGCGGGCGGCGCCACTAGAGACAGGTGTACTGGCTGCTGGCGGGGGCGGTCTAGCGGGCGGCGCCACTAGAGACAGGTGTACTGGCTGCTGGCGGGGGCGGTCTAGCGGGCGGCGCCACTAGAGACAGGTGTACTGGCTGCTGGCGGGGGCGGTCTAGCGGGCGGCGCCACAGAGACAGGTGTACTGGCTGCTGGCGGGGGCGGTCTAGCGGGCGGCGCCATAGAGACAGGTGTACTGGCTGCTGGCGGGGGTGGTCTAGCGGGCGGCGCCACTGAACACGGGTGTACTGGCTGCTGGCGGGGGCGGTCTAGCGGGCGGCGCCACTAGAGACAGGTGTACTGGCTGCTGGCGGGGGCGGTCTAGCGGGCGGCGCCACTAGAGACAGGTGTACTGGCTGCTGGCAGGGGGCGGTCTAGCGGGCGGCGCCACTAGAGACAGGTGTACTGGCTGCTGGCGGGGGTGGTCTAGCGGGCGGCGCCACTAGAGACAGGTGTACTGGCTGCTGGCGGGGGCGGTCTAGCGGGCGGCGCCACTAGAGACAGGTGTACTGGCTGCTGGCGGGGGCGGTCTAGCGGGCGGCGCCACTAGAGACAGGTGTACTGGCTGCTGGCGGGGGCGGTCTAGCGGGCGGCGCCACTAGAGACAGGTGTTCTGGCTGCTGGCGGGGGCGGTCTAGCGGGCGGCGCCACTAGAGACAGGTGTTCTGGCTGCTGGCGGGGGCGGTCTAGCGGGCGGCCCCGGATACGGGTGTACTGGCTGATGGCGGGGGCGGTCTAGCGGGCGGCGCCACTAGAGACAGGTGTACTGGCTGCTGGCGGGGGCGGTCTAGCGGGCGGCGCCACTAGAGACAGGTGTTCTGGCTGCTGGCGGGGGCGGTCTAGCGGGCGGCGCCACTAGAGACAGGTGTACTGGCTGCTGGCGGGGGCGGTCTAGCGGGCGGCGCCACTAGAGACAGGTGTACTGGCTGCGGGGGGCGGTCTAGCGGGCGGCGCCACTAGAGACAGGTGTACTGGCTGCTGGCGGGGGCGGTCTAGCGGGCGGCGCCACGGATACAGGTGTACTGGCTGCTGGCGGGGGTGGTCTAGCGGGCGGCGCCACTAGAGACAGGTGTACTGGCTGCTGGCGGGGGTGGTCTAGCGGGCGGCGCCACTGGAGACAGGTGTACTGGCTGATGGCGGGGGCGGTCTAGCGGGCGGCCCCGGATACGGGTGTACTGGCTGCTGGCGGGGGCGGTCTAGCGGGCGGCGCCACTAGAGACAGGTGTACTGGCTGCTGGCGGGGGCGGTCTAGCGGGCGGCGCCACTAGAGACAGGTGTACTGGCTGCTGGCGGGGGCGGTCTAGGCGGGCGGCGCCACTAGAGACAGGTGTACTGGCTGATGGCGGGGGCGGTCTAGCGGGCGGCGCCACTAGAGACAGGTGTACTGGCTGCTGGCGGGGGCGGTCTAGCGGGCGGCGCCACTAGATACAGGTGTACTGGCTGCTGGCGGGGGCGGTCTAGCGGGCGGCGCCACTAGAGACAGGTGTACTGGCTGCTGGCGGGGGCGGTCTAGCGGGCGGCGCCACTAGAGACAGGTGTACTGGCTGCTGGCGGGGGCGGTCTAGCGGGCGGCGCCACTAGAGACAGGTGTACTGGCTGCTGGCGGGGGCGGTCTAGCGGGCGGCGCCACTAGAGACAGGTGTACTGGCTGCTGGCGGGGGCGGTCTAGCGGGCGGCGCCACTAGAGACAGGTGTTCTGGCTGATGGCGGGGGCGGTCTAGCGGGCGGCGCCACTAGAGACAGGTGTACTGGCTGCTGGCGGGGGTGGTCTAGCGGGCGGCGCCACTAGAGACAGGTGTACTGGCTGCTGGCGGGGGCGGTCTGGCTGGCGGGGGCGGTCTAGCGGGCGGCGCCACTAGAGACAGGTGTACTGGCTGCTGGCGGGGGCGGTCTAGCGGGCGGCGCCACTAGAGACAGGTGTACTGGCTGCTGGCGGGGGCGGTCTAGCGGGCGGCGCCACTAGAGACAGGTGTACTGGCTGATGGCGGGGGCGGTCTAGCGGGCGGCGCCACTAGAGACAGGTGTACTGGCTGCTGGCGGGGGCGGTCTAGCGGGCGGCCCCAAGATACAGGTGTACTGGCTGCTGGCGGGGGCGGTCTAGCGGGCGGCGCCACTAGAGACAGGTGTACTGGCTGCTGGCGGGGGTGGTCTGGCGGGCGGCGCCACTAGAGACAGGTGTACTGGCTGCTGGCGGGGGCGGTCTAGCGGGCGGCCCCGGATACGGGTGTACTGGCTGCTGGCGGGGGCGGTCTAGCGGGCGGCCCCGGATACGGGTGTTCTGGCTGATGGCGGGGGCGGTCTAGCGGGCGCCCCTGGATACGGGTGTACTGGCTGCTGGCGGCGGCGGAACACCTGGTGTAGACATCGACTCATCTCTGACACGCCTCTCTAAATTGTTGATGCAGATCCGAAGCCTGTCAGGATACCGTCCCAGTAGCTGACTATGAATCCCTGGCACAGACTACCGTCAGAGTAGCTGACCAGCAATTCATGTCACAGACTACCGTCCCAGTAGCTGACCAGCAATCCCTGTCACAGACTACCGTCCCAGTAGCTGACCAGCAATACCCGCCAAAAGAAGAAGAGTCAGGCGCCTTTTTCTGGTAGAGCAGATCAGCCATGATTGTTTATAAGGAAGGGAAGACCAGCAATGTAGGAGAGGCAATGAAGGGATTGCTGGTCAGCTACTTTGACGGTAGCCTCTGGCTCTGACAGGGATTGCTGGTCAGCTACTGTTCCATGATCGACTGCTTCCAATAGTTCCCCTGTCGGAAGCTCTCAGAGGAAAACAATCCCCAGGGAAAATCCAGTTGGCCTATTGCACCTGTCTACCTTTCAACCTGTCTACATCTCGAGTTATAGTCACGTTGGCTGTGCTGTCGTGGTAGAGTGATGGATTAGAATAGTCGCCCTGCGCCGTACATGGATATTCGTAACAAATTGTCGTCCCATTTGCTGCAGAGTGACGGACCAGGAGACACTGCTCCATCGGTTCGACTCACGGGTGAAGCGTCACTTCAGTGGAGGCGGCAGCTTCATGTCCGGACGGCTTTTGATTGTGACGTGGGTCGGCGTCGGCTATTTCAACGCCGCCACAGATAAGGTGAGGTCACAGTCAAGAGAACCGGGAACAACAGAATAAAGCAAACCGGGCAAGGCCAGGATCCAACTTACCTACTGTGGTCTCTGCGATCGGATGTGACCTGATGTGACCTGATGTGACCTGATGCGGCCCGATGTGACCCGGCATGACCTGATGTGATACGGTATGATCCGGCTTGGCTTGGCGTGACACGGTGTGCCACAGCAGTACCTGATGTGACCTCATGCGATCTGACGTGACCTGGAGTGGCCTAGCGTGTCTCCTACCTGCCTTGACTTCGGCAGACAAACACCTACCAACTGGTGCTGGGCTGGAACGGACGAGAGACGTTCGCCCAGTTTCTCTACGCCGACGGGGGCGTCCAGTGGATCGTGGGCGAGGGGAAGACTCCACACCACACGGACGCGCGGGCCCAGGCCGGCTTAGTGAGCGGCGACGGCCGTATGCTGGAGCTACAGCACTCCGGCACTGACCAAGTCCGTCACCTGGACAGGTGAGGGGTCACACGTCACACTCAGGCACTGATCAAGTCCGTCACCTGGACAGGTGAGCGGGTCACACGTCACACTCCGGCACTGTTCAAGTCCGTCACCTGGACAGGTGAGGGGGTCACACTCCCCGGTACTGATCAAGTCCATCACCTGGACAGGTGAGAAGGTCACACGTCACACTCCGGCACTGATCAAGTCCGTCACCTAGACAGGTGAGGGGGTCACACGTCACACTCCGGCACTGATCAAGTTCGTCACCGTACAGGTGAGGGTCACACGTCACACTCCGGTACTGATCAAGTCCGTCACCTGGACAGGTGAGGGGCCATACGTCACACTCCGGCACTGTTCAAGTCCGTCACCTGGACAGGTGAGCGGGTCACACGTCACACTCCGGCACTGATCAACCTGGACAGGTGAGGGGTCACACGTCACACTCCGGCACTGATCAAGTCCGTCACCTGGACAGGTGAGGGGGTCACACTTCACACTCCGGCACTGATCAAGTCCGTCACCTGGACAGGTGAGGGGTCACACGTCACACTCCGGCACTGATCAAGTCCGTCACCTGGACAGGTGAGGGGTCACACGTCACACTCCGGCACTGATCAAATCCGTCACCTGGACAGGTGAGGGGGCCACACGTCACACTCCGGTACTGATCACGTCCGTCACCTAGACAGGCGACGGAGTCACACTCAGGCACTGATCAAGTCCACGGCTTCATACATTTGGAGTAAACGCTGTTGTATCAGCCATCCCGTGTATTAACTAGACCCCGTCTCCCCTATGTAGGAAATAATAAGGGAGACCGGTTCTAGTTGATACAAATTTGGAGAAACTCAAAATAGCTCATCACTTTGGAAGAGTAGCGTAGAGATAGCTACACCTATGCCAAACCTAAACCTTCTAGTATCATCCCCGATAATTATTTTTCGTGACATCCTTTGGGCCTTACACCAGAGACCCAAAACATCGAGCAACTACCGGTTCTTCAACTTATCCCTCTATAGGGGTAGGCTGTTACTGACGAAGGGGTAAGTTGATACAATATAAGTTGAATAAAATATGTTATTCAAAGGTGACATTAGCTTACGCCATCTGAAAGGTCCATATTTCACCTTTATGGTAATAATACTGGTTCGAGTCCTGGCTGACCATAGTTCATGGTTTATGCCATTCATGGGATAAGGAAACGTTCATTCCGTGGTTGCATCCTTTCCTTCGTTCAGTCTTTTTCGTCGGGTGATAAATGCCCGTATGCATATTAAATAAGATTATCTTGAAACAGTTTTAGCAAACACCTTCATACAAAATGGGCAATTCTGTGGCTATTCTATTTCATTATCAGTCCACAAAACGTTGGTACAGGCCGATGTTGATACAGGCTGATTAAGTTGATGCAGGCTGTATCAATTTACCCCGCAGGCTTTCTGGTGCAGGCTGCATCATGTTATGCACATTGCGAGTACAGTGTAGCGGCGAACGATAAACACATTTCACCGTTGCAAAGCTGAGAGTACGTGGTAATGATAACAAACACCTAAAAAGTTAGCAAGTGGGCGTCAAATTAGAAATTAAGGAGGAAGCACAGACATTGAAATTTATTTTCGCCCGAAATGTGCCACATCGTCACCATTCAGCAGCCGCAGGTCGAAAGGACTTCCGCTTGTTTTTGCCGCGAGAAGATGGTGCCAGTAGCAGCATGTGTGGTAGCCATGGCAACCGGCTTCATACTTTTAGAGTAAAATATGCTGTATCAACCATCCCGTACATCAACTAGCCCTGGTCTCCCCTAATAAGTCAGACGCTGTTATAAATATTCACGAGACTGGAAAAAAAACCTTTAAAAAGCTTCGAGAAAGCGGCTGGATGTTGCTCTTGTGATCACCGGGTGATGTGACTTTTTCTTTCTTTCAGGCTGTCCAACTGTGAGGAGCCAGGTGTATACATTTTCAGAGTGGGGCGAATCGAAAATGGAAAAAATGCGGATCTTCCCGACACTAACGTTCGGCCACATGGTGAGTGTTTGCAGGCGTAAGCGTGGTTGGAGTTGGGGACTGTGCTGCTCCTTCCCGCCGTGAATCATCGTTTCCAGCCAATGCTCAGTAAGCGCACTTTTGTTCATTTGCTATCGACTATTACTGCATCTTGTATATTGCACCTGCGTTTCTTTTTATTGACTTATCACACAGCACAGCCACAATACAGAATTGTCTTGTGGCTATCAATGTACCGGCGGTGATAATATTTTGTAATTGAAAGTTCTTCTAGTACGCAGATACTGGGACAGTGCGCAACAGGGTGCAGCATTATAATGCTATTGTATGGATAGGACTAGCTAAGGTTTCACCTTCACCCCTGTCATGTTTCACCCCTGTCATGTTTCACCTTCACCCCTGTCAGTTTCACCCCTGTCAGTTTCACCTTCACCCCTGTCATGTTTCACCCCTGTCATGTTTCACCCCTGTCATGTTTCACCCCTGTCATGTTTCACCTTCACCCCTGTCATGAGATTTTCTTTTCTCGCTAACGTATGCGATGAACACAATATCACGTTCTACTTGGTATTTGGAGAATCAGCAAAACCCCTGCTCCACGAAAGGACCGCCGCCATACTTCGCGTTTGAACTTCTGTTTGCTTCGCTCACCTGGTCAATGCACGTGTGCATCGTTCACCTGCTATAGCAGTGTTGCTACTCCCTCCAATTTCGCTTCGTCAATTACTCCAATAACAGTCACACAGCGTCAACTGTACCGCGTGTCCATTAACCATCTATTATCCTCCAAGCAACACAGATTCCGCCACCGTCCTTCAACAGAAGCAGCTCCCGCTACCATTTCGGCCCACATTCTGTCGGCCATGGATCAATGCAACGTTTCCTTCCTCGGTCTCATTGATTTAATAAGTGATTCTACGTTATGGTCCACTCAAAATGACTTAAAAAGCTACGTATTTTTGAATTAACAAACCTGGGTTTAAAATTAGATGTCCGATTATATCCAAAGCGTCAGTTAACTGACTCCTCTGAACATATTTAAATCGCATCTCCGAATTCCATTGACCAGGGTATTTTCCAAGGATTGTATTTCGGACCAGTCTTCTGCGTGCTACCCAACGATCACCGCCTCCCGCTTCGGATGTTTCTTACATGCAGTGCGCCGACGACAGCCATATATTATTCTTTGAAACGTTTTAGTGCTCCTGCTCCTCATAGCCAAAATGGTAGAGGCTCTTTCCTCTGCTGGACGGTGTTTTCGCTTCAATGGTCTGAAAGTCAACGACAATATTTTTGAGTTCTTCCCTCTTGGCATTTGGCAAACGGTAGGCACCCTTCCGTACATTACGGCCCGATTTCGAAGAACTTACTCAGCACCTTGTACAAAAGCTATAAAAAAACATCGATATCATTTTGTATTTTGGACTCTCCTAAGACTAGCCTTTCTGGCACTTCAGCAAAAAGTTGTGATATCTTCATCAGGCTCTCCTGTGTGATTCATGGCCTGCCACTAGTGCCATTCCCGACGTTAGCTTCCTCTCTAGTAGTGTCCCATGTGTGGCATTGTACGACTCGGTGCGGAAGTTGTTCGGCAAAAACGTGAGCAAAAGCGCAATACGTATTAATTTTACAGGAAGAATCATCTCACGAGGCGAACATTTGCCAACACTTTGCACACAATATATAATGACCACCCCTGGCTTCATATCCGATAATCATACGTTATCGTATCCGAAACTATATGTGGTAATCACACTGTATTTCTCTGTTGCATATTTCACCAACTATATTTAAGTATGACATGCTACAAGTGAAAATGGAGGCCGCATTTACCATAGGTTAGCGATGGGTGTCACATGGTGAAATTAATTGGGGAACCACCTGTTGTTTTTATGACATTTTTGTCCGGAGAAGGACAACATCAGCTGACGAGAGTTGTTGAGGGAGGGGATGCATTCGAGCGTTCTGAAACGGTGCCTCCATAGGCTCAGTGTTTAACCTTCAGTCTGATTGGGAGGGGGAAATCAATTATTGGGGACAAGATAATGGTGGGGCAGTTGCCAGCTTAGCGCATGCGAAGTAACACCCTAAGGTCATCAGAGATCAACTAGCAATTGGTACAAATAATATGTAGCCACGCAAGCTGCATGTGAATGTTGTATTTTACAGAAACCAGCCTGATGAACAATACATGACGGAAATATCATCCAAGGTACCCATGCCCGATGTCGTAGATCATGTATGAGCTTTGATTTTTACTCTAATTCACGAATTGAACATTCTAAAACTTCCTGAGGCCAGTACAATATATTGAATGTACAAATATGTCCATATTCTCGTCTGCGCACCAGCGCAGGCTTTCCACATTTCTATGTCCGGTAACGCGTGCGCAGTACCCAGGATAGCCGGAGTTTAACAGCAGCTTTGTGCTTGTCGTACCGATGATATAATTCGTATTTTTTCTTGCAATTACAGTGGTTTCACATCGAGTATACAATACGTCACCAACAGAGACGCAGCGAGGATAGGAAAATACACTAGATTAAGAAGACATTTTAGGATTTGCACCACATTAAACGATACAAATTCGGCGAGCTTCACGTATGGAAAGCGTTCCTAGCAACTTGGGATTTTGTTTTGAGTCTTCCCGTTCATAATATTCTGGCTGCGCCCCTGTTACTGAGTCCCTGTCCTGCTTTTCTGTCACGATTTGACAGAATATCGGGAATATCATTTATGTTGGTGAAGATCAGACTATAAGCTATGCAACTTGGATCTGCCAAATCATTACTCAGTTACACTTACGGGAGTTATAGAACGAGGTCCAACGGGATAGATAGGTGATCCAAGTAATCAAATCCAATGGTCTCTTGAAGAAAATACTTCCAATTATTCCTGAATCAGTCCATGCTTGTCAAGAGGGCGCAACATTAAAACTCAAGTTCTGCGTCGCTGGCCGTCCATGAACATACTGAATCGCTGGTTATCCCTGCACCTACTGCATCGCTGGTTATCCACGCGCCTACTGCATCGCTGGTTATCCACGCACCTACTGCATCGCTGGTTATCCACGCGCCTACTGCATCGCTGGTTATCCCTGCACCTACTGCATCGCTGGTTATCCCTGCACCTACTGCATCGCTGGTTA